>JAGPOW010003685.1:33358287-33369107 GCA_030014935.1 Caiman crocodilus
GTCCTGTGACCCCAGCACTCGTTCCTGCCATTGGCAGGGGGTCAGACTAGATGGCCTGCTCTAGGCCCCTTCTGACCCTAGTTACTATGAAACTATAACCCCTATGAAGTAAAGGTCTCATCAGGGTATTCTAGGTGTGGCTCCAAAATTAAAAGAGTACTGTGTCACTACTGAAACCTGAACCAATGCTGACTATGGGGGCAGTGGCAGGAAGGCTGATGGGAATGAGGTACTGAAATGGAAATGAGCATAGAAGAGTTAAAAAGAAAACCTAATGTTCTCAAATAGGAGGCATTGAATCACAATCAGCATCCACTACTATGGAAGGAACTGGCAACTGAAATAGCCAGGATTTTTAATGAAACTGTCAAAACTAGATGGGGTTCCATATGACTGAAATATGTAGTACCAATGCTTAACGTGAAAAGAGTGACCCAAGCAGCAGTAGGCCCATTCATCTGACTGTTATAGAGTGAAAGCACAAATTTGAAAGGAAAGAATAATTTGAGATATGGAGGTAAATGGGATAAAAGTCGATGGGTTTAATAAAAAACAAACCATTTTTGATCGAATAATTGATTTTTAGGACAAAGGAAATGCAGTAGATCTAATGTACTTGGATTGCAAAAAAAGCATTTATAGGGCATGACATAGAAAATTATTACATCAGAGATGAGTGGTTTTCTAAAGTAGAGAAGGAACTGAATAGTTAGGAGACTGCCACAGGTGGCAAAGAGAATTGTAGCGCTGGATGGAAGTTTAATAGATTGTAGGGCCGGAAGGGATGCTGGAAGATCATCAGGTTCAGCTCCCTGCACCAAGCAGAAAAGATAACTGGGTGTCAGGTGTCCCCAACAAGGTGACTGTCTAGTCTCCTCTTGAAGATTTCCAGGGTAAGTGATTGCACCACCTCTAGAGGGAACTTATTCCACAGTCTGGAAACCCTGACTGTAGAAAAATGTTTTTCCTAATGTTGAGCCTAAATCAGTCTTCCAGGAGTTTGTGGCCATTACTCCTAGTTTTCCCCTGAGGTACCTTGGTGAACAGTTGCTCATGGAGCCCTTGATGTACTCCCCTAGTGTAGTGGTAAGCTGCTACCAGGTCCCCTCACAGCCGCCTTTTCTTCAGGCTGAAGAGTCCCAGATCTCTCAGCTTTTCCTCAAATTGTTTGCCATGTAAGACTCTGATCATACAGGTGGCTCTTCTTTGGACTCTCTCAAGCTTGTCCATGTCCTTGTTAAAGTGTGGTGCCCAGAACTGGACACAGTACTCCAGCTATGGTCTCACCAGTGCTGAGCAGATTAGAAGAATCACCTCCTTGGTTTTGCTGGAGATGCATTGATTGGTGCATGCTAGAGTATTATTTGCCCCACTGGCTACAGCGTTTACTGCTGACTTATATTCATACTGTAGATATGAATGAGTATTATTACTCCAGGTCCTGGTACTAGTCAGTTTGGTGCTACCAAGCCTGTAAGTGTGTTGGGGTTGCTTGTCCTGAGGTAGAGCACTTTACATTTCTTGACGTTGAACTTTATCAGATTCCGATCTGCCCAACTTAATAGCCTGTCTAGGTCTGTCTGTATCTGTAGCCTATCTTCAAGTGTTAATAAATGATTTGGATGTGGGGGTGAAGATCTCACTGGCCAAGTTGCAAGAGGAGGAAGTTCTGCAAGGATCAGTCTTGAAATCAGTCTTCCATATTTTTATTAATGACTGTCAAAAAAAAAAAGTGAGCAAATGATGACAAAGTTGGGGATGTACTGTTACTTTACAGAAGGATCAAAATAGTATACAGAAAGAACTGGGTAACTTTGAGGTCTAGCATAATAGAAAACTGATGAATTTTAAGTCATAGGGGGCATATCTACATGAGATGCTTTACTCAATTAAAGATAATTACTGCACAGTAAGCATCACCGTCTACACCTGCAGATGCTTACTGTGCAGTAATTTGCTCTAATCATGAGTAAATTTGCTACCTGTAAATACAAGTATCAAAGTTACTCTCAATTACTTAGTGCACAGTATGGCACATGTAGACAGCCAACCAGGAGCAAATGTGCTCCTGGGCAGTAGGGGACTTATTGCTCCCTGCCCCCAGGGGCTCCCTGCTGCCAGGGTGGGCTTCGCCTCCAGTGCCCAGGTGGGGACAATGTTCCCTGCTCTGGCAGCAGGGAGCTCCCAGCCCCTGCTTCCCAATAACTGCCAGGGAAGAGGGACATTGTTCCCACTTGGGCTCCAAAGGTGGAGCCCACCTCAGCAGCAGGGAGCTCTTGGGGGCAGATAGCAATGTTCCAGTCCCTGCTTGGAGTCATCTATCTCCTTGTCCCATGCTCCATGCCAGATCCTGGGATAGCAACCAGGGGGAGCCTAGAGCTCCCCTTGGATGCTGCAGAGGCCTGGTGCAGGGCTGTAGGGAATGGGAGCAGTTTGCTGTTAGGAGCAGCAAATCTGCTCCTGCATGTGTAGACATGTGCCTGGGACAGTTTACTTTAGAATAAACTGATCCTGCATTATTTGCATGTGTAGACTTGCCCACAGTTAGGGAGTAATCAGTGTCAAGCAACAGAGGAAGAGAAAGATTAGGGTGTACTTCTTGATTAGAGGAAGAAACTGATCTGTCACTATGATATCACTGTGAGAAACCAAATATTATTCAAAGACATATCAGATGAGATAATTGCAATAGATGAGAAAGTGTTAATGCTGTTTTTCAAGGGGCACTGGGAACAAGTTGTCAGGAATACTACGCTGCAGTTATGTAACCCATGTTATAGAAATATGAATTGATGGAAACAGATGCAGAGAAGGTCTACTAGGATGATTGGGGAAGTGGAGGACCTATTTTATGAGAAGGGACTGAAAGAGTTTTGCTGCTTTTTCTTAGCAAAATGAAGGCTAGGTGGGGTTACAGTGGTTAGAAATGCATCAAGGGATTAAAAATCTGAGTAGAAAGGAGGGCTACATAAACTAAAGTGCAACATATGAACAAAAACAAATGCTTGTAAATTTTCCATGAATAAATGTAGGCTGGATACTAGAGGATTTTCTAATGATCCGCAGAGTTATTATGGAACAGCCTTCAATATGAATAACGGGCAAGGGAACTAATTGATTTCAACATGGAGCTGGATAAATTTAGGATTGGGATTATGTGATGTGGTTGTTTGCAGCAATGGAAATTACATAACTCAGGAGGCCCTGAGTTATGTAACCCTGACAACCCAAAGTCTGTCTTTATTCTCAGCACATGGTTGTTACATTTAAGCCTAAATAAATGGGATAGATTTTATATGATAGCATCACCAGTATTGCCAGCTGTCATGATTTTTGGCATTGTTCTTAAAGTCTGTGTTTCAGGAATGTGAAAAAAAAAACGTACCTCTTTCTTTTATATATATTTATAAAGAAAAAAAGAGCTAAGGTTTTCACATTTCCAAAGCATAGACTTCAAGAACAGCAACGCCAAAAATCATGAGATTTGACAATACTGTGTTACTAGTCTCAAAATAACAGATTTTTACACTAAATCCTAAATCCAGCACACCATTCCAATGACTCATCTCTGTTCTGGAGATAGCCAATAGGAATTAGGATGAAAAGCAGATGTCACCTTCTATTCACAGAACCTCCCTGAGCCTGCTGTTGCAAGTGATGGTAGCTCCTGCTTTGCATCTCCAGTGAGACTGGCAAGCCTATCAACACCTCTTTCCTTATCCGTTCCAGTGAATACAGCTCCATAGCATGCAAGAGGCATGGAGTTTACATAAAGTGAAGGATCCAAGGGTACCACCAGGCCTCACTCTTTGGAAGTCAGCAATTCTTAATTCTTCTGTGATTGGGGTTCTGTGGCTGTAGCACATGAAAATTAGCTCCCCTTTGCTATGTTATAGAATCATAGGAAATTAGGAGTGGAAGGGACCTCAGAAGGCCATCTAGTCCAACCCCCTGCTCAAAGCAGGACCATCCCTCACTAGATCATCCCAGCCAAAGCTCTGTCTAGCCAGGGTTTAAAAACTTTCAAGGGTGGAGAGTCCACTACTGCTCTGGGTAACCTGTTCCAATATTTTAATACCCTCCTAGTGAGAAAATTCTTCTTAATATCTAACCCAAACTTTCCTTACTACAACTTGAGGCCATTGCTCCTTGTTCTGTCATCTGCCCCTGAGAACAGTTTAGCTCCATCCTCTTTGGAATCCCCCTACAGGTAGTTGAAGGCTACTATTAAATCCACCCCCTCCCCCGCCAGTCTTCTCTTCTCTATGCTAAATACCAGTTCCATCAGTCTCTCTTCATAAGGCATGTCCCCCAGGCCCTGAACCATTTTTGTTGCTCTCTGTAGGACTCTCTACAACATGTCCACATTGTGTCTAGAGTTGAGGGTCCAAAACTGAACACAATACTCCAGATGTGGCCTCACCAGTGCTGAATAGAGGGGAAAAAATCACTTCCCTTGGCTTGCTGGCAACACTCCTATCAAGGCAGTCTAGTATGCCATTAGTTTTCTTGGCAACAAGGATACTCTGTTGACTCATATTCACCCTTCTTGTTATCCTTCACATACCTTGCTAGCTGCAACTGTAATTGTGTTTTGGCCTTCCTAACTTCATCCCTACATGCCCTAGCAATACTCTTATACTCCTCCTTAGTTGCTTGTCCACATTTCCATTTCTTTTTTGTGATTTTGTTTACTGAAAAGTTGTCTGTTAAGCCAAGTTGGTCTTCTGCCATACTTATGAGTTTTGCTGCACATCAGGATAGTTTGTTTCTTCACTTACAGTAAGGGTTTTTTAAAGTACAGCCAGCTCTCCTGGTTTTGCCAGTATAACTATGTTGAGCAAGGATGAAAGGAAAAAAAATTACGTTTTTTAAATTAGATTTATGCCACAGAGGAAAGGCATACAAATGTCTAGTGTTGGCAGTAGGTTTGTGCTCCGATATTGATGTTATTGGCCACTAGGTTATTATTCTATATTTATATAGGGTTCTATATTTCTTATTTCCATAAAGCCTACAATGTACTAGGTACTTTACAGACCACATAAGAGTTACTATATAATCAATAGCTAGAAAAAGAACCAGAGACTTTCAACCCTTCAAACCCTATGGCAGTTTTGTCATTGCCTTTAATGACAGCAGATAAGGCACAAAATAGGAACTTACACATTTTAACAAGAGGTGACACAGGAGGAGGTCTCATGTGTATGTCTGAATCCTTCCACAGGTCTGTTCAATGGAATGTGTGTGCACAGTCATGCATTTGAAGCCTTAATAAAATTTTTTGTGCAAACTGTGTAAGGCTTTTGAAGACATTTGTTGCTCAATTAGTCAACAGGGTAACAGCTACTGAAGAGGAGTGTTGAAAAGAGTTGGCTGAAACTCAATATCTCCAGAAAGAACAGTACAAATTTATCCAAACAGAAAGGACTAAGGCCTGGTCTAGATTTAACATTTTTAATTGGTGCAGCTATGTCAGTGAGGGGTGTGATTTTTTTTTTCCTTTTACCCTTGCTCAACACAGTTATACTGGTAAAACCCCTATTTGTAATGCAGGTAACTGAGCCTAAAGTCCTTTAGTGCTGTAGCTTAGTCCACATAGGGAACTAGTTTAAGATATACTGTACAGGCAAAATAAATCTGCAGCTGCTGTAAACTGTGTCTTCGGTAGGAGGGTTTGTCAGCATCATTCTGTTGGTATCAAAATACTAGCAAACCCTTTTAAGTGTGAGCAAGACTAAGTAAGATAATCTGGGTAATGTAAAGAGCAAGAAGTTCATCGCATTGCTCCAAATTATCATATGGTATGGACAAATGTAGCTTTTGACTGCTTTGAAAGGGGAGCAGGCATTATCGCTTGCATCAGGGTTATGTATTATGTGTACATCAGCTGTTATAACTGTTATGCCTGCATGATATAAATGAGCTAAATCACCCTAACTTTGCTCATTAAATTAAACAGGATTAAAATTGCAGGAATTCTTCAACACTTGCATCACTACAGTATCAGGTAGCTAATACAGGTACATCGTAACAGTTTATATCAGTGTTCTTTGATTTTGATACAACTATTAAGTCTGTCTATATATTCATAGACTCAAATCCTAACATGCTTGTCAATACAACATTAAACATTTTCTGCCTACAGTTTTAAGTTAAGAGATAGCCAACAGATGCATTACTTATGATGTGAGTGCACGCACGAAAGATACTGCTAGAACAAAACAAAAACCATCTTCCCCAAAAGGGGTTAAACTTTCTTCTATGAAAATTAGGTCACACACCTCAAGTCTCTGTTATTTCTGCTTAGTTTCTTCATTACTTTTTCACTTCATTTTCAAAGCAGCATTGCCCAAAAGTTCTTGTGGGAATCAGCACAGATTACAGGATTTTAATGATGTCGTTGGGACTCAGGAATGTTGCATCTGAGTGAATCAGATTTTATTGGACCTCACAAACTTAATAATTTGCACCTCCAAACTTATGACAAATTATACTACAAAATATAAAAAGCTGTCCTATGTTATCCCATGCATGTGAGACATTTTGATGCAATTAAAAAGTAGTGAAGGGGTTAGAAATTCTGTTGCACACTTGATCAACACTAATTTGATAACAGAAGAAAACCTTTGGAGAAAGTCTCCTCAGCATGTCCTTAACAAGCATGCTAGACAATGAGTGAAATTCCAGTACTAAGGTTTGTGTGTGCGTACAAGACTTTGCCAGCAAACAAAGTCATATGAATGATGATGAATAATTAAATTAACTTATGTCAAACATAACTAAAATACTAATAAGTTATAACCCAATCATGCTCCCATGGTATATAATATGGCATAAGATCTTAATGAAAGATAAATCTTACAGGTTTAATTCCTGAGAAATATTATTCATCTTGTCTATATAGGTTGACAGATGTTTTTGGGGAGAAAGATTTTTAATTCAGGCCATTATTTATTTTAAAAAGGGGTTTGGAGAAGACAGGCAGGACAATCGAAACATTTTAGAACCAGGAATGGGTTTTGAAGTTCTAAACCTTTTCTATCCCTGACATTTGAAGATACTGTAACAGGGGCCCTCTCTCAGGGCCGGTTTGCCAGTGGCCCATCTACCTGTTCTGGGCCAGCCGCCCACCTCCTTGTCTGCTGTGCCTTAATGATACATAATTATGGCGTTAATTACGTGGGAAGATGCCCATTCTTGCCCCCATGCCAGGGGGTGCTATCTGTGGCTTCATTCCTCCCCTACACCACAGCCCACCCAAGATTAGCTCTGTTTGTGTGTCTTCACACTCTCATTCACACACTCTCTCTCTCTCTCTCTCTCTCTCTCTCTCTCTCTCTCTCTCTCTCTCTCTCTCTCTCTCTCTCTCTCTCTCTCTCTCTCTCTCTCATACCGCCCTCCTCTCACTAGGCCTCTCAAACTCCACCCCCTCTCACAGGGTCTCTTTCATGCATCAACAACTTGTACTGCCTTGATCCCTTTGGAGCACGCCCCTTTGGCCATAGCGCACACCTTAGGTGTCAGAAGTATTGTCTTTTGGGCCTCTCCCATGATCCTCACTGGGGTAGTGGCCAGTCAGTTACCTGACCAGGGCCAAGCTTGCCCTGGCTTTTCCTGGGACAACTCTATATACTCACATATACACATATTGGGCTCCCAGCCCTTTGGTTTCCCCCTCACTGGGGCTCCACATCTTTGCCCCCTCACTGGGGCCATGGGGCTTCCCTCCCCAGTGGGGGCTCAGGTGGCCATAGTCATGCCTGGCCCCTCTGCTGGCTGTCTGGCTCAACCCTTAAAGTGGCAGGTACCACCAGTGCCCTGCCACAGATGCATTTGACCAACATGATTAGCTGATTCCTGACCAACCTGATTGCCTTCTGTGATGAGATGACTGGCTCTGTTGATGTGGGGAGACAAGTGGATGTAGTATATCTTGATTTTTAGCAAGGCTTTTGGCAGCATTTCCTGCAACATTCTCACAGGCAAGCTCAAAAAGTTTCTCACAGGCTGGATGAATGGATTTTAAGGTGGATAAAAAAACTGGCTGGAGCATCGGGCTCCGTATGTAATAATGGTTTTGTGGCAGGGCACTGTAGGTGCCCACCACTTGTATAGATCTTGCTTACGGAAGATCTACTATGAACCAATTAAGATCAAGTCGTGGCGGGCAAGATTAGGCGGGCGGTTGGCCCATCAAGACAGGCGGGTGGGCCGTAGAGCATAGAGAGCGGCCCCAGGGAGACCACCCTGTCACGTTGGTGCATTGGCCAGGAAAGAGAGGCTGTGCATTGGGGATCGAACCTTAAGGCTATTGTAGATAGGCAAGGCAGTGAGGGGGGCTGTAGGAGATGAGCCCAGGTTAAAGAAGAGACTGCTGTTAGAAAAAGATGGAAAGAAATACGTTGGGTTCAGGCTAGGACGAGAGAAGAACCATGGCCGGAACAGAAGACATGGAGAGCCTGAGACAGGAGAATTTGGACAGGCTATTACAAATAGAGGAGTTAGAGGAAAAATTGGAACGGCTAGAGTGGGAGCTGGAGGTGGCCCACTTTCAAAGGGAGCAAGTGGAGGCAAGGGCTGCTGGGTTAGAACAGCGGGCCCAGACATGAAAAAGGGAAGGAGGCTCCAAAGAAATCAGGCACATGATAGCAGCAGAAGCGGAAAGAACTCGTGCCCTAGAGCAGCTTATTGCGAGTGGGGCCCAAAAGAGCCGGGCGAGGGAAGAGAAGCTGCAGAAGATGCAGAAGGAGATGACAACTTTGAGGGAGAAGTCCACTACAACCTGCACAACCCAGGCAAGGGGACAGAAGGAGATGCTATAGAGGTTGGAGGTCTCGAAAGGTGTGATTGATGTCCTTCAGAAAGAAGTCTGCGGCCAAGAAGATTGTGTACAGGTATTGTAGGACGAGGTGGAGAAATGGTAGCAGAAGTATACGAGTGCAGAACAACTAATCCAAATACTGTGGAACACCCTGCATGAAAACCAGGTGCTGATCGAAGAAAAAGGGAAAGGTGCTCGCACAAGAGATGGAAAAGGTAAAAGAATACATGGCCAATTTTGAGGCCTTGCAGGAGTGAAACCTGTTCCTTGAAAGAGAGTTAGAGGCTGGAACAAAAGAAAACAATAGGCTAGGGTCCCAGCTACAGAAAGCAGAGACTGGAAAAGCCCAGCTGGAGGAACAGGTATAAAACCTTAAAACCGTCCTGGAGGATGGTGTGGCTAAAGAGGCATTGACGAACAATGAGAGGGAGCAGGCATTACATCAAATGCAAGCCTTAAGACAGCAGATCCAGGCCTTGGAGGCAGAAAAGAGAATGTTCCAGGTAGCAAGCAGGCAGATGGCCACAAAAGGCCAAGATCCTGGGGAGTCGGAGGTGCCCCAGACAATAAGCATAGCAACTCAGACAGATGTAGAACAAAAGATGCAAGCGGGAAAGGTTGCAGATGCAATGCAAGAGAGGCTGGAGGCACTGGGAGCTAAACTATTGGAGTGGGTAATCAGGACTAAGTCAGAATGCCTAGAGCAGTTCCAGCAACTTGAAGTAGCGAAGAGGTCCTTAAGGGAAGTGGAGGCACAACTAGCAATCGGGCAACTGGAAAACCAGAAAACACCGGAACAAGTGAGTTCCAGGGGAGACCAAGGACCAGAGGATCTGAGAGGGAATGTCGAACCAGGACCACTTGAGGGAAGTGAAAGTGAGGCCAAGGAGACAGAGATACAAGGAAGGGAACTACCACCTAAAGTGAGGGACAGGCGGGGGAGGAGACCCCAATTTTATGTGCAGAATATCGCAGGAAATGTCAAGTGGTGGACCTTAAGAAACCTTGTTGAGGCAAAAGTTGGGGGCGAAGCTTAGGTGAAAATTTATAAAGGACCTAAGGGAAAATCCATCAGATAAGGAAAGATTGAGTTTTGGGAGGAGAAAGATGCCCAGAGAGCATTGAGAAGGCAGTGGGAGATCTGGGGAAGGCTTCAGGATCTCCAGAGGGGCTATTAGGGAAGATGAGCACCACTACTTCAGGAGGGAGGCCTAAGAAGAGACAGTGGACCTTAGAAGACAAGAGGCTGAACCAAACGAGACTTCAGCCTGTGTTGCCCAAGCGTCTGAGGAGTGGCTGTGTGCTTGGAGCAAACTGTGGCGCACTGAGTGAGGCCTTTATGCTGGGTAGCTAGGCCAACCCAGATGCGCTGTGGATCCTAGCCAAGGGGAAGAGATGCTCCGGAGATGGGGTTTGAATGAATTGAATAAACTTTACTTACAAAATTCAAGGCTCAACTTGTACAGGAACATCCGGAGAGGATGGTGTACCCAGGGCAGAGCAGCGGAATGCGAAAGACGACGCTTTGGCTGCAGCCAGGTCTTTGCGTACTGCAGTTCTTGCGATAATAACTCCCCAGAAGCCAAAACAATCAGAGACTCTGGGAAGATCGCGTATAAAAGGAGTGAGGAGCAAGTGCTTGGTGTTATGCACTGTTGCTCTTCCACTCAACTCCTTAAGACACGCAGGCCTGAGTCAGGGGAACAGCGCAGCTGAATAACAGTGAAGCTGAACGATCAGATCGATCTCCTTCTCCCCAGATTGAGAGCTTTTCTAAGGCACTATCCCCTTTTTATAACTTCTTCACAGAAGCCTCTTGAAGCAGGCCGCTAGACCTGTCAATCATATTTGCTAAGTAGGTCAAGAGAACTTAACCATTGCGGTCCCGCATGGTTCACTAGGCTCTGCCACTGAGTCATCTCTCTCCACATGGAAACAGTCATTTCCTTTAACATGGAAATTAACATGAACAATATTAATATAATAACATCAAACA
>JAGPOW010003685.1:33369207-33427992 GCA_030014935.1 Caiman crocodilus
TAATCAGGGACATGCACTTAAACATTACAAACAACTTGGTTTAACAACAATTATAGGCAATACCATTAACAATCTGGAAGGGGGTCACAATTTTAAACTTTTCTATGACACAGCCTACCAAGGTTGGCTAGCGTGGGGGGACTGCCTGTGGCGGGGCAACTCCCAAGAAATCCCATGTGGTGTGCCTTGGGGAAAAGGTGAGCAGGGGGCGCCTTAAAACCTCCGCCTCCACACATCTAAAGTGTTGGTGAGCCAGAATGAGAGCAGTAAAACAACCAAGGTGAAGGAAAGCCAGGAAGAAGCACTGAAGCCAGCGACACCTATGAAGCTCTGCCTCGGTGAGCCAAGGTCTTAAAGGGCAGTGATGAGAGCCCCACGGAGGGGGCGGTGATGTGATGTGATGTGACTGGACACTGGGCATGCCCGCCACTTTCTGAGGGGGGAAGGTGTGTGGCAGGGCACTGTAGGTGCCCACCACCTGTATAGATCACGACAGGGCACTGGGGGTGCCTGCTCCACTCCCAGAGAAGGGGAAAGTTGCTGGGGTAAAGCCCAGCAGAGATAATGAGCACAGCTGCAAGTTGCCAGGGCAAGTAAGGGGAGGCAGCTGATCCTAGGGAGCAGGGCCTGGCAATTATAAAGCCTAGAGCCAAGACCAGACAGGCAGTTCTCTGCCAGGTACAAAAAAGAAAAGAGCCCTCTGCCTGGGGAGGGAGAGGGAACTGGATGCAGAGGCCACAGCAGAGAATGGAAGGGCCCCTGTAGGAGTGAATGTTGCTTGGGCTGGTGGGCTGCTGGTTTTGATATAGCCAGATGGCCTGGAGTTAAGTCATAGCCAGGAGGCTTATGTTTTGAGTTGTTAGTGATCGTATTATACCGGTGGTTTGGGTGAGGCTGTGAGGGGATGGAGGAGGCCTCATAGGAGACCCACTGTAGCGTGGGGATCCAGGCACCAGTGAGGGTGCAGCTAGCGGGGTGTGTGGACCCCAGCCCTGGAGAGGGGCATAGGAAGAGCCCCATCAGGGGTGCAGCAAGCCCCAGAGAGGCGGGCAGTACTTTGAAAAGCCCCAGAGAGGGGGCAGGATTATTGAGGAGCCCAAGAGAGAGATGGGCAGCGTGCTGGAGAAGCCCAAGAGAGTGGGCAGTGCTTGAGAGCCCCAGCGAGGGTGCAGCAAGCCCCAGAGAGGGGGCAGGATTGTTGAGCAGCCTGAGAGAGAGGGGCAGCGCTCGAGAGCCCCAGCGGGGGCACAGAAAGCCACAGAGAGCGGGCAGCGCTTGAAAGCCCCAGTGGGGGCTCAGTAATCCCTAGAGAAGGGGCAGTGCTGGAGAAGCCTGGGAGAGTCGGGCAACGCTTGACATGCCAACATCTACTACATCAGCAAGGCTTGGGCTGCGGTATTGGGGTGGAAGGAGCCGTAGAGAATGCCCCTTGGGATCGGGGCTCAAATGGGCAACCTCCCGCTTACGGAAGATCTATTATGAACTAATTAAGATCAAGTCGTGGCGGGCGAGAATAGGTGGGCGGTTGGCCCATCAAGACAGGCGGGCGGGCCGTAGAGCATAGAGACCGGGCCCGTGGAGACCACCCTGTCACAGGTTTGATATCTAGTTGGCAACTGCTATCAAGTGGAGTGCCCCAGGGGTTGATCCTAGGGCCAGTTTTGTTCAATATCTTCACTGATGGCCTGAAAGATGGCATAAAATACTTCCTCAGCAAGTCTGCAGCTGACACCAACCTGGGGGGAGTGGTAGATATGCTGGAGGGTAGGGTTAGTATTCAGAGTGACCTAGATAAATTGGAGGATTAGGCCAAACAAAATTTCATGAGGTTCAACAAAGACATGTGCAAAGTCCTGCTCTTAGGACAGAACAATCCCATGCACTGCTGCAAGTTGGGGACTAACTGGCTAGGCAGCAGCTCTGCAAAAAAGGACTTGGGGGTTACAGTGCACAATAAGATGGATATGAGTCAGCAGTGTACCCTTGTTGCCAAGAAGGCTAACCACGTACTTGGCTGTATTACTGGTGCATTGCCAGTAGATCAAGAAAGTGATTCTTCCCCTCTATTCAGCACCAGTGAGGCCACATCTGGAGTACTGTGTTCAGTTTTGCTCCCCCCCACTGCGAAAGGATGTAGACCAGTAGAGTCCAGCAGAGAGCAACGAAAATGGTTTAGGAGCCAGGGCACGTGACTTATGAGGAGAGGCTGAGGGAGCTGGATTTGTTTAGTCTGCAAAAGAGAAGACTGAGGGGCAATTTGATAGCAGCCTTTAACTAACTGAAGGGTTGTTTGAAAGAGGATGGGCTTTGTTCTCAGTGGTGACAGAGGACAGAAAAAAGAGCAATGGTTCTGGGTTGGATCACGGGAGGTTTAAGTTGGATATTAGGAAAAACTCTCTCACTAGGAGGGTGGTGAAGCACTGGAACAGGTTACCTAGAGAGGTGTTAGAATCTCTCCTTGGAGGTTTTTAAGGCCCAGCTAGACAAAACTTTGGCTGGATGGCTTTGAGCAGGGGGTTGGACTAAACAACCTGCTGAGCTCCCTTCCAACTCTAATTTTGTATGAGTCTATGATTGTGATTTTTAATATGAATCTAGCTCTGCTATTTATTTACCTGGCCTTATTTTTTTTTTAATGGAACACATTTGCATTAAGATTAGTACTATCTCCTTTAGAATTTCTACTGCTACTGCTCAATACTTATTTCAGTGACTTAATCCTTTGACAGCACAGTTGTTTACTGTGAAAAATATTAACATGAGATAAATAGATGATTATGACTCCACATGGTTAACAGCATCACATAGGTAGTTTATTCAAGCCACCATGTAGGGAAAAAAGGTTCAGGAAACATTAGTTAGACAAGACAAAAACACCAATGAGAAGATGTGAGGATAGTTTGTCAGGAGCTTTAAGTGACAGTACAAGATGAAGCTTGAATAAACAGATGTCACGTGTTATTCATACAAGCAGTGTTAGTACTAAAAGTATTGTGGAAACATCAAATCATATTATCATAATTAATTTAAATTAACATTTTATGGACATGTATGAAAGTGGCTGAAAAACTTTAAACAAAGAATAATTACCAAGTCTATGAGGAGAGATCAAGGAAAAGCAGGATTAAAAAATGTTAGTAAAGCTAGTAAAATAACATTCAGATGATACTGTGGGGATTTGGGGATACCCAGGAGTGAAGATGTATTAATCAATCATCAAAAAAGATTCAAGGAGATTAGAAACAATGATAGAAAACAATAAACTGGAATCCGATTTATTAAAATGCAAGTTGATACTTTGGAAGGTGAGGCAAATGAAACTGCCAATATTCCACTAGAGGAGGAATCCTATGAGTCAATAATGCTAAAAATGATTTGGAAATGATAGAGAACAACAGATTGGATATGAATATGTAATATAATATAGTAGCAAATATGGTCATTGAAGTTTTGGCCTGCAGGTACTTACACTACATTATGAAAAGACAGCCTCTTACTATTCTGTTCCAGTGCAACTGCCCCTGTGATTCAAGCTAATTCCTGGACACTTTATTATCAGAATACACAAATTCAAAGGCAGTTCTGTAGCTTGAGAGATACCCTAACCAGAACTATTTTATATACCCTTATATAACAGAAAGGACTAGAAATATAAGGATTAGCTATGAAAAGGTGAAAGTTCACGTCTTCACAAGAGATGCTGTGGAAGCAAAAGGCACTTTTACATGAGCTCTTGACTTTCTCTGAGAAATGCTCTAATTAGTGTCAATGCGTATCATGTATCATGTCCCTGTGCTTAAAAATGGTGTAGGGGACACTTTAACTAAAGCCCATGGGGATGCTGATACATGAGATGCAAGAGGCTGCTGGAGTGCAGCAATTGTAACACTCCATCAGACTCAGTTAATTGAATCTGCTTTGACACTGGAATTCCAGCACATCAGAGCAGTCTCTATGCTTGTTTATAGGTTCCCAAAGACATTACACAGAATGTGATCAAGCACACAGCAAAGCATGCTAAATCTGACTTCAAATATGTTAGGAAGAGTTTGTCCATTCCCAGGTAATGTGAAGTATTATGGCTTTTGCATAAGATTTTACCACATCATGACTAGGTACAAGCATTCCAAAAGCCCAAGGCAGAATCAGTCTAAGTTACTTGGTTTTCTGGAAGTGGCATGGCTTAGATTGGTAGTGAATAGAACACACATTTGCCCGTGGGTGGGTGGGTGGGGAGGAGGGTTTAATCTTAGAATGGGTTCTGCCATTTTAAAACCAGTCTATATGTGCTGAACTTTTATTCTATTCTGAGTATAGACTGGTTTCTGATCACTTATACCAGTAAAAGTGTAATGTTTGTGCCTGGCTGTGAGTTGGCAGTCCTGAGGCCAATCTCTACATCAGCTCCTTTCCTCTGGCATACTCTCCTGGTGTTGCTTCCCTGAAGTTTCATCTAGGGTTTGTTCTGCAGTATCCGTTCTTGGACTCTCACCCTGTGCTGGGTTTCCTATTATGGGTTTGAGTATTGTCTGTTTATTGGATGATATATCTGGACTTGACCCATCCCCCTTTTCCAGCCTCTTGGTGATAGACTTCTCTCATCATGGGTGCCACTGGTTTGATACAGGTTACTCATTCTGCAGTTTCTAGTTGCTACATGTGGTCTTTTACAGCCAATATCTCAACTTCATATTGGCTGCTGACTTTTCCCAGTCTTTTCTTGAGTCCCTTAGTTTACCTAGTTTCCAGTTCTTCCCACTTCTTGTCTAGGTATTTTAATATAGCTGGCAGGACTTTTTCCCATAGGGGTATGAGGTCTAGACTAGATGACTCTTCTACTTCTAGGTCTATCTCCAACTGGTTGGTCCAGTCATCTCTTGGGGTTTCTGGACTCCTGGCTATGGATTGAGCTCCCTTTCCCCAGAGTTCCTGTGCTTCCAACTTTATGGCCTCTAGTTGTTTCTGGCCCAGAGGTTCATAAAACTTCTTGGAGATGGTCCTGGTGTTTAGCTCCAGCTGCTGCCTTGTGTTTTGCTAGCTGGATTTTCATTTGAGTTACCTTCTCCTTCCACTTTCCTGGACCTCCCTTTTCTGGGTCTCTATTGCTTCTTCCTGGGACTGCACCCTGCTTTGAGCTTCCTGGAGTTCTTTTTGGGCTAGTGCTAGTCCAATTCCCCATTAATGCTCCCCTCTTTGAGACTTTGCTGTATGTTTTGCATCTTCTCTTCCATTTTTGTGAGCTGGGCTTGGTATTGTTCACATTGAGTCTGTAATGCCTCACTTGGAAGTCTCTGACTTCTGTGGTGGTTTGACACTCCTTTGACTTGTTGATATTCCCTTTCAAAGAACATGATCTGTTCTCCTGTGTCCTGTAAGCATGATTGTAATTGGTTTATCTCAGCCCCTAGTGCTGCTTCTCCTGCTTTGCCTGCCCCCGAGCATATCTCTAGGGATTGCATCTTTTCCCCATACTGCCTATTCTCAGTCTCTGCCTCTTCCAGCTTAGCTCTCAACGTGTCACAGCCCTCTGTCCTGGACTTTAGCTCCATCTCCAGGGAAGGCAGCTGATCCAGGAGCTTCTTCATCTCCAGCTGTTGTTCACTAGTCTTCACCATTACTGGTGCTGTCACCTGGTCTGTTTTTTTGTATGCAGATCTGGCTTCAGTTGTCATTGGTTATAGGGCCTGTGCCTCTTGGGTAAACTTCTGGTGCCATTCCTTGACCTCATCATATGATTCCTCCACCAGGTCATCCTGACCTTTCAATTGCATCTCCAAGGTCTTTATGGTGCAACCTAAATCTTTTACCCACTGCTTGACGATGGACATCTCTTGTGTCTGTGCTGTATGTATCCCTACCAATCTTGGAGTTAGTGCCTTTATTTCTTTCTGTAATGTGTGTAACTTTTTCTCAGGTTCCAGGATCTTGTCAGGTGCCGCTGTAATCAGCTTCTCAAGTGCTTTGGTTCTTTCAGCCTCTGCTGCACTCAAGTGTCTAACCTCTTTCTATCCTCCTTCCTTTTTACTGGTTTGCAAGCACTGTTCTGAGGCAGCCACTTTTGCCTCTGCTTGCTCCCATCTGGACTTTTCTATCTTCAGCTCCCACTACAGATGAGATGCTCTCTCTGATAACTCATCTGAGTACATCTGCCAGTTTAATACCTCATGCTTAAGTCCATCTAACTTGCTGGCCTCAGCCATGCTTTTTTCAGCCTTTGACTCTGTCCTTTGGCCCCTCAGCCCAAAGATTCATTGTCCCTTCATAGCAACATGTGTCCTCCTGATGCCTGCCCAATTTCCCAGCCAGTGCACCACTGTGACAGTGGGCAGTCCCGTGGCCAATCTCTACATCAGCTTGCACACCTGTCCTGGGCAGTCCACTAGCCTACCTCACCTGCCATGCCTTGTTGTAATGAAAATAAATAGATGGTTCTAAGTGAAAGGCTGCCCTTTGTCTGCTCTGATGCCAAGGGTGTTGCACATGACTCCAACCTCCCCTTTATCATGTCCCAAGCCTCTCAGATGTTATACTAGTATCTGCCCCTTCTGCGCCCCTCAGGCAGTGGGGCCCTCTGTGCCTCTGTAGCTGTGCCCTTCTGGTGCCTCTCTCTCTGTGTCCCTGTCTCTGGGCTCTCCTCAACTCATGTGCCCCTTTCTCCAGGCACTACTGAGGCCTCCAAACCTCTGCTTATAGCCTCATCCCTGTCCTCTTGTGCAAACTGTAACACAAGCATAATCCCCTGGGCTATAATTTAAACTCTAGCAAGGACAACAACACTATGCCCCTTTAAGGGGAGAAACTTCCACCCTTAGCACAACATGCCCCTGGCCTGGTACCTGGGAGACTCCCTGGAGGCTTGCAGCCCTTGGGTAGTAAAGCAGGCAGCACCAGGTCTTAGATAGATTCCTCATGGAGGAGCTCCTTCCCTGGCAGTTGCCAGAGAGAGAGTATCCCTGGAAGCTCCAGCCCTGGGCTTATATTTCCCAAAAACCTTACCTCCTTTCAGTCATGTGATGCCTGCAGGTGCTGTCCAATTACCCACTTAGGCTGTTACCTCAGCAACCCACAGCTGTGGAGCTCTGCTCAGTCTGCAGAGTTCCCCATCCAGGATCCTTCAGCCTTAAAGAAGCAATAATGTCTTAGTGCCCTACTACACTGGCCCATATGATCTTCTCTAATGGTGTTTGATTCTGAAATTTTTGTGAAAATACTACTCTTGTGAATACCTTTTACTTTGGACACATTTAGAATACTGTTTGCATATTAAAAAGGAAATCTTCATATAATAGTCTGTTGTAAATCATTTATCAGTTATACCTTTTACATAATCCTGAAATGTATCACTAACGTTGAAGTCGTAGAATTAATCTGTATTATAAAGAAATGAATCAAAACTGAATATTGATGTTCTAATATATTAAATATTAGTGCTATAGACCTAACTTAGCTATATCAAGTCAATCTTTGTGGTATATGTGAAACCCTGATTGTTCCAAACTACTCTGGTCTTCATCAGAAAACTCAGAGAGCTGGAAGGCCTAGGTCATAGTCAGGAGATAGATAGCAGAGAATGTGATTTAGTGAAATGGTTCCCAACCTTTCTTTATACTGCGGACTGGTGAACAAAGTTAAATTTAAATTTGCGTATTTAAATTAGATGTTTATGTGGGGTGGGAGTTGTGAGGATCAGATCAAGCTGTGGGTACTGGGGGACTCTGCAGCAGAGGGGGCTGCACAGGCAGTGGCCCAGAGGACTCAGCTGGGGCTGCCTGAGAAGAAGGCTGCCTTCCCTAGGAGCACGCAGTGGAGCTGCCTCCCTGCCCCCCACCCCAGGCATTTCCCTGCCCGCATTCCCCTGCTTCCAGCTGCCGTTGGGCTGGTGGGGTCCTGGGCAGCCCGGCTGGCCCTGGTACCTGCTGCGTGGGCAGCACCTCTACGGGTGCCACTATGGCAGTAAGACAGGGTGCATGGACCCAATTGCCTCCCTTCTAGGGCTGTCCCACTGCCCAGCTTTAACCCTGCGTGTGACTGCCGGTGGCCCGGCAGCCAACCCTTTGCGGTCAAATACTGGGGTGCAACCCGGTGGTTGGGAACCTCTGGTTTAGTGTGCTTTAGTTGTATTGCATTAGCTCTGATACCATGTCCTATAATTCTTTTGAGAAAATGACACTGGTTTTTGAAATGCTATCTCAGAACCCTGAAAGTTTGGAGTTTTAAAGATATTTCTTATGGACCCTTAAACAAAAGTAGAGCTTTTGGCTTTTCTCCTCCATTTTTGTTAGGTATTTAATCAAGAATTATGTTTCCTGCAAAATTTAACTATTTATAGAGGTACGCTCATTCCAAACAACATTTCACTTATAAATAGTACTACCTTCTTCAAGTGAGTCTGTAGCTAATTGACTTGAGTAGTTAACTGACTTCATGTCAATCAAGTTTATTTCTAAAATTTAAGTGAATGATAACTGAAACAAAAATCAGGCATCTTCATTTATTAAAATATTTTCTGGGAGAAAAATTAAACTATAGAAAAAGCCAACTTCAAGTTTACATGCTCTTCAAGTGATTAGAGATTCAGGTGGAGGATAAATAGTACATAAATCTTGAATTTGTCCCACTGTACAAAGTACATTTTATCCATAGTAGATATCTTGGAAACCAAATGATTGCATTTAGTTTTTCAGGTTTCATTCAGTTAAGTTTCAGAAATTTCTCCGAAAGGTTTTTTGACACTTCATGAAGCTGCAGCAGAAAGTCAAAAAGCAAAGAGGGTGGTAATAAATCCAGTATCAAATGGCTGTGTCCATCAAGCCAGTATCAAATGGACTGCCTCAGGGGTTAGTCCTGGGGCCAGTTTTGTTCAATATCTTCATTAACAACCTGGAAGATGGACTGGAGTGCAAGTTTGTAGATGACACCAAGCTGTGGGGAGTGGTAGATACACTAGAAGGAAGGATCCAGCTGTCAGCCCCCTGCCTGTACTGATGCATCGGATTGTTCTGTCCTAATTGTAGGACTTTGCACTTGTCCTTATTGAACCTCATGAGATTTCTTTTGGCCCAGTCCTCCAAATTGTCAAGGTCTCTCTGAATCCTAGGCCTACCCTCCAGCATATCTAGTATTCCCCGCAGCTGGTGTCATTGTCTAGTGCACCCTCATCAAGTTTGCCAAAACCTTGGCTGGGATGACATAGTTGAGGATGGTCCTGCTTTGAGCAGGGGGGTTGACTAGATGACCACCTTATGTTCCTTCCAACCCTAATTTTCTATGATTCTAAATATACCAACTGCATATATATTGCTTTTTTTCCCTTTAAAATTTTTTCTTAGCCTATTGATGGAACAAGGAATGCAGACACCAAAGTATTTTTATTTCCTGAAACAAAGGACATAATGTGTTCTTTTTTGCCAGAATAAATTACTCTAAAATGTTATGGTGTGTTTGGTTCTAATTTAAAGAATTTATAAAGTGAAGGGTTTTTTATTTTATAAGGTATTTGCCAGTGTTATTTGATTGTTCATATTTTCAATGTTATTTTAGATTTTTGTGAACTTTTAAAAGAGGAATAGAAGCTTACATTTTGCATACTTTTTCACTTTCTTTATGGATTTTAATTTAATTTATGTGAAAAAAACATTATGATGATTTTGGACAGTTATTTCTACAAAGCATGGATTCTGTAGAGCAGTACGTCTTACTTTAAAATGAGGCAAAAGAGCAATTTTACTACTTATTTCTTATTATAAAAAGACTTTGAAGCAACGCTATTGAGGATTTTGTCCTCAACAGCACCACCTTTTATCCGCCTTAAAACTTAACATTTGAAGAAGTTTCTCTCGGCTTTCTAGAATTTATTACAGTGATTTCCACTGACCCTTAAGCAGTTCTTAACAATCTCACCATTATTTCCATATTCCTGACACAGAAATATGTTTGTTATGAGATGGTATTATTCAAAGTTGCTGCAAAACAAAAGCATATCAAGTTTTTTTGTTTAATCCTCTCTCTTCAAATCCCTGGATGAAATCAGTATCTGACAAATGATAAAAGGCAATATTTCTAGGGGGGTACATGGAGGGGATAGTATTCTCAAGTTCCCTGCAAATAAAGGTAAAATAACGCCCCCCCCCCAGTGCTATTTGATGGTGACCATTCAAACACAAGGAAATAACTGATTTTCACTTCCTATGTTAAAAATTTACTAATCTGTTTGATTTAAATAGATGGTTGAAATTTGAAGAAGATGTGGAGGATGGTGGAGAGAGATGGAGTAAACCATATGTTGCCACTCTGTCACTTCATAGCTTGTTTGAATTAAGAAGTTGTATCTTGAATGGTACAGTTCTCCTGGATATGAGAGCTAATTCCTTAGAAGAAATTGCAGGTACTTTTATGTTTTATACTGAAAAGCTATCATGAAAATGTTGGAAACAATTGCATATAATTTAGAGAACTTCTGCATAAAAATCAGCTGTATGTTTAAACTTTTTCTATAAACATTATAGTCTACACATTATATAAAGCAGTCTAACATTTGGGAGCATGATTGTAGTAAATATTTTATTGTAAACTTTGCATATAAATTATCTTTGTATAGGTGGGTGAAGGTAGAATGCTCAGGAAAATATTTATCAATATTTTGGTTTGACCTTGAAGTTTGCCAGAAAGAAGCCAGAGCCAAATGATCTGTCTTCCCCATCTTTGGCTTTATTGTGGCTGTTGCACTTCATGCCTTCTATTCTGTACTAGAACCCTTCAAGGATTATGGCTGTAATTACAGGCAACAGAAACAGGAAGTAAGGTGAACAAGGGCTGGATGCTAGGAACAGAAATTATGGGATTGCTGCTGGAATCTTCTTATGCTCATGGCTTGGAGTGTCCAGGTGAGTGTCCAGGGCAGGATTTTCCAGGCTTGGAGATAGGCTTCCTCTCAGGCCCCAATCTCAGATCAGGTTTGGGCTGATATTTGGCCATGGATAAAGCTCAGTAGTTCTTAATGCAGATATGAGGCATATATGGGCTTGAAGATGGATTTATGTATAGCACTAAGTAATACTGAAGGGCTAAATGAAGCCAGTCAAAAAGCCAGAGGCTAAACCAATCCAGTCTTCACAGGTTAGTCTAAGCTGCATAGGTTGAACCAGTAACCAAGTGAAGAGGCATTCACTTTTGGCTCCAAAAATTCAGCCACATGTCTACAGTGGCCCAGTCTAGAAGCTAGGAGTTGCTAGAGCATGCATCCCTGCTTGGCAGGAGCAGATAGTTTGGGCCTAGGCTAGCCTGCCAAACCACCATGGGGGGATTTGCAGGGGAGGTGTAAAGCATTCTGGGATGCTGGGGGACTGTGAGTTACCTTGCATCTGGAGGGGTTCTCCACCAGAAGTTCAACAAATTGATTTAACCTAAATCAGTTAAGTCTAATACTACATCCATCCAAGTTTATCTTAGACCAGTTTGGGTTATTTTGAAAGCAGTGTATGTGCACTGAACTTCTGTTGTGTTACAGATCTGAACTGGTTTCCAATCAGTTATACCAGTTTATGTGTAATTTCTGTCCCTAACCAAGGTATACTATGTGTCCTAGGGCATGGGGACTGTAGTGATCACTATGTGTAATAAATACAGGCATACAATGATAGGAACAACAGACTTTATTGTGTGGAGTAGTAGACAAACCTCTGCAACTTCTTTCTGTCTCTAACTACTTCCTAACTGGGGGACCATTTCAGTTCCTGACTTCCTCAATCTCTTATTAGGTAGCATCTCAAATTATAATATTGCTACAGCTACTTTGTGTGGATGGAGCCTAGCTGTAAGGGAACATAAAACCAATAATGTAACTGAGGGGAGGTGATTGGGGCAGCAACGCCAGGAGTTGCCTTTGAGGCAGAGGGCTGGGGAGGGTGGCACAAAAATAGCTACTGCTGTGGAGCTGCCCTTCTATGCCTTTTCATGAAAAAGCAACTTGGAATCCAGGCTTGACAAGTGCTCTGTTGGAGGAATGGGGGAAACTTGAGACATTGACCTAGGCAAACTACTGTGACTTTGACACAGTGAGGTCATCTGATGGATCACAGGAGATTCATAAGAATGCAACTGCTCTCTGATGAGCCATAGATACGTAGCAAAACCAATTCTGCACCTCATCTTGTGAATGATTTATGAGACTTGGAATGTCCATCAAAGCCATTTTAGCTGTTGGATCACAAGCCAATAACCTAAACATTTCTGAACAAGTGTTCACAACTTTCCAGTGCAGTAAAATAACACAACAACTGAATGAGATCTTTCCAAAATTAAAAACATACATCGTATTGATTGAAAATAAGGAGAAGTTTCAATCCATTGTGCTTATTTTCTAGGAAGCTGTAGATGCCTTAGAATAGGAGTTTAGAATGAAAATTGATCTCTTAATTATAATGAAAGTGTTGTTCCCAGTATGCTAAAATGGTGTTGGAAACATGCTGGTATAACTGGTGGTTGCTCAAAAAATAGTTTTTATGTGCAGCCTCGTGTTTCAGATTATAGCTTTTGGACCCAGTTATCACTATGATGACACTCCATGGACAGCTCTCATAACAGTTTTAAACTTTCACTTATACTTCCTTTGCATACGTCTGGGAAAATTCAGACCTCTGTAGCTTATGGATACACACATGAATATACTGTAATGGGGTTGAGAGTAAGACTGTTGAAGAAATACAAGAACCATTCAGTGAAGGAGGAATAGGAAAAAAACTGATTTTTTTTACTTCAGAAGAACCAATTTCATTGACTGTAAAGGCAATACTAGATAGAATTTAGTGGGGTAAATTAATGTGGACAAGGAGTTGGGAACTTAAAATACGTAAAGTATGGCCATATACAGGCATTACATTTCTACTAGGAGAAACACTGTTCTCCTGGTAGAACTGGCAAGGGTACAAGTGTTCATTCAATTTCTCCTGAGGGAAGCATTCCCCTTTTAGGAGAAGATCTTTCAAGTGTCCACCTGGAAGTTCTTCCTTGTTCCTTTCACAAGAATGAAGGCTTGCATGCTTTCCTTCTTGTTTGAATGGTCCAGGATGGGAGGGGAGCAGCAGCAACATCTGCTCCCTGCCTCTTTTCCAAACCAGAGACTTTGCCTCACTGCTCCCCTCCCTTTCTAGATTGGTCTGGGATGAGAGGGAAGCATCAGTCATTGCTTCTTACTTCTTTCTCAAACCTGGCAGTCCCTGGTTTGGGAAAGACATGGGAGGCTTGCCCCACTGCTTCCTCTGCTCCATTCTGCAGGGATGTAGGCACTGGCTCTAAAAGTGCTGTGTAGAGGAAAGCTGCCCCCCATGTGGCCCATTCAAATCTGGTACTTGCTGGCTTCCGCTTACTGTTCCTCTTCCTCAGCTGGATGGTGGGATTGGGGACTGCAAAGCCTGTAGAACTGGAAATTGGCTCGGGGAGTGTGTCCTCAAATGCTATTTCTAGCCCCAGCCAGCTTCCCCTTGCTTCTCCTGGAGCCCGGGGAACTGTGGCCACTGAAGCCATCCCCTTCTTGGTTCCTGGTCCCCTGGGCTGGGATATCAAGCTCATGAGCCTAGGAACCAAAGCCAGTGTCTGTCTTGGTTCCCAGCCTTGCAGGCCTTAAGTGTCAACCCTCCCACCCCAGTTAACTGAACTCTGGGCTTTAAGACCACGTGTACTGCCCAAGTGAGGGCCCTACCTGGGGATCAGGGAAGCTGTCTCTGGCCCCATTTTCCTGCACATCCAGCTTTATATGCAGGTCATCTGGGCTACAAATGAGGAAATTTAAAAGCTGGGGGCTACCTATTGACAGCCTTCTCAGGCGGGGGTGAAGGCAGGTAGTTAAGTAATGGGTTCCCCTAAGGAAGGGAGTGACCCAGATGGCAGCACTCTAATGCTCCCTGGTTGGAGAGCTCACCTGTGTAACTCTCCAGTCAGGGGATGGAACACATGTACACTCCAGCTCTTATACTAATTTCTACCAGTAAGATTTTCAGATATTTTTTCTAAAATTCTTACTGGTAGAAATGAACAGCTGCCCATGGTTGAAGTGAGATGTCTCTTTATGAAAGAGTGAGAGTTGGCGGTAAAAGTAAATGTGAATCACCCAGGCAGTTAAGAGTACCTATGAAGCATGTTGAGTTTCTAAGTTTGATTTCCAGTTCAGGCACCTATTCCTTGGGGTGTCAGAGGCTGGAAGAATATGGAAATCTTATGTCTATCTTTACGAACACTCTCCTATCACTTGTCCAGATTCTATCTGGCTGATGCTTGGAGCAGCAAAAGTAAAATGCAGAGTGGTCTACAAAATGTAGTAATTAACATGATACAGGTTAGATATATATCATCCTGCTACTAGGAAATGAAAGGTTTACTCCAGCATCTAACGCTCACCAAGTGGAATGAATACGATTAAATACAAAGGCTTTGATGGTGACAGAGATGGAGCATAGTGAAGGAACAGATACTCCCAGCTCCTCAGTAGTGCTTAAGTTTGAGACAGTGAATTCTCTATGAGAGGAATATTTGTAATAAAAGAATACATGAATTTGCTCTATTTGGGTTAAAGTTTTGTTGTATTCATGATGACCCAAAAAATATGAGGCAAGGAATTCTTGAGGTATCTTTCATTAGACCAACTCTATGGTTGGAAGAGATATTAGACAAGCTTTTGGGCCCGAAGTGACCTTCCTTCAAAACTGAACGCAATATAGTTTTGGTTTTATATGAGGAGGAAAGACAATTGTGGAAATACCTGGCATGACACATTAGGAGAGATATTTAAAAAGTTAGATTTACATATAACTGGTCATGTATCTGGCTGGGTACACAAATTTCAGGAGTTTGGATTGAGTTAAAATTGGCCACCTGATCTCAGGTAAATCAGGATGGGAAGGACTAGTGGTGGGGATTTGGTGGATCAGGGAGGCAAGCAGACTCCAGGGGGAGGGAGGAGTCAGGAGGGGGTAGGTGAGGTATACAGAGAGGACTGGGGAGCAAGTGGGATCTGTGAAGGGAGTGCGGGGAGGCAGTTTCTATGGGGGGATCAGGGGGCAGGCAGGGACTGTAGCAGGGGGGGATCAAGAATTGTGGGATAGGCACTATATGCAGAAGGAATCAGGGAGGCAAGTGGTGTCCATGGGAGGGATTGGAAGGGCCTAGCAGGGTCCAAGAGGAGGAAAAAGCAGAACCTATGGGGGGAGGAGTTGCTATGGTCCAGGAGAATTTGGCAGGATGAGGGGGGTTTGTGGATTCTGTTGGGGGCATGGGGGGTAGGATCTCTTTCTTCACTGCCTGAGACAAGGGGCTATTTTTAGCCCTCCAACCCCCCAATATGAACAACCCCTGCCAGTGAACCCATTCCCTCATCCCATTAGGACTTACTTTCACAGCTCCTAGCATCGGCAAACATTGATAAAATTGGTCCTGGGCTTGAGGGATGGGGATTTGGTGGGCTCATGGTGTGGTTGGGGGCTGGTTGGTTGTGGGGGTTGTCCATCTGGGAGTGGGGCAGAGGACAGGAGGGCTAAAAAAAAGCTGGATGCCAAGGGGGTGGGTAGGAAAGTGTAGCCCTGGGACTGAGGCCAGTAACTAGACTTTTGCAGCCCTGGGCTTGCACTAGGAACTGTACAGGACAGTTAGATCAATCTAAAAATGGCCAACCTAGTCTAACTTAAGTGCATGTCAGAGGTGGGGTTAACTTGGATTGGCTCAGCCATTTTTAGGCTGATCTAACGTTCCTGGAACTTCTGTTCAGTTAACAGTTAGATTGACCTAATTGGGTAAACTAAGTTAGATTGAGTGGCCATTTTTAATGCAATCTAACCACACCCTAACCTCCTTGAATACCTATGTGCACCCCCCTCAGAGATCAGGTGAAGAGAGAGGACATGGACACCCAAGAGGGTAGAAGCTGGAGGCTTGTGACTTCTGGCAGCAAGCACAGAACTTCACTTCCACCTGCAGTCATTCATCTGGAGGACAGATATGCAGCCCTAGCAGCAGAGAGGGAGGAGCACGTTCCATTGGTGGAGGAAGACAGACCAGGCCTCACCAAGTTGGCAAGGATTGAGACAACTGCCACCAAGAAGCAGCGATGGGTGGTGCTTGGATACTCCCTTCTGTAGGGGACAGAGGCAGCCATCAGCTGACCTGACCTGTTGTCTTGGGAGGTTTGCTGCTTGCCCTGATCCTGGATCCAAGATGTCACAGAGGGACTACTGAGGCTCATCCAGCCCTCTGACATGCTGTTTATCCATTTGGGCACCAATGATACTGCCAGGGGAGACCCTGAGCATATCACATGTGACTACAGGGTTCTGGGTGCAAGGGTGAGGGGGTCTGGGGCTCAACTTTTGTTCTTGTCAATCCTTCTGATCAAGGGAAAGGGCCTGGGCAAGAGCAGATGCATTCTGCAGATCAACACCTGCCTTCACAGATGGTAATGCCAGCAGGGATTTGGCTTCTTTGACCATGGGATGTTCTTTCAAGAAGGATTGCTGGGAAGAGATGTGGGATCCATCTGACAAAGAGAGGGAAGAGCATCTTCACAGACAGGCTCACTAACTTTAGTGAGGAGGGCTTTAAACTAGGTTCACCAGGGAATGGAGACCAAAGCCTTGAGGTAAGTGAGGAAATGGGAGACCTGGAGGAAGAGCAAGCAGGAGGGGGGAAACAGGGGCGGTGCTCTCATACTTTCTGACAAATCGGGGCAGTCAACTAGTTACCTCAGGTGCCTGTACGCATATGCATGGAGCCTGGAAAACAAGCAGGAAGAATTGGAATTCCTTCTATAGTCACAGAACTATGACGTGATTGGAATAGCAGAGACTTGGTGGTATAGCTCACATGACTGGAGCAGGGTAATAGATGGGCACAAACTGTTCAGGAAGGACAGCACTTGGAGGAGAAAACAGGTGATTAGGAACAGTCAGCATGGATTCGCCAAGGGCAAGTCATGCCTTAGAAACCTGATTGCCTTCTGTGATGAGGTGACTGGCTCTATGGATGCAGGGAGACCTGTGGATGTGGTGTGCCTTGATTTTAGGCAGGCTTTTGATATGGTCTCCCACAGCATTCTTGCAGGCAAGCTAAGGAAATATGGGCTAGATGAATAGACTGTAAGGTGGATAGAAAACTGGCTGGAGCATTGGGCTTAGAGAGTAGTAATCAATGGCTCGATGTTTATTTGGCAGCTGGTATTAAGTAGAGTGCCCCAGGGTTGGTCCGGGGCTGGTTTTGTTCAATGCCTTCATCAGTGACCTGGAAGATGGCATAGAGTGCCAGAAAGTGCACCCTCAGAAAGTTTGTAGATGACACCAATCTGGGGAGAGTAGTAGATAAGCTGGAGTGTAGGGCTAGGATTCAGAGTGGCCTAGACAAATTGAAGGATTGGGACAAAAGAAATCTCATGAGGTTCAACAAGGACGAGTGTAAAACCTTGCTCTTAGGACAGACCGGTCGCATGTACCAGAACAGGCTGGAGGCTGACTAGCTGGGCAACAGCTCTGCAGAAAAGGACCTGGGGGTTTCAATGGACAGTATGCTGGAAATGAGCCAGCAGTGTGCCCTTGTTGCCAAAAAGGCCAACAGCATACTGGGCTGCATTGGTAGATGTGTTGCCAGTAGGTCTATGGAAGTGGTTCTTCCCCTCTATTCAGCACTGGTGAGACCACATGTAGTACTGTGTTCAGTTTTGGCACTGCAGAAAGGATGTGGACAAATTGGAGAGAGTCCAGTGGAGGGTTACAAAAATGGTGAGGGGGCCAGGGGATATGACTTAGGAGGAAAGACTGAGGGAACTGGCTTTATTTTGTCTAAAAAAGAGGAGACTGAGAGGGGTCTTAATAGTAGCCTTCAAGTACCTGAAGAGGGTTTTGAAAATGGATAGAGCAGATGACAGAACAAGGAGCAACAGTCTCAAGTTACAGCAAGGGAAGTGTTGGTTAGATATTAGGAAGAATTTTCTCACTAGGAGGGTAGTAAAACTCTGAAACAAGTTACCCGAGAGGTGGTGGAAGCTCCATCCTTGGAAGTTTTCAAAACCCAGCTTGACAAAGCTTTGGCTGGGATGATCTAGTTGACGAAGGTTGTGCCTTGATCAGGGGGTTAGACTAGATGACCTCCAGAGGTCCCTTCCAACCCCAACTTTCTATGATTCTGTGATTTATCCTTCTGAAGTGAATGAGTCAACAAGGAAAATCAAGGGCCAGGTCTTAGACAGACATGAAAATCATTTGGGATGAAGTTGATTGTACCCTACAGCATGCCCACCTTTCAATTTTATCTAAGTTTTGCATGACACTAAAAATCGGTCTTCAGGAACTTGTGTGGGTTTCCCTTCTGTACTGTGAAACCTATTTTTGCATGAGTCATGAACTAAATAAGAGTGTTAAGATTTGCTTCAGTAATAATAAAAGTTGAATACAAAGAATAGAGACAATTTTCCAGGATAAAGAAAACAACCCTGCTTATTTTTTTAAGAAGTATTTAGAGATCAGGTCCCTGCCACTGTTATTTGTTTGATAGTACAGTTTACTGGGGTTTTCCAACCTGAATCACTTTTTATCGTGCCCCTCTTCAAGAATATTATTGCACTGTGAAACCAGAAGTCACTCAACCCACCTCCATAATTGTGAGTGTTCAGCTCCAAGATGAATTTTTCCATTGATTTTGTAAAAAAGTAATGCTTCTCATAACAGAAATCCCTTCAGTAGTTAACTTTTTGCCAGTTTTTTGAGAATTATTAGACACTGTGAGATCACTATGAATTTGTCATTTTAATCTTTGGAAAAATAGTGTCTGTCAGTACTTTTCTTTCTCACATACTCGAAACTTTGGAGTTCATAACATCAGTTTGTTCTAGGATTATTTTCATAGTACACAAGGATAAGCTGCTAGTTAACAAGATCTTTGTTAGTGACTCCAACACCGTTTTTAGGTCAGTTCCATCTCCAAAATTCTTTTTTCACTCATTGCTTAGAAATAGTTGTTTCTTGTCAGGACTTTCCTGGAGTCAGCACATACCACATAAAAGTGTAACTAGGAGTAGCAGCTGCTACATTTTTCCTTTGTTTGTTTGTCCCATCTGAATAGTAGACTTTTCTATTCAGTATAGTAGTATGACGAATTATAAGGCTTGATCAGTTCTTGCTTTTGCTTTTTAGAGCCCGTGTCTCGTTTCCATGCATTTTATCTGGTATCTTTATGATGACAGTCATTTAACCATAATTTATTCTTGTATGAGCCTTACTTCATTTGTGTTCTACCTCATTTTGAGTGTGGTACCCTGTATCAACTGCTCCCAAATAGATTTCTTTATTAAAAATTCTGGTATATTGGTTAGTCCCTTTCATTATGGATGTCCTGGTAATGATAGTAATATTGCAGAAATACTAAAAAAAATCCCACATTGGGTTCCATTTTATTAGGCCCTGTAAAAGCACATAGGAAAATATTACCTTTGCTATCAAGAGTTTTCAGAAAGATGCAATGAGTAGGACAAAAAGCAGATGAGACTACAGCATATTACATAGGGATGTGGCTCTTCCTATTTTTGTAGCCTACTGGGTTGCATTTACAAACTGTTGTGCTGGCAGTTACATCCTGAAGTCCACTTACTGCACCTTCTCCCCTTCCTGTGTAAACAGAATCTTAGTCTCTTTCTGCTAGGTCTGGAGCAGCTGCATTGTCACAGTTTGCAGATAATGACAGCCTCTGGTGATGGTTTCTTTTCCAGAATGTTTTGTAAGGAAGTAATAACATCTGTCTTATACTGGCCCAGCCCTACAATCACTATGCAGATCTTTCATCACTGTGTGGCTCTAATTTGGTATCAGAGTTTTTGTTTTCTATTTAAAGGAAAAGAAGAACTCCTGTCCTCCCCTTCTTCCCCCCTCCCCCCCACCCAAAAAAGAAGAAACTTGTCAATGAGGAATATTCAGCTTCAATAGCTCACATCCCTCTGCAGTTTGTTGGTTCCAGATACGAATAAAGCCATTTTATTTTCCTGAACTGATAATTCCTTCACTTGAAGAGTCAAATGAAATTTGAGTTTGTTAGCAAATTGTCTAGTCTCTTCTACTGAATATTTGCCTGTTACTGATTTCCTCCCCCCCCCACCCCCTAATGGAATACCATATGTTGCAAACATCAGAATGATGGATCTTGTGCTTGAATCTGATAATCTTGATACTTTAACATAATAAAGAAACAGTTCCTGGATACCATATTTTTAAATATACATAAATCATCCTAAGCTTGCCTTGCTGTCAGGTGTTTTCTTGTCTGTTGGCACTGACAGTGTCAACACACTTGTTTCATTCCTGCAGTGTTATACTCCACCCAGGCCTATGCTTATTTTTTCATTTATTATCATTTAATATTTTAATTTATATTATGCCTCTATAGTTTAAAGTGCTGCAGAAATTATTTTTTAAAGTTACATGGTATTATTCAAGTGTGCTTTTTAGTAACACTCATCTTTGTGATCTATAGATTGCAGAGTTGCTTGGTGTTTTTTTCTGTTTATTCTTTTTTATAATTTTGCATAGCATTTTCATAGTCTCACTTTTGATGAATTTTCAACATTATTATATGAAATATATGCCACTTGGTTTGGAACAGATAAATGTAAAATGTTCAGTTTATTTGCTTTGATGTTGTACTAGGCAGAAATGCATGTGACAGTGGATCTACCATCACTAACTTGCTGTCTAGGCTGTATTCCAAAACCAGATTATGTTTTTGTAGATGCTATGACAATCTTTGTATCCTTGAAAGAGCTTCACAACCCATGTTGCTAGATTGTGATCACGGGGTTTTATTTGTATCAGCCAAGATTTTTAATCTATTTAAACACTTTCCTTATTCCCAGAAGCCTAAACATCTAGAGACTAATCCTAGATTATCTTTCTCTATTTTAAAGCACATTTTTTAAATTTTTGTGGACTTTAGATAAAATCTACATGTAAATAATATATGTATTATTGGTGGGGTAGAGTGGTTTTCAGAACATTGTGAGTTTGCAGTGCTGGACATTACTAATAACTGCATTAAGATATTGTAACACTAGTGTTGTAGAAAGAGTTATCAAATCATTCTGTTTTTCAGTATGTCTTTCTTTTTATTTTTTTGGCTTTGTTATTTTTTCCAACTATTTTCTTATTTAAAAAATCTGTAAGACTAAAAGCTTCTTGCCGGAGAGACCAATTTGTTCGTACAGGGATGTGTACATAAATAGTATCTTGCTTTAGAAAATTCCTGAGATGATTTTTCACATCAGGCATCATAAATCTTTTAGGTTGCTATGTTCTTAGCTTTTCTCAAAGTGCTTTTAATTTTTCTTGACAGATTTTATTAATTTCAGTCAGGATTTTTTACTTCTTTGTTTAAAGGCAATTTTTTCAGCTTAAACTTTACATTACATTTACATACTTTTAAAAAGAAGAAGTAGTCTTTTGTTATGTTTCTCTGAGATAGTGTAACAAGTGGACATCCCAAGGCCAGTCTAAATGTAGGCCCACCTACTTGTCTCTGAGCAAACTGCCCACCTACCTCTCCTGCCACAGCTTGATGATAATGATTAAAAGATGTCAATAATGTGGGAGGCTACCCATGTATGAGCCCTAATGGCAAGCGCCTATGTACATGGCTATGAGCACCCCGTACCATGTCTCATGCCTTGCAGGTGGCATCCTTGTTCTTTCAGCATTGCATTCTGGGACCTGAGCTCCAGAGTCTCACATGGGACTCTTATTCCCCACTGGAGCTCGTAGTCCCAGTGCCTTCTTACTAGGCTCTCTGTTGTTCCTCATTCTGGGCTCAAAGCCCTTACTCCTCAGAGCTCCAAGCCCCATTTCCATTCAGAGTTCCTAGCCCTGTTCTCCTTCCTTACACTGGACCTTATCCCCTGCCCTACACTGGGCTTGCAGTCCCTTATCCCCTTGTCCCAGGAGCTTCACTTTTAGCTCCCCGAAGGCTCAGAGCCCCACCCCCTGGATTCTCACTTGGCTCCCATAGTGCAGCTTCAGATGTCACTGTGAGTCCGGGTGCCATCTCTGGCCCCTTCACCTGGCCTGGACCCTGCATCAGAACTCACAGGGAGTCCGGGCCCTTGCTTTGTCATTCAGGGTGTGCTCCTCTAGCCTTTGCCCTCTACAGGGTAACCTGCAAGGCAGCAGGGCCTGAGGCTTTCTGGTGCCCCATACTCACCATTCACTGGGGAGGCCCCAGGTGTGGCATTTCCTGGAAGCTGCCCTGCCACAGCATCCAGCCCCAGCAGGATGTAGCTGTAGGTCATGCCCCAGTACCAGGAGTCTCCTGCCATCTCCATAGCTCTTGCCCTTTCCTCCCAGATGTCATGAGCAGCAGCTCCAGCTGGCTGGTGTTTTCCCAGCTGCTAGCAGCAAACTGCTGCCCTTCCTGTTCAGTGCCCTGCTCTTATAAGGAACGTCTGGGCCATGTTCCCAGTCAGGCTGTTGTGCCTAACTGAGGATTGCAACTAGCTGCAGACTGCTTTGCTGCTGCCCAGGCCGCTCTGAGTAACAGAGTGCACTATGTGCTCTGTTACAGGTAGTTCCCATATTAATATACTATCATGGCATACAGCTGAACAAGGAATTCCTTTGAAAATTTGCTGTAGCAGTAGTCTATTGATCACTTCTGGTACAGATAATTTTAAAAAAGGAAGTCTCAAGAATCATATATCATCCAAACAATATATTTTGAAACTTGTCTCTTCAAGAGGTATTTGCCAGAATCTAATGGCAACATCCAAATTAGAGAGCCACTTCACTCTGTCATTCTTTCCATTATCCCCATTCATATTGGCAGATGAAAATGTTCTCTTTTGGTATTTTCATTTAATTCCTTTGGATCCATGCAAATTCTCAAACTGCCATCTGGTTTGTTGACTGTAACAACTGAATGAGCGCAACAGGTTCTTGCACTCAACATATGATGCCATTCTCTATCATTTGGTTCAAAGACCTTTCAGTCTAGCCTTTAATAATGTTACTTCCTTTATGGCAGAAATCACTGGCATCACATTTTCTTTTAGTTTTGCTGACTTTATTGCAGACAAACATTGAATCCTTACAAGTACATAGGTTATTGAGCATAGCCTCAGTGTTATCTAACTGTTTTACTGTTATCTAACAGTTTTTCACTGACCTGTTTTAAACAATTTTTTTTCTTTTATTACACTTTTCAAACACAAAATTGTTTTTCTGTCCTTTCCTTACAGAAATCAGGCCATTCACAATACCACTACATTCTTTAGGGATTTAATTTGTCACATTGAAATTTTCATTTTCTCTAAGGATTTACATTTTACAATTTACAATTTTCTGTAAATCCTGTCATTGAAGCTAACTACAGACATTGAAGCTAAGCCCAAGGTGGAAGCAATATAACTTTTGCACTTTAAGTGCTCTACATTAGATAGGGAGGGAATAGAACAGATGTTGGCCCTTTTGGGAGAGGAGCACACAGGGTGTCTGCACTGGCTGAGGCCATCAGATTGGAGGTGCTCCACCAAGTGGAGTTGAACTATTGGGCCACCTAGTTGACTGCTGAGCATGGGGAAGCAGTTCCCGTTACCCCAACTCTGTTAGCCACAGGAAACTGTCAGCTACAGCCAGATGTACTGGGGGAGGAGGGGAAGGGAAGGCAAAATCCAAGCATCTACATCCCTGCATCCATGTGTCTCTATGACAGAGCAGCAAGGAGAGAGAGGGACCACCCCCTCATGACTGGCATGGGGGAGCAGTTCTTCCCCACCACTCTGCTGCATAGGAGCATACATAGGATCCCACACCTCCCTGCCTGGTCGTGGCTGCATCCATGTCCCTGTGTCTGTGTCCCTGTACAACAAAGCAGCAAGGGGGGCAGTCCCTTCTCTCCCCACTGCTCACTCTGCAATGCAGGGACATAGACACCGGGACAAAGATGCCAGGATTCCCTCCCACACCCTGCCTGGCTGTTGCTGCATCCACGCCTCTCAGGACAGAGCAGTGAAAGGAGCAGTCCCCCCCTCCCCTCACTGATCTGCCATGCAGGAACACAGATACCAGAATTTCATACATGCAGGGCTACAGGCTGTCCCTTTCCCCCAGCTCCCTGCTTTTGGCTGACAGTTTGGTGCAGCAGAGCACACCTGAGTTCCAAAGCATTGCCGTACAATGGGTGGGGAGCAAAAAGGCACCTCGAATGTTGGCAGACAGTGACCTAAGTTAAGTCAGGAAGGTCTCTGGTACAGAAGTTAGGTAGACTGGTCTAATATAAAATGGTTAATTCTGGTACTACATCCATCCAAGTCTATCTTAAACTGAGTTCCACCATTTTTAAACCAGTTTATGTGCACTGAGCTTCTGTTCTGTTACAAGTTTAGACTGGTTTCCAATAAATTATACCAACTTATGTATAATGTCTGTACCTGAGGTCTGAGGTCACTGGGTTTTACAGGCCCTCAGCAACTCATAACATTAGGATCTAATCATACAGTTTTATTACTTTTGGTAATAGCATGTTAGTTTTCAATCTGTGCAAGTCTTGTTTGCAGTTACATTTGCTTGAGCCCTATCTTCATTTTTTTTTATAATGACATCCTTTATTTCAGATTCCTTTTGTTGCAAGCTCTAATTTTAGAGTTATCAAAACATGCTAGATTCCTCTTTGAATTACAGATTTCTTACTGAATAAAACAATTCTTTCAATCTGTGGTGCCCATATTTTGCTTGGTATCTATTTCTATCCTCTGACAACACATGCTTACAAAGAGATTTTTAGATAGAATTATACACTTTACCTCAAATACAATATTGCCTGTAAGCAAGCTGCTTCTCATAATTCAGTATCCCTTCATCTTTCCATCTCTCTTCTTCTTTAGCTTTTTCCGTCTTGATATAGCCTTGTTTTTGTTGTTGCTAACTGCTGTTCTGTAGTCACTGCCAGATGCAAGCCTTCACTGGTTGGTAAAGTTGTACTGCTTTATCTGGATGTTAATCTTGCAGCGCTTAGCAACCTTTCGTACCTTTGGCATTATTGCTTTTTGCAAAATCAGGAATTTGGGAGTCTCTCAAATATCCAAAATGACCTCAATGATATTGAAACTTCAGATTAGTATTGTTTAGTAGTCACACTTCCCTCCTTGTGTGTAGGATCAGAACAAGCAGTATTCACAGCTTTCATTCTTTTTGGCGATACACTACTTTGTTTTAGCATGGCATTAATTAAATATTCTATTCATACATCATGGGATCCTGACAGCTATGACTTGCCTGAATTGCAGCTCACCTTTGCTCCTTGAGCTGGAAGCCTGGAATTTAAAAGCTGTCTCTACTGATTACTTCTTATATATCTGTACCTCCTAGCCCTTATTAGTGAGGAAGCCATGGTCTCCTACTTTAGATGCAGACATTCCATGATTTCTGTTTTACAAATAACTCAACTGAGAGGCAGAACAGAATTTTCCTACAAAGAGCTGGAAATAGGACCCAGCTCTTTAATCCACTCAGCCACTACGTGTTACAAGCAAGTTACCTAAACAAGTTTCATTCCTGATCCAGGAACAGGATTCGGGAATCCTGATCGCTAACTTCCCACTGCTGCCCAGTGAGTAGTTGTTCAGCTTGCTAAGAAATGTGCATATCAAATCCTCCTCTGATCAACATGGAGGATCAGTTCAAATTTAGAGGTTCAGGTTGAAGAACATAATATCCTGAATTCAAATCGTGATGATGATCCATGCGTGGTTACTTTCTGGTTGCACAAGCAAATTTGGGTTTTTCCAGTTTTCTTTCAGAAATTATTTAATTCACATGTTGAGCAAACATCACTAAAAAGGTTTTATAGTTAGCCAATATAACCTATTAATAGTGACAACAAAACCTGAATATTCCCTTTTTTGTCTTTTATTATGTATTTTTGACTGTCTGTGTTTTATATAAGACAGCTCAGAAGTTTAACAGGTATGAACACTAGCAGTTTTATTAGCCATGTCCAGCCCTTGTATGTTTTGGATTAATTTCTTGCCTTTTGTAAACTAGCACAGCTCCTTTGAAGTCAAGAGAATTGCATAATTTTTTATGTAAGAGGATTTGACCCTTTGAGCTCAAGAAATATTATGGCCTGTTCATCAGGAGAGAAAAATAGAACTAGGGAAAGCTCTCTGCATCATTTTTCTTTTCTTTTTAGAATACAGGATGGGCCCAGTTAATCCCTCGGCATCTATTGGATTTTAGCTGAACACTGGAGTGGTTAGTAACTAGCCCATTGGTCAACTGAGTGCATCTTTAGTAAAACTTCTCAATTTATTCCAAGTTTATATTAGACAATCAAATACAAAATTTGACCCGATTTTTTTGGTGACCAACTTTGAGAACAAAAGTAAGGGTTTCATTATGGCTGTTTCAAACTGCCTTCTGGTTTCTGTGAGAGATCTTCACCTTCTAGTGTTCTGGAAGATGCTGAAGTTGTTCATCCGAGATGCTGAAGGATTGCTGACTGCCTGACCAAGATAGGAGAAAGACCATTGTTGAATCAGAAAGCTCCTGCATCCTATATCCTGGTTAAGAGATTCTCTTGTTTTGGTGACAACCAGCTCAAGATTTAAGTAAGAAGGACCTGAGATGGCAAGACTATATGTAGAACAAGTTTCTAAAGGATTTTATGGATTGTTGAAGAACTTATTTTCTATTATGCGATGTGGAGGTTAGGGAAAGAGTCACGAGGTTCTTTCTACATTAGATATTCAGGGGTATCTTCTGTCTTTGCACTTCTACTGCTGCAACTCAGAGACAGAAGCAATGAAGAATTGTAACCTTTACAAAATCATGAATTAGGCCTGAAAAGTAATCAGATTGCCTTGAAAATGAGATTTAAAAACAGTCTTTCTATTTACCTTTTGAGACTTAATGGTATATTTGCTTCATGTTTCCAAGTTTGTTTCTGCAATCAGGATGGACAGTATTAGAACAGAGGTTCTCATAATTCTAGTAACTGGGACTTTACAGAAAAAAAACAAAACTATAGAGAAGTAATGGTAAAATGATGATCTCATTCTCTTCTCCCAGAGCATATTACTGTAGTCACTTCATCTGCATGCTATTTAACTAACTACCTGCCATGCGCTGCAAACATAGGACAGATACCAGTGTCAGTGGTCAGTGTACCTACTGTGTCTTGAAATTATTTTGCCTGCTTTTTTGCAGTCTTGCCTCTCTAACAGAAACAGATTGCAGGTCTGTGGGAACAAAGGAGTCAGAGTTGTGGGAACAGGATTTTACACCTCTTCCCTATATTTTGATCTGAAATGGAAATGTCCTTATATATTCAAACCTTTCTTAATGCTTAAATGCACCATAGTACATGCTGCATTCTGAATTTGTAATACAGGAAGTATTGTAGATATGATGGTGATGTGTTGGATTCTACTAACAGCCAGGCAGGCTGATGACTGGTTGCCATCTTAAATCTGCAAGGTGTTGAGGGCTTCTTCTCCTGTTTATCTACTTTGATTTCTACCTTTCTTAGAGAAATATGGAAGAAGGCATAATCTATGGCTGTATCTTATGTAATCCATCTCTTGACTAAGGGAGGAGAAAAGTGAGAAAAAATAACTTTAAATGTTATTTGTGTACAAAGGCCTTGCCATCACCAAAGAAAATCTTTCATGCTGCAGTGAAGCTGGGCGCTAGCTGTAATGATCACCAGGTTCATTAAACAGTGGCAGGATTACTTACTTGAATTAGAAGTAGGCAACCACTACAGATGCTTATGTCTCTAACTAGCAGCTATTCCATCACAGCAAGACCAGCTCCCAATCCCCAACTCCTTTGGTCACTTATTAAGGAGATCTCTATGTTATAACTTCTGTCACAGTACCAGCTGTGCCTGCCTCCTCTCAAAGGCATGCTGTCACACCACCTTTGCTTGAGCTGTAGCCCCTGTTTGCCAGGGACCTTTGTGCCGACCTCAGAGGGTACCTCAGTTGTCTTCAGGGTCACCCCAAACTCATTTGCCATGACTTTGAGTGTTCCTTCAGTGGAGGGGGTCCCCTCTGAGGATATCTCCAGGGCTGTCATGTGTCTTGGCACGTATTCTTGGGGCTCCAACCTCCCCCACGCCCCGGCCATGCTCCAACCTTTGAGATGGGCCTTCAGATCTTCTTGCAGCTGTCCTCTGCTGGAATCTTCCCCCCGGACCCTGTGGCTCTTCCTGCCACTGAGCCTTGGTTGGACCCGGTGGGTCTGGTGACCGACCCCTGGACTTCTCTTCCTTAATACCTTAACCCACTTTTAACTGGGACTGTTGGCCTTCACTTGCCCCTCACATTGTTCACCCTAGTCACTGGGTGGTGTCCTGACTACCTTGGTCTGGTACTAAGGGCTTCGCTGACCCACCCTCACTAGGGAACCAAAAATAAACAGATCCTGAAAGGGAACACAATCGATACTCTCACTGTGACCCTTCACCCCAAGGTGATCGGGCATAAACAAAATCAAGACACCTATTTTGTAATTGCCAGAGGCCCATGACAAAAGAAGAGAGACCCCCTCCAAGAAAACGAACGCCCATGGGAGGGAGTCCCACCCACTCTTGGCTTTTATTGCACCTTACTCCCCCAAAACTAACAAGCCCTTCAGTTCGTGGTTCAAGCCTTCACCCCAGCTGGGGCCTTTCTCCCTTCTCCCCCAGGATCCGTCTCAACCCTGGAGCTGCAGCACCTGGCACCTGTTGCCTTCAATGAGGGCTCCTCCGCCAGCTATTCCTGCGGGTCCTGCCACCTTCTTTTACAATCCTGTCAGTCCCTCGTCGGTCCTCTCCACTGCAAGGACTCCATAGCTCCTGCTGCCTTAGCTCCAGCCAAGCTCCCTGCAGGGTCTTCTGACCCTTGCCCAGCTCCTGATCCAAGCCAGGCCTCTCTCACAGCGCTGATTGCTGCTGCTGCCACTTCTGCTGCTACTCCTGCTGCTGGTGGCTGCAGCGGCTAGATACCCTCCATGCTGCGGTTTTCCGCGAGTCCTCTGCCTCCTCCTGTGCCTTCGGGACCGCTCTTTATTTCTGCTGGGTGGTGTCTCCTCATGATGTCACTTGGCCCCAGCTGGATGTAGGCATAGCTGATTAATCGCATGGGTGGTTTCCCGCTGCATGTTTCTGTGCTGTTTCCGACCTCTACAATAGGTAAGTTGTAGTTTTCTTTTCTTTTTTCCTGGGGTTTGCCTCTGAGTGAGGCTTCCCCCTTTTCTGGGCCTGTGCCCCTGGGACACCAGCTTAAGTCATTTCTGGAGTGGTAACATGTACAACCATGCACTAAGCTTGGCTAAATGAAAGGGAGTCCTCATACTTTGAGCAGAGGCTTTCCCTGAACTGGCAACAGAATGAGTAGTAGAGGTATTTTTTCATGAGTATTTTGATACTGACTTTTCTTTACCCCATATCCTCCCATATTTTTTCTACTACAGAAATGCCAAACAATCCCCCTTCCTTCCCTTACTTTCTATAACATCTTATCTGGCCTTCTCAGATCCTTCTTAGCTTTCTTTTAGTTCAACAAAAATTAATCTTTATAATGCAGATCTCTCTTTCTCCCCTTTTTAGAGCCATTTTTCTTTCAGTGTTTATCTATTTTTTACTAAATTGTTGTAAAAATCACCACGTATGGTCTCACTTCTCTGTTCTTGTACACCGTTCTGTGTAAGACAGTACTTTGCTCCATGTGTGCAAAGTTCTTAATGCACTTTCATATACTGTGGAAATAATAGTACTATAATCATAACCCCAGTAAAATTTTCTTTCATTTTCTTTCTGCAACTGTGAGCATCAGAGAGAAAAATGCTGTGTGGATGACATGTTTTCACTGGTATGAAAAAGGAGAGGATGGACAACATAAACTTTTATACTAGGGTAATTCTGCCTAATCTGGTGTACAGTTATCTTAAAAAGAATCAGAGGTAAAACTCCACAGGCATAGTTACACTAATGTAGGCAGTGTGTGTCTGCAGCTTTTCTTGAGATAGATATTTTCAGTAAGCAAAAATGACATTTAACTCCCACTTTTTTACCTTCATAAAATGTTTTCAAGGCTCCATGAGCTGTACAGGGCCTGACACTACCACCTGTCCCAGGCAGGAAGGAGCCTGAGAAGACATCAACCCCAGGCTTTCTGCTACCAAGGAGCCAGACAAGTAAACTGGCAGGATACATGTCTGATTTCTGTTGTAATTTCAGTGAAATTGATGTATCACTATGGAATATTTAAATTTAAATGAACTGGCCTATTCCAACGAAAAATATTATAAGAGTTTTTCTGTTAGTGCTGCTATTGATTACCAGGATAGCAACTAGGTAGAAGACTGAAGGTAGACTCCAGTGTGTATTCTTTGCAGATCATGCACTGGACAGTGTTTTACTGGGCCTGAAGGAAAACAGCCATTGACTTCAGTGGATGACATGTCTTAATGAGGAGTGCAGCATTGGGCTGATTGTTGTTAAAGGCAAAGCTGGTAGTACTGTGTATATTCAAGCCATTCAACACTCCATTTTAACCCCATTTTTTCAGCTACTTACAATTACAAACAAATATGAATGCTTTTGGTAGAATTTTTCACGCAGGTTTTCTGTTTAGATGCATCTAGAAAATTTTTGGAAAATTTTCAACCAAAACATTTCAGCTTTTTCTGAGAATGAGGCTAGAGAAAATAGATTATTTACCCTTGTTAAACAATTCTGGCAAGTTTTTCTTTTAGAAAGTCTTGATTTTTGGTATTATCATGGTCTGTGTATCAGATGCCATAGACGCAAGTATGGTCAAACTTGAGCCTTTCAAAAAATTGCAGTTTGCACATATTCAGTGGAGATGTCCCTTGTAATGTGCCCAATTTTGTGTTCACCTGCCTCTGATACTGTGCCTAGAATGACCTATTGACAACCAGATCCACTGGAGGTGACCTTGGGTACACATCAAGGATGAGGCTTCAGTTTACACCTCTGGACCCATTGTGATCTCTTACTTGGTACATGTTAATGTTTCCTGTCTCCTGTGACAATGAATAATTGATTTTCTGATGGTCTTTTCTGTTATACTCATCACTGCAGTATCTGAATGCTTTCGTAATGTTAATGTGAGGCGAGTGGGTGATGTTATCACTCCTGTTACCATTAGTTGTAGTACAGAGAACTTAAGGTCAAAATTATTCACTCATCTTGGATAAACAATTTAAGACATGTACAACCTAATTTTTCAGAATACTTAGAATAATCTAGCACTCTGTGTTTAAAGCCAGCTCACACTGATGTCATCTATAGCTGTGAGTACTACTCAGTTCTGCAACTGAGATTTTAGGGCCTCAAATCTGGCACCTAGAAAATGAGTAACATTGAGTTAGAGACCACCTGTAAAAAACCGTTTTGTTTAATTGACTTGGCCGATGTCACGTGGGGTTGCTGTGGCAGAAGCAGACTTACAGTCTAATTTTCTCAGTCATCTGCCTTAGCTATGAGAGCATCCTTTCTTTCCTTGTAATTCCTCATTACCTCACACCTCATTACCACACACCTCATTACCACACACCTACCAATTCTGCAACAAATGTAAAAAGAGTCCTGCTGGTAACAGTCTTCTTCACTACATGACTTTGTTTTATCCCCGTAACAAGACCGTCCTGTGCACTGAATGAGGCAGAAGCCCTGAGGAAAAAATAGCACGTGAGTATATAATTAAAGAGGGTTCATACTGTGCATAAGTCAGGTACCAGAAAATGACTGTGGACAAAGATGGTAATTTAAGGTTCCACAGGCCACCTTAAATCTGGCATTCCCTAACTTTTGAGTGCTTGGCTTTGTAACTTTAATAATATCCACAGAAAAATGTTATAAAATATTATCATTTCCTATCTCTTTTTCTTGAAGTCAGTGAATAAGTAAGGAATTCAGGCCTCTGACCTCTTGTAATTTGATCTGGCATCATAATTGCTATTAATAATCTCCCCTCTCTTTTTATTGAATTATATACATGTTTTTCAGATATGATTCTTGACCAACAAGTGGGCTCAGGGCAGCTCAGTGAGGACGTTCGTCAAAGAGTACATGAAGCTTTGCTTAAGCAACACCATCACCAGAATCAGAAAAAGCTAAGCAACAGGATTCCAATTGTCAGATCCTTTGCTGATATTGGCAAGAAACAGTCTGAGCCTCATTCCATGGATAAAAATGGTAATGCATTGCATCACTTTATAGTTCAGAAGCTTTTTTATAGAATTTCATGTTATAAGTATAGTATGTGGCACTGTATTTCAAAGTGTGGTTCTGATGTGAAAAGCAACTGTAAAAACAGTACCTTTTGCTCAGAGTTGCTCCTCTGAGATATTTGAGTACAGCTAGTTAATCAAGTGCTACATGTACATTTTTGCTGCTTTGCATTCCTGCTAGCTATGTAGAGTCAGTCAATACAGCTGTAGGATTGTGAGAGTTCACGCATGCTTGTTCACACACATCATACTTGTTAAATAAATTACAAATGTACATACCATGGCTGTTCTCAGCTGTGTTTGAACCATAAAGTGAGGGCAATGGGGTTGTGCATTTGTAATGGAGTGAAAAGTTGGGCTGGAGGAATCTTTAATTCTGATGATGTGTTGACCAAACAGCATTCACCTTGTCTTTCAGATTATAGACTGTTTGCAGGGTTGGCAGGAAGTGAAAACATTTTTTTTAATTTATAAAATGAAAGTCATTGAAAAACAATAGCATAGAACCCACCTTGATATTTTTAATAGTTACTTTTCAGAGAATTGCATTTCAAGAAAAAAAAAACCACAGAACCAGTTAAAGTAGTAAGATTATTATTTTTTCCTATCCAACTTTTACAAAGGCATTTTACTGCTGTATGCTTAAATATGTGTGATGTGAGTTAACTCAGAATTAAAGTTCTCTCATAGCCTTTCGTTCTTAATTTACATGAATACAGGTTTTGCTTCTACAAAAAAAACCCAAAACAAAACCATGTGCTTAAATATTCACAAAATTGGGCTGTAATTATTTATTTACATTTGTAACCTACTGTTAAAGATAATGGCAATTCTGCTGTATTTGTCCAAGTTGCTCCAAGACTGTATTATTAACTCATGTATTTTACTGTATTTTGATTACCATATTTACTCGACTATAAGGTGAGGTTCCCCCTGCTCCCAGTCAGCATAGGGCAAAAAGCCCCTCATCTTATATTTGCATACAGGAAAAGCTCTTTATTAAATACATTGTCCATCATTAAACTGCTGCCAGAAGCAGCATCTGCTCAGTCATGAAAACCAGCCATGAATTTGATTGAAGCCCACACTGACCATGCCTGTAAAACACATGGCCTGTGTTAGACAAGCATATGGATTTAGCCAGTGCTAAAGGATTTTAGCCAGTGCTTTATTGTCATCTTTGTGATTTTAGACCTATGCAGACTTCATGAGTTGTCTGATTTAGAGTGCTATAGAATCTACATGTATCAAGGCAGGACTGTTGCCTAGCCTTCTATATTGACTTTTTAAACAAGTGACTCTTATCAAGGCATATATATATTAACCACAGTAATTTGCCTATATATATATTTGGCCTTTAATAAAAACAGGTGGCTTAAAAAAAACAGGGAGGTGGCACCAGGCCTGGAGGTACTGCAATACCAAGCTGGCACTGGGAGGCCTAGAGCCAGCCCTAACACCCTCTCTTTTTTACCAATAATAGATTGACTTTTATTAGTAGTTGTTTAGGGTTGTGAATCCAAAAAAGCTGATAAAGCCAGTAGGGAAACACACAGCACCTGAACGAGGGACTAACAATAGAAGGATGGGGGTGAGGAGGGGAATGCAACTAGGTTACAGGAGCTACAATGTTAGCCAACTAAGCCTGGGGGTGGGGGAACCTGGGGTGGGGGCCCGAGTAAGGCATTTGATCCCCCAGCCCAAATGAGGCATTTGATCTTAGCCAAAAAGGCTGAGATGTTGATGGGAACCCTCCACAAGGACAGGTTAGTGCAACCATCACACTTAGTTTCCATCAGTGTTGATACTTTTTCAATTCATGATGACACACTCATTGAATACTTTTCAACTTCTTTTTTTATTCCCACAGTTGAGCAGCGTCTTTCTTTCTCATTTCCAATGATTTCTGTATCATTACCAACCTTAAATGTCTGGCAAACATTACCAAACTTCTGTGTAGGTGAGAGGCTTTGTCGACTCCTCTCTAGGCCTGTCTCATACGATTAGGGTGGGCATGCTCTCCATGAGGTGGAGTTGGATCAGGAGGCCACATATCTTAGCTGCATGTATGTTTTTGGAGGATTCCAAAACTCATGATGAGAACACCCTGTTCCACTCATGTGAGTGCGTGTGTTATAGATCGTGTGTGTGTGTGTGTGTGTGTGTGTTGGGGGGGCAGGAGGAGTATCTGGAATATATTTGTGTATGGAACAGGGTGTGCTTTGGGGCCACCAGAGCTTGAAATGTTGCTGACTGCTGGGGCCCAGCCCAATGAACTATATAAAAAATCATGAACCTTTGGCTTTGGAATAATGTAATGTATAGTTTGTACTATATATAAGTAAGTATAAAAGTGCTGCTCAAAAATGTGTTTATGGAATACTGGTGCTGCAACTTGCAGCAGTTTGCAAAAAAAAAAAAAAGGTAAAATGTATCAATTCTGAATGTACTAAATCTCTAGGTACCCACAGTAATTTGCCTATATGCCATTTCTGCAGATATGTTTATTTTGAAGTCAGTGGGTGCATCTACACATAAAGCCCTATTAGGCTACAGTAAACTAATAAATACAGCTATAGGTTAGTACTTGTCAACACAAGTACTGTCCTATAGTGGTATAATTTGATGTACCACACAATGCATGTGTAGATGCTAAAGGGGCTGGCTGCATGCAGGCTCATTGACAGGCAGTCCCCACACTGAAGCACTCTTGTGCTCCAGCCAGCCCCTCTGTAGGATATTGAGCTGGGTTGGAGTAGTCTGGGGCTGGCAGGCTGACCTCCCCAGCCCCCTGCCAGCTGGGGCTGCTCTGACCTGGCTCAACATGTTGTGGTTCTGGGCACACGTGTAAACCCTGTGCCCTGGAGTAATAAACCCCTGTGTAAACTGAGCCAGAGTTGATTCAGTCAAATAACTTTCATGTGTAGATGTACCCAGTGTTTTCAAATTTGCCCCTCATTTCCACATGCAGGGTCTGACGTGGAGGTGGGGTGAGAAGCTGCAGGGGGAAGAAGTTGGGAGGGCACAGGGCAAGTGGCCACCTGACCCCCTCCCAGATATATTTTCCCTGCTGTAGCAGTGGGAGGGGAACAAATCCAAGGCAGACCTCCAATAATTAGATTATATACCTAGAAAATTATAACAAATGTATACATTTCTGTTCTTTAATCTAATTATTGGGGGGGTCATCTTATATCCAGAGACATCTTATATTCGAGTAAATACAGTAATTCTAAGGATTTTAGCCAGTGCTTTTTATCATCATCTTTGTGGTTTTTGCCCTATGCAGACTTCATGAGTTGTCTGATTTAGAGTGCTATAAAATCTACGTGCATCAAGGCAGGACAGCTGCCTAGCCTTCTATGTTGACTTTTTAAACCAGTGACACTTACCAAGGTTGCCACATGATAATAGCACTGTTAAGTGTTCAAACACCTATGCATGAATCATAAGAGAAATCCAGAAAATTGAAATAAGAATCTATAGTGTCAAAAACATTCTGTTCTGGTATGGTTTCTGAGTTTTTAGCAGCAGCAGAATTGCTTTATTTTTCCAGTCAAAAAAATGAGTAAAAGCTAAAAGTTGGCATTTACCAAGGAGCCTAAACTGTTTTTTAACTCTTCCAAGCTTAACCTTTTCTATAGAGAAGAATCTCAGACCTGAAGATAGAAAACTTGCATGTGACAGAATCAGGATTTTTTTTTTTAGAGTGGGAAATAATCCCCAACTTAAATTAAGTCCCCACTTTGTATGAATACACAAGAAAAAAGCTAGATGGCTGAGTCAGATACCCTTTTTCTTTCCTAAGATAATTTTATGTGCAAGCTAATGTAACTTCTGTGTGGTTTTAAATAAATATACTGGAAAATGTGAATATTAAACAAATTATTGCTACAATGCTCTGGCCCACCAATTTCAGGACATGGGAGAGAAAAACCCTTCCCAAAGTCACTGCAGATTGTAGTTCATAAGCTCTACTTCAGTCAGTGACTTGGGGATTCTCAGGATTTCCCTAGCAATTAAAAATGGGAAATAACAGTTAAGTTTCTAAGATATATTTGTTGGAAAAGCTGTGAGTGTTAAAGAAATGTCACCAGCCCAAATTTAAGAATCTTTCCTACCTGTGAATGAAGTTCCTATAATAAATTCTCAGACCATTCTGGCTAGGGATAGACATTACACATAAATTGGTTCAAGCGATCGGAAACCGGTTTAAAGCTGTAACAGAACAGATGTTCAGTGTACATAAACCAATTTGAAAATGGCTGAAATTGGCTTGAGCTAAACCTGATCAAATGTAGTATCAAACTTACCTGATTTGGCTCAAACTGGTTTATGCAATGTCTGTCCCAGACCCCTTGGTCATTTAAGATAAACCAGGCTTCCCCAGCATCCCAGCATGCTCTCTGGGCTGGGCAGGGCTCTCTCCACAGCAGAGCCGGCTCCACCCCTCTGCTCTGTCACTGGAGCTCTGGCAGAGACTGCAGACACAGCAGGGAGGAAGGGAAGGAGGGAGGGAGTCCCAAAACCAGGAGATTGAAAACTTCCATATCATCAACAGATGCATGCACTGCATAACCTTCCCCCTCCCCCCCCGCCCCTTGCCTCAGGGTGCTAGCAGGAGGCTGGGACTGGCAACACTTCCACCCCTTGAGCAGCCAGTAGGGAAAAGCCTGGGACTGTGCAGGCAGACCTCCTTAATCAAAGTGTCCTGCCAGGGCCTGGCCATGCCCCTACTCAGCTCAGCAGTGTACAAGGGAAGGGAGGGCTGCTCTAGCACTCCCTGGCTTCTAGTCTAAGCTACTTCAGGCATGTGTCTGAATTTTCTCAGTCCAGAGAGAATATCTGTCTGGTTACAAACTGGTTCAGCTTGGCCAGGTTAGACTAACCTGCGAAGACAGAATCAATTCAGGCTCATGATTTTTGAATGTCTGTCCCTAGGCTTTAACTTTGGCTAAATTTCCCATAAATATTTTTGACAGCCTTATTTAGTCTTAAGTTCAAGAAAACATGCTAATTGACAGCAACATTTAAACAACTGCTTACCATAAGGCCTATGCTTAAACACTGCTCTGAAGAAATGAACATAAGCTTACATTTTTTTTTGAACTGGAGACTTAGGATGCTCTGAGTATTATCTTCACAGGCATACAATATAAGGTGTAGAAATCCTTGATCTTGTATAAGTAGTATAGATTATCATCTTCCTTGTGTTGTTTATTTTCAATTTAATATATTTTCAAACTAATAAAAATATCCTTAGGAATAGTTATGCAAAAGTAAATTATTGTATCTAAGCTATAGGGAACATGTTAAATGTGTTCATCAGAAGTCCAAAAGCAACCAGAGATATGTCTTATTTGGCATGAAATGGTTTTCCTCATCTTGACAGTTTCCCTGAAACTCAGATCTTTTGCAGTTTAAAAACTGAATTTATATTAATTCCACTGGTGCCTACCTTTATCTCTTGGAGTGATATGGCTATTTAGCTTTAGCATACCTAAGAAAATCTATCATGCATCTTATGTTTGCTAAGCAGCCTAACACCATTCTTATTATTTCTCCTGAAGGCTATGAAGAACCAATGCAGCTGTGCCATGGCCAGTACCACAGCCCATGGGCTGTAATGGCAGCTGCTTCTCCTATGCTCCTGTGCTTCAGTGCTTCAAGAGGGAGTAGGGGGGGTTGCATGTTTTTTGGCATATTAATTTCTATATTCCCCTCTTATGGAATACTCTCAAACATTCTCCATATTCCCCTGGGTAAATCTGCTAGAAAGCACTGCTGTTAAGGTAGGCAGAATCCCGTTTATGGTTTCTCACCACCCTGAACAATTCCATTGCCTTAGAACCTTTCTTGTAGCCAGGAATTCATGGTTTCCTCTTTCCACCTATTGTCTCACAGTCCAGCTGGTACAGTTTAAAGTTATTTATGCTTCAGCTGATTGACTCTAGCTAGACATTTCTCTTTAGCCCTTTGTTTTAAAGCCAAGAGCAATGATGCAAGCTGCTTTTAACATTGTAGTGATGTATCATAAATACATTTTTTCTGATTTATGAAACCTAAGTACAGCAGACTAAGATTATATAAAACTGAACCGCAATTGACATAAGTACTTCATAGTAATTTCAGGTATATTCTGTGAAAAATATCTTTTCTCCTTGAGGATGACACCTTTGCAAAATGTGTTTGTGGTTTCACCTCAGACTTATCCCACAGTTATGCACTGTCATGTTGTTATGTGTATCTTTTATATATGAATGTAATAGTGCTCATACAATTGCAAGGTATGAAAGTGCGTGTCTGTCTCTTGCTCTCAAAATTGTGTTAAGATTGAAATTTACTTCATTTCATTGTTAATTCTGGATATTGGATCAACAACTTAATATACAGAAGACTTGCCAATTCTGGGGCAAAGCAAATAGATCACCACAGAACCCTGTGGTTTTGCTTACCTCCTTTTCAAATCAAGTAGAAATGGGGAAAACCTTCATTACTATCCATAAAAAATGGACACGGAGGTAGAAACAGAACAATGCCAGATGCTTTCGGCTGAACCATATCTTTGGTTCCTATTTGAATGAAGTATTAAAAATCAGCCTCAGAGTTGCCCTAGTATCAACAACTGATGTAAGACAGTCTTAAATGTGATTTAATTGTGGCAGAGCACCTGGGGCCACTGTAAATGGTGTTGCTTACACTACTACTAGACACTGGATGACCTGAGAGTTGGGAAAGGGAAAAATGGCTTAGAGCCATCATTTTCCCCAGTTCAGTTACTTGACGTAGCTGAGGATACCATTCCCTTCTCTTTCCAGTGCTTGCACATGCTGGTTTGTCAGTATGCCCAAATTCAAACATCCACTCATGACCCACAGTGATGGCATTACTGGAACATATTTGTGCATATGTTTCTTCTCTGTTTTTTCTTCGGTGTGTGAATCCATTAGACCTTCTAATTAATTTTCTTTGTATTATTAGTATTATCTTTTGTTTACAATGGCTTTTCTTCACATCCTCTTCAAGGGTAAGATGTCAGGGTGATGTGGATTTACCATGCATTTATAATGCTGCCATGCTGTGTTTAACTTTCACTTTTCATTAAGCATCAAAACTGTGAGAATTAAAAGCCTGATTTTGATGTTCCAATAAAAAGTGACAGTCAAATTTGGCATAACAACAGCAAAATATATTTTTTTAAAGGCCTACTTTGATATTGAATGCCTAGAAGGAGGGTGGGAATGAATTTCAGATTAAATTGTAGTGAAAGCCAGGGGAACATTGAAAATATAAACCTTTGCCATTACTATGTTATCGTTTAGAGACTGAGTTTGGAAGGAAACACAACACATATGTACATTGAGAATAATAGAGATGATGCATTCCTAAAAGCAGTTTCAACCAGAAGCAGAGAATATACAATGTGTTTGTTATTAAAGGAAGTCTAAAAATTATATTGTGGATTTCTGCCTTTTTGCAGATTTCTGTAATACATGAATCGCTGATACCATTTAGTAGCATATGTGTCATGGGGTATAGTTATGAGAAAATTTAGATGAAAGCAAAATTCCATCAAAATGCAGAAACAAGTTTTCAGAATATTAAAAGTATTTCAAAAGTACTTTTTTCTGGACCTCTTTTCTGACTACTTGGACACTTGTAACCTTTAGACATCGGTATTTGGATGTAATGAAATCTAACAGGGATTGTGCTGCTATAGTTTACACGAACAATGGGCTGGAGGAATGAAGCTTAACAGGAGAAGTGATTAGTAGTAAACTGTAGCATTGTAAGCTACAGTAACCCTCTAACACACACATTCTGTAGTACCTTCTATTCCCTAGGTGGATCATTTATGCTCCCTTAGGCCACATCCAGACAAGCAGGGGCATGTGCTTACAGAAGCACAAATAGTAGCGGCAAAAATTTGTACTGCTACTTAGTGCCCAGTGGAAACACATGGGCGGTCCATGGAGGTACATGTGCACCCCCTGAGAGCACCGGTGTACCCACTGACTGGCTGCACATGCCGCTTAGGCAGTGGGTTGGAGGGGGCAGGCGGGAGCACCGGTGCCAGCCCTGCAAGCACCAGCTGGGGAGTGGAGTGCAGTGGCGCTCCCAGAAGCAGCTGCAGCCGCTTCCAGAAGTGGCTGCAGCAATTGGCCGCCTTGCAGTTGGCCGCGGTGGGACCCACTCCCTCCCCAGTTGGCAGGATCAGCTGCAGTTGCTGACTGGTTGCTGAGGGGGGTCATGTCCCCCCAACTAAGGTGGCACCAGTCGCCCATGTTTGTGCCACAGCACATACTATTGCCCATGTGCTTTGTGGAGGAACAAATTGTTCCCCTTCAGAACAATGTGCCCAACTCCTTCTGGTTGCTGGCCGGGCTCCATGTGCTGCAGAGAGACTGGCTGGGGCACAGGATGCCTCAGTACGGGGCTAACCAGCAGGCGGTGCAGGTACTGAGGCACCCTGTGTTCCAGCCAGCCAGGGAGTGGCATGTGGAGATGGGGGAGCAGGCAGCCCTGGGCTGGCTGCTCCCCTGTTGTGAGGTACACTGGGCCCCAGCCAGACACTAACTCCACAGATTAAATGAATGAATGCTGTATTCTTGTCTTGTGTTCATTCCTTTCAAGCTAGCAATTTTACTCAAATCTTATTAATTATTACACAGAGCTTATTCCTGATATGATTGACATAAGGCTCAAGTAATTCTTAAACACTTTCATTTAATGTTGTTTTTTCTTTTTCCATAATGTTCCTTGTACCCATGACTAAATGTATAATCTACATATGAGCAATTGCCATTCATCTTTATATTTCTTTACTTTGCTCTGTCTTTGTTGTGTCTGTCTCTAACAGGCTCATCTCATCTCTGTACCTTCCTCATCTCCTATCCTTTGGGTTCTGTAAGCTCCTTGAAGGTCTCAGAGGTAGTATAAAAACCTATCCTGCTTGGAGTTCAGGTCAATTAAAGTGTACATCTATGTTTTCATCTCATTTTCCTTCTAGCATGCAACTTTTCGCTTTAGAGACCAGTTAAATTTATAAAGCCTTTAGCATGAACAGTGATAATTTCATAAGAGAAACTTACCTGATAATGGTAATTTTTAAAAAATAGAATATTAGACCTTGGAAACTGTTTTCTTATAAAGAAACAATAATTATTTCTTAATAAATATATTTTCTTAAATAGATTCAGAAAGTGACAAAGCACAGTACTTTGGTTAGAGTTGCATTAGTTCATGTGGAATTGTATTTGAGGTCCAGGTCTAAGGTTACAAAAATCCATAATCTGGCTTTCCCTACTTCCTCTTAAAAAGCTGGGGGAGGGGGAGGGAAGTTTTTAAAGACAATATCAAATTCTCCTCTGTTATTCAGATTTAGGAACCATGGCAGTTGATTCCTCATAATTAAGACTTCAGGCATCAAGACAGCTAGATGCAAAGACTATTGGGGCCCTGTAGTACTAAACTTAGAAGCTGAATTTTAAATTATATTTGAACTTTACAGTATTCTAAATGATGATTTACAGCAGTTTCACATATGCTTACTAATCTCCTAAAATGTGAGTTTATGTTAATTTGGAAAGTTGGTGACTAATAAGCTAGAGTTAAAAGCCTCATAATACATGAAAACATTTAAAGGGAAGGAATGCCATACCCTGGTTATATATTTTTGTAAATTTATATGGTCTATTAAGCCCTTTATATATTTTGCTTAAATTACTGTTAGCTAATTTCTCATTGCTGTTTGTTTACTGTGAATAGTTTTTTAATGCATTTTTAGGGTTTTTTTCCTGGTTGGAATGTCCAGAGATTTCATGGATTTTGGTTAAAAAAATACAATGTGAGATTGCCACCTGAAGGTATCCTGGTTACAGTTTCTTTCACTGAAATTTCAAAATGCCCTATATTCTCTGTTTTAAGTGGTCTTGCTGAAATCCTTAAAAATCCTAGAAAAAATAATTTACAATAGAAGAATGTAACCATGGAATGAATGTTTTATACACACTTACTGTATAATATATCCAGGCTTTGATATTGCTATTAGATTTGTAAGGCTTCTAACTATGATTTTTCATTGTTGAAAGGTGAAATTCTAGTTCCCCTACACTAAGCACAAAAAAGTTTTTGCCTGAGAGAGTTTCCTGAGATTCTGAGAGAGGGGAACACTGGAGTAATTCTCTTGGTCTTATAGACAGAGCCTTGAAGAGTGCCATAAACCCTGACCATAGCTATGGTTAATAGAATTGTAGCATGCCCCTGAGCCTGCTGCCCACATTCCCACCATTCTCACTGGGCAGATCACAACATTGCTGACCAGGAGGGATCCAGGACAGGTGCAGCAGTATAGTGATGCTCCCTTCACCACTGATGCCACTGTCTCTGGCTGAGCTCAGGACTCTGCAGCTGGAGCCCCCAGGATGGCAGGGAATGCTGGAGGGTGGGGACTGGACAGGGAGCAAGCACAGGGTGGGGAAGCCACCCACTGGACCACTGTCCCTGTTTGGCCTGGGTGCAGAAGGGAGCCCCAGAGCTGCTACTGCCCTCCTCCAGCTGCAAGCTGAGAATTCACAGGGTGCCAGGCAGGTGGAGGACAATGATGCCAGGAGGTGGATTTTCCCTTCCTGCATTTGCTCCCGGCTGTTCCACCACCATGATCCCTGCTGCTCAGGAACAGGTGAAAGAAAAGGACCTCACCACCCAATACTGTTCCTGCCCCAGTTGACACAGGCATGGGGACAGCCCAGAGCTGCTTCTGCCCTACTTCAGCTGCAGACTGTAGAGAGCAGCTGTGTAGGGTACTAGGCTTGGCCTGGAACAGGGGTGGTACAGGAGAGCACCCACATTCTCCTTCCAGTACTTGTTCCCGTCCATGTTCTCCTTCCAGTACCTGGTTTCTCCTTCCAGTACGTGTTCCCACTAGCATGGGACTCTCTGAGGGGGTGGTGAGTTGGAAGCAGATGCAGGAAGCAGGAACCTGCCCATTGCTGCTGCTATCCCTGACTGAGGCCTCTACCCTGAGCAGCTGCTTCCTCGAGCCACCCCTCTGTCCATCAGGTCCCATAGGGTAAGAAGAGCAGCCCTGGGGCTCCCCCCGACACCGAGGTCAGTTGGAGAGAGGAGCAGTTCTGCTCTTCTTTCCCCTGCTGTCAGTGTCCTCCACTAGCCTGGGAACTTTAACTGTGCTTCATCTCCATTACCAGCCACATGCCTAGCTTGGACTACAGCCATTGACAGGCATTAAATTTGTAGTGAGAAATATGCTCTCTTAGTGCTGCAGAAAGTGAGTATATAGACTTTCAAGCAGTTTGGCACTGAAGAAACAATGCAGTTCCACAGTGAAATGTTAACTCTTTCTATGTAACATCTGTATAATTATATGTAGTGCCACAGGATGTAACTTGGTCCTCCTATATCCCAGGGTGCTTTTCCTCTTGGTCTTGGCTCTGTGCTGAAGTGTATACAGCATGCATTAGATCTGCTGTATCTGGAGCAGCAGGATGCACAAATGACAGGGATCCACTGTGGGAATTGAACAAGTGTGCTGTGGCTATGCAATCATAGCACAAAATCAGGGAGTCCTTGATGGGTGTGATTCCCCAGGCAGCCAGCCAGTCAATGCTGTCCTCTGAGCTTGCTTGTTCTTGGGAAACTCTTTACACACAGACCCATGCAAAGCATGCTGGTATCACTTCACAGTGGTCCTGTGGCTGTGGAACATGGGAAATACATGCTCTGTACAGCACTCTGGATGACGATGTGCTTGAATGGATGAATGCACATGTCAACACTATGTTTTTGTGGTGCTGCCAATTTCCTAGAAATTTTCAGTGCTTCAGCTGAACATTTGTCCATATCCTTAGACTTTGATTAAAGAGAACTCCAGGCCAAAAGGTAGCCATATACTGGCTTCCTGTCTCATAGGAAACATTGCTGCATGAATAACCATAATTTTATTCAACATTTCTGTACATCATTTATATAAATCATTTAGTCAATCATTTAGATCTTCTCTAGATTATGTAATAACGTACCAGATTATAATCAAGCTCTTTTTCCTTTCCAAATTCATCTTCTGAGGTGTAGAAAACTTTCTGAAAGATACAGAGATATTTAAAAATCCTTTTTCACATTACCTTTACTACTGCAATGAAAACTTGTATGTTTCCAGTTTATTTTCACATGCATGAAAATTCTGTTGGCATGTGAAAAATACAAAAGCCATTCATATAAATTACGGGTACATGCTTGTGGTGACCTATTGCTTTCTGGCACCTGCATTTCTATTCCCTAAGACATTACTGGACACAATAGTTAAAGCTAGTATTTTGATAAGTAAACGCTGATGTTATGCTTGCTGCTTAGAAACTCTGAGACCTCATGGTGTGAAGCTTATGGGTCCGCTTTCTAGCAGTTATAGCCATTCTCAACAGGTGGTCTGTGCTCTGCCTGTGTGTTGCAGGGAAAGACTTTTTTTTTCCTCCTACAGGGAACTTGTGCTTGTGTTTTGTGCAGGGACCTGAACTTTTCATAAGAAAGAACTGGATTTCAACTTTAAGTTTTTTGGGGAAAAAAACATACAACTGTAATTCCTAAATTAGGAAAAAAGAAGATTATCAACTCTTGCTTTTGTATGTGCAATATTGCTCCAGTACAGCAAGTGTGTATATTGATATGTGTAAGTGCACATATTTTTCCATTTGCCTAAAAAACCCCAAGGAATATTGAGAATATTGTGGAATGAATTTAATGTATTCTTCTCTTAATCTGAGGAAATTTTAGATTTTAAGGATTGCATATCTAAATTTCATCCTTTTAAATCCCTTGTGACCTGAATGAAGTTGTAAGTGTTTCATGGTATAATGGAGGGTAAAATCTTGCCCACCTGTTTTGCAACACCTCTGTCTCATGTATTATATGTCCTTGCTAAGTGTTAAATTCATCTTTGGGGGTAATGTAAGACTAGTGAATTTTGCACTACATGCTACTTCTGGCAGCCCTTTAAGGTGACAGTCATTCCTGTGCACCCATGCCCAATTCTACTTAAGTACCATATTGGTTCTTAACAAAAAGTTTAATATGAATGAAGTAGCACAAAGTCTTTATGTAGCACTAATGAAATTCCTGAATGGTGCAGAATTGTATTTACATATTGTAATTTGAAAGATTGCTAATATTATCTTCTGAGAAGGTTCTAGTCCAAACTGATTCCAGTACATTCTGGTATTGGTAAGTTTTATATCAAAAGAAAAATTTCGTACCTGGACATTTGGTACAGTATTATACAATATTGTACTTGTACAATACATAAAGCATTAACCAGGTGATGGAAAACATCAAGAGTACATTTGAGCAAATTATTTTTTTAAAGTTTATTTTGAGCCTGGCAAATTGAATGGCTGCTATAATAAATAGCTTGCACATTAATAATCACACATTTACAACTGGTAATGGGAGAAAAAATACCAGTTTTACATGTTTTCTGAACTAGTTTAGAAATTAGAACTTTCTTAAATCATTGTTTTCCTGGATATATTTTCAAGTTACTGTTACAACTAAAACTTTGATTACTAATTAAGCAAAGTCTACAACTGAAGGGATGAGCACAAATGCGTCCCTCAGAACATTCACTGATATACTTCCCAGTGCCACTCTGGGGTGATTAGCGAGGATAAATTAATAGCTGAGACCTGGATAGTAACTGGAACTAATCTAATGATTTATTAATAACAACTACCCAACTATGAAGCCACAAATCTATACTAACAAACTACTAACAACTAAGGCACTATATACAATATATGTACAAATATATAACTGGAGGGTTCAGATTATACACACAGGTTAACGCTACCACATCTAGAGGATTTAAGGACTACAATAATGACAAACAGAATAAACAGGAATACGAGGACAAGTACAACAGATATGAAAATGGCAAGACTCACAGAAATATAGCTATGAATGGGTTCACCCACAATTCCCACACCCTGAGATTGCATATATGTACCCTAAGGCCTGGCAGCTGCTCAAATTAGGCAGGTGATGCCTACAAGCCAACTGGCTTCAGTGGCATATTAGGAAAACAGAAAAGATCTTCAGATGGTCCCACTGCTGGTTGCCTTGCAGCACACCTCCACCGCTGCAACCATGCTACCGAAGGCCCACAGCCTGACTAGCCAGGTCAGATATGGCTCTTCACAGCTCCAAGCTCTCTCTTTCTCACTATTAACTCACAACCTCACTTATAATACACAGTCCACACTCCAGACTCGCACTTGATACTCCAAAACCCACAACCTACATACAAGCCATCACGCATGTGCTATTTATAGCCGCCTCAGAAAGTTCCAGAACATGACCTCATAATTACACACTCACAAGGTCACAGTCTTGCACCTTCCAGCCTGTCACCCATGTATACACACACCACAGGTCAACAGTTCAGGGGCTTCAGTGACCTACATGCAACAAGCAGATCATACAGCAGTCAGCATATTCTCACATTACATCACGCTCGTTCTGAAACATATGAATACGTTAACATAAGCAAATAGCATAACTGAACATTATCAACTCAGAACATGAGGCGGGTGCTACTGAAGTGTCACTCCAATTACAATAGTATTTGCTTTCTGAAATTGATCTAGCTAGGTGCCTATACATGTGCACTGATTAGCAGGTGTCGGAGCAGGCTCAATTAATTGAGTCTGTTAGAGCCTTCTGTTTAAAATTCTTCAGCATGTTGTAGCATCTCATGTATTCAGTATCCCATGTTTCAAAATGGCTGAAAGGGTGCTTTAACCCAAGTTCATTCAGTTACAGTGCCCCATGCACATTTTGAAATGTGGGATGCTGAATACATGAGACACTGCAGCATTTTAATTAGAGCAGCTCTTGAGAGCCACTCTAATTACAGCATCCCCACCAATCTCACCCCAGAGCACATGTAAAGGCACCCTCTTCTCATATGGAAATAAAATGAAATATCATTGATTAGATAAATCTGTAAGAACGGCATACCTCTTCAGTGTGTGGCCCTAGGTAACTGGGGACCTAAAGATGCAGAAAAATTGACTGCTCTAGAGATGGACACCTAAACTGCTTAGGACTCTTGAAAAACCTGTCAGATGTTTATTTTCATGCTTAAGCACCTAACTACTTTTGAATATAAGGCCCTGAAGTAGTCTCATCTGCCATCCTACAAGTTGCTTTGTATTTCCTTATGGCAGCTTAGGTGCCCATCTCTTGAGCAGTCAATTTTTCTTCATCTTTAGGTCCCCAGATACCTAGAAAATCTGGTCCTCAGTTCCCTAGTTTTCTATTTTTTCTATTCCATGCTTTTACCTCAATATTTCTCACCTGTGCATGACATCTTATTGTACTTGGGATGCCAGGCCAACTTTCACTTTTCTCAGTGCACTCTTCCTTTTAGAAGCCTAGATTTTTTTGTTTTTGCTTCATAGGTTCCCACCTTTGCCTTTTCTTTGAACTGGTTCTTAGAATCATAGGGAATTTAGGGTTGGAAGGGACCTTAGGAGGTCATCTAGTCCAACCCCCTGCCTAAAGAAGGACCATCACCAACTAGATCATTCCAGCAATGTTTTTGTGAAGTCAGGCCTTAAAAATCTCCAATGATGGAGATTCTACCACCTCTCTAGGTAACCTGTTCCAGTGCTTCATTACCCTCCCAGTGAGAGTTTTGCTTAATATCCAACCTAAATTTATTTGCTGCAACTTAAGACCATTGCTCCCTGTCTGTCATCTGCCACCACCGAGAACAGTCTAGCTCAGGGGTCAGCAACATTTTTGGGCAGTGTCAAAAAAACCTGCAACTTTGACTTGTAAGATATTGGTGTGGTGTGCTAGGGGAGGACAGTAGGGGAACAGCAGGGGAGCCACAAGGGGCCTGATCGTTGTGGTGACAGTGTAGCTCCAGCCCCTCCCCCAAAGTGCAAATGCCAAGCAAAGTGCCTTCACATGCCATGCTTTGGCACACATGCTGGGGGTTGCCTACCCCTGGTCTAGCTCCATCCTCTTTGTAATAATCCTTTGGGTAGTTAAAGGCTGCTATCAAATCCCCCCCATAGTCTTATAATCTTCAGACTAAATAAATTCAGTTTCTTCAGCCTCTCCTCATAAGTCAGATATCCCAGCCCCCTAAACATTTTCGTTGCCCTCCATTGAACTTTCTCCAACTAGTCCACATCTTTTTTGTAAAGGGGGGCCCAAAACTGGACAAAGTATAGGCTTCTTCCTATACTAAACTGTCTAATATTTTTTCACTAAAAGTATTTAGATGTCTGTCCCTCCCCTCTAAGTCCTTGAACTTTTCAGGTTGAATTAAAACACTTTAAGTTTCTAATCAAACCAAAGGAGTAAAGTGAGCTATTTTCATTCTTGTCTCTTCTCTCCTCATCATCTAGAGTTATTTTTGTCCCCATTAAGTTAAAATATGTTTAACATGTATTAGAAACTGGCATGGAAAGGAGTATCTATTATCAAATACTATGTTTTTTGCACTGTCAGTGGGAAAGCCCCATCATTCACAAGACAGTTGACTTAGTTCTGGCCTTTGTCCTGTTTCTGGCTATTTTGGAAGGGTAATAACAACCCTGTTTAATTTAATGCTACTAGATGTTGCCTCTCACACATAATCAGGCTTCTATTGCAAGAATCTCAAAATGTTTCCTCCAGTATCATTATAATTTTGGGGTTTTTTTTAAAGCCATGTAAGCCAAACTTTAAGTAATATGCCAGGGTAAAAAGACTGGAAATACAGGACTCAGCTGCAGTTAATAAAAAATGTTATACTGTCACAAGGATAATTTCAGTAATTTATTTTTCCTGGTGATACACAGCTGTGCTACCTTTGGTTGTCATACTAGCCAAAGCCCACTTGACACACATGAGGAAATTAAGAGATCTATTTAATTTAGTGGAACTACTCACGTGGGTAAGCATTTGCAGGGTGGGGGCTTGAAATTGGCAGTTCTTCAGATTGCCTTGAAAATCTTTGTAGAAGTAGGATTGCATTCAAAAATTTGTCTAACTCTGTCCCAACCATGCAGTCGGTTCAGTAAAAGATATCACCCACAAAAATCCTTGCCTCTCTTTCATGAAATATTTTTATTTTTAATGAAGTAACATTACTTGACAGAACATGCACTTAAATTGGCACTAAAATTAGCCTCTCAGGCATCGCTGACAGACGTAGACCCCTTCCCCAACCCCACAAACGTTGCTTTACTTTTAGCTCAGTGTGCCCCATGCCAAATGTGGCGCGTGCCCAGAAGAAAATGTGTCGGTTTGATCTGGCTCACCCAGTGTCTGTATAGATCATGTGCTTCAGGGGAATTTTTTGGCACTTTTAGCTAATAGCTGATTGAATCTGCCATGAGATAAAAGAACCAAAAAACCCGCCCTGAAACGCGATCTATGCAGACTCTGGGGAGCTGGGTCAAACTAGTATGGCTCCTTTTCTGGTAAAGCATTTCCCCCTGCTGCCCTCCCCCCACAATCTGTCAGAGGCCAAAATGTTTAAGAGTAGATTTTAAAGCTTCTTAAATATATTCTCCCATTCCCAGCTGCACTTGATATGTAGTCTCTTTTCTGGGAATTTATCTTGTTATTACAAACGAGTCTTTATTTTTACTTCCTAATTTTACTTTACAGTATATGCTCATGTGTTTCATTCACATACAGTATGGTACTCTAATTTTTAATTTCTTCCATTGAACACCTTTTAAATAATGTGTGGTATTCTGTAATAACATTATCTTTTTTAGCAGGTCAGATTGTTTCCCCACAATCCGCTCCAGCCTGCATTGAAAATAAAAATGATGTGAGCAGAGAGAACAGCAGTGTTGATTTTAGCAAGGTAAGTTATTGACTGTGTAAAGAGAACTTTCTGCTTGACAAGCAGGAAATTTAATGTAAAGCACAGTTTGTATGAATCAGAGAAAGCTGTGAAGTGAAAATTTCACTCCAGTATTCAAAATTGTCAGTTAGGCCATAAAACACATGCTTCTCCATACAATGAAGTAGGTTTTTAAAAACATTTTGAATGAGAAACTGTTAAAATCACATTCCAGGACTTTAGATATGCATCTTATTGCATAACCCTGTAATGTGTTGTGGAGAAAAGTTTTAAGAAATGAGTGAATTCTCTTTTTTAAGTAAGAAAATAATTTAGTTTGTTTTGCATCCAGACTTTTGACTCTATTGTGGAATCTTATTGCTAGCCAATGTGACTTAGTCAATAACAGAGTTATGTGCTCGCTCCATCTGGTGCCAGAAAGAATCCTAGCAGCATAATTTGTGTTAGCTGAAGTGTATCCATTGTACTTATATGAGGATGGGAAGGGTTATGTATATGTCAAACATGGAAAAGAACACTACATGAGGAAGAAAGACGAAAGGGCTCTGGATATACTCTTAGCTATATTTGTCTAGTAGTTTCAAGCAGACTTATTCACAGCAGAAATATGCAATTCAAATTCTAGGCTACTACTGATAATTTGAACCATAAATATGATAGATTCCTAGGTTTTGATATGTTTATAAATTTTGGTAAACAAAAGTTGTACTCTTTTTCTGGTGTAATAGCTAGTCACAATTTTGTTAAATTACTAACTAATATATTTTTATTCAGGTGAGTTTGTGCATACTAAAATGGTCCATTTATTGTAAAGAGTAACACTAAAAACAGGTTTATCTAATTAAAAGTTTTAAAGTACAGTGGTGAAACACACAAATACTTGGAGAGCATCTCACCACTTCATGTAATGAGTTTGTCCCAGAGTAACACAGTTACATAGAAATTTTAAGGCCAGAAACAGATGGGGTCACAGATGTGGGACTTGACTTCATAAATTTCAAAGTCAGACTCTGTGTTTTAAACATAAATTTCATGCTGAAGAAAAATTGATGGTGCAACATTTTTTCCTTTACTCACCAGTTCTTATACTGATGCAACCCTACACATCAACAGAGTCATTCCTGATTTATGCTGCTATAAGACTATACAACAATGGCCTGCACTTGTAGGGAACAGATTAGAAAGGCTAAGATGGCAACTGAACTTAAATTAGCAACAGGGATCAAGGACAACAAGAAGTCCTTGTTTGGGTATGTAGGGAATAGGAGGAAAAAAAATGGGAGTGTGAGGCCACTGCTCAACAACTCAGGACAGCTGGTTACCGACACTCAGGAGAAAACTGAACTGCTGAATGACTACTTTGCCTCAGTTTTTCACAGTCCTAAGGGGACAAACATGCCTCATAGGGTATGGAAGGAGCAGGGTAGAAATGACTGCCTTCCTACTATTGTTGCAGAACTGGTGTGTGACCAATTAAAAAAAATGAGATGTATATAAATCAGCAGACCCAGATGAACTTCATCTGAGGGTTCTGAAGATGCTGGCCTAAGTCATAACAGAACCCCTGGCAAAGGTTTTCCAAAACTCATGGTGCTCTGGAGAGGTCCTTGAGGGCTGGAAGAGGGCCAATGTTGTGCCCATCTTCAAGAAGGGGAGTAGGGAGGGCTGGGTAACCATAGGCCAATTACCCTAACTTCTTTCCCAGGGAAAATCCTGGAAAAATTCATCAAGGAGTCTATATGCAATAGGCTTGCAGAAGGTAAGATTCTGAATGACAGCCAGCATGGCTTCATCATGGGCAAGTCTTGTCTTACCAAACTCATCTCCTTTTATGATCAGGTAACTCCTCAGAGAGGAGGTTGACATTGTTTATCTTGACTTCTAAAAAGCTTTTGATCTGGTATTTCATGATGTTCTCCTGAGAAAATTGGAAGATTGTGGGCTTAACTGCAAGACAGTCAGGTGAGCAGGAAGCTGGCTATGAGGTAGGACCAAGAGGGCGCATCCACACATGCAAGCATGTGCTCTTGCAGCAGCTCAAATAGAAGCGGTGCAAATTTGAGCCGGGGCTTTTTGCCTCAGTGCACATGCTTGGACATGCACTTTGTTGTGGAGCAAATTGTGCTGCTTGGGGCAAAATAACCCTACCTGGCTCCTCCCGGATCTTCAGCCAGGGGGAGCTAGAGGCTGGGGCCAGTACCTGTGCTGTATAAAAAGCTGCCCTGTCCTGGCCCCAGCAGTATATAAAGCCACCCTGGCAAGTAGCTCAGGGCTACTAGCTCTCAGGAGCTTCTGAGGCCCAGGCAATTGGTACCTGGGGACACTATCCCTTGTGCCACCTGGATTAATGAAGTGGTCCTGAGAGTTCCCTGCTCTCTGTACCCACTGCAGCAGTCTGGCAGTGGGGGCTGCTGCCTGGCTGTGACCTGCCAGACTTGGATGGGGACTGCATAGCCAATAGAGGCATCTGCCCATCTGAGCCAGCTGCTAGTGGACTGTGGTTGCATGGTTGGTCTTTGTGCAGCACTACTGCCATGTGTGCCCCTTGACCAGCCATCTGGGAAGCTATCATCCAGAAGATGTTCTGGGTGTGGTGGCCTGCTTTGAACTGTCAACGCATGTCCTCCTGGCACCATTTATCCAGAAGGTCAGCCACAGCCAGATGGGTCCAAGGTGCCAGCTGTAAGCAATCAGGGTCCTGCCACTGGCCTCCATAGCAGGAATTCTGGTGTTCCCTATTGGAAAACTGAAAAAATCCCTGATAAAAAAAAAATCCCCAAATCGCTCTCTAAAATACCCCCAAATCCATGGTTCTCCACAGGTAAAACAAAAGACCATTATAAAGAGAGAGTAAGACAGAGACAGCGATCAGTTGGGCAATGTTTTATTGATATAACTACCGTGTTAAAGCAGGTCCCTTATCATAATAATAAAGTGAACTCTAAATACAGGTTTCATGAATTCATTAATACATATTTTGCTTCCCCCCACAGGGTGATGGTCCCCACACAAGGGGTTGGGCCCCCCAACCTGGTGTAAAGCCCCCACACAAGGGGTTCAGCCCCCCAACAGAGGGTTCAGCCCCCACACAAGGGCTACACCTCCCCCAACAGGGGGTTCGTTTCCCACACAGAGGTTTTAGCCCCTCAAAAGGGGTTCAGACCCCCAATAGGGGGATTGGCACTCTCACAAGGGGTATAGCCCCACAACAGGGAGTTCACCCTCCACACAAGGGCTTTGGCCCCCCAACGGGCTACCATCCCCCCAGCAAGGCCCACATGCCCCACCCTAGCCCTCTGATTGCTGCCCCACCCCCACCAGCTGCTGCAGCCCCCCCAATGTCCACACCACCCAGACCCACCCCTCCATTCCCCCAGACCTCCCCAATGGCTTCCTCACCCAGCCCCACCCCCCAACTTGCACCATCACTTAACCCCTCCCAAAAAAGAACAGAAAAAAATGGAAAAGAAAGCCTCTGCTTACCTTAGAAGCAGGGGTGGGGGGGCTCCTGGGCTTCCTAGCAGAGCCCTCTGGGCAGTAGAGGACAGTGCAGGGGCAGGAGGGCTCAGGGTGGGGCAGCTGGGGCTGTTAGCCTGCCCCACACTGTGCAGGTGGGGCCCCAGGCAGCCACACGGCAGCTGCAGCTTCAACTGCCGGTAAGTGCTGGGCTTTGTTTTGATTTTTTTAAGTATGGGGTAGGGGGGCAGGGATGGTGGGGCTTGGGGTGATGGGGTGGACAGGGCAGGAGGAGGGTGGTTCAGGGAAGCTAGTGGGGGAGGGGCCATCCCTAGCAGGGCTTGGGGGCTTGGCAGGGGGAGGGGTTGTCCCCGGCAGCACTTGTGGGGCTCAGGGGGGCTGGCAGGGGGAGGAGCCAGCCCTGGCAAGGCTCGGGGGCTTGGGGGGCTAGTGAGGGGAGGGGCCAGCTCCACCAGGGGTCAGGGGCCTTGGGGGGGAGGGGCGAGCCCTGGCAGGGCTGAGGGGGCTGGTAGGGGTTGGTGGGGTTGGGGACATGGGCAGGGCCATTGGGGGGTCCCCCCTACAGTCCCTTTCCCCATCCTCTAGCCCTCCCTGACCCCTTACTCATTGGCACTGGAGCCCTGGTGCTGAAACAATCAGCTGGCCGGGGCAAGGGGCAACCATAGAGATACTCTTTGGAGAGCTCGATCTCTGGTTGCCTCAAGGCATGGTCAGGGACTGTGTCCTGCCCTCCTTTTTTATACTTCACTTTTTTTAGACCCCTGGATATCCAGGGGTCTAATTTTCTGCCTGCACTGGAAACTTACACTGCGGGGAACATTTTTTCATTCCCACACGCTCAAAGGATTTTAAGGCGGGGCAACAGGCACATGTGGGCTCATCTGGACATGCCCAGAGAGTTCTACTGAATGGATGTGTGTTGTCTTGGCAAGAAGTGGCCAGTGGGGTCTGTCAGGAGTAAGTGCTTGGTCCAGTGCTTTTTAACATCTTCATCAATGATTTGGATGCAGGGGTGAAGAGCTCAGTGGCCAAGTTTGCAGATGACACTAAGTTATGGGGAAATGTGATCACAATTGAAGTTAGGCTGCAAATACAGGCAGACCTAGACAGGCTGGCAAGTTGGTTGGATTGGCACCAGATGAGGTTTAACATAGAGAAATGTAAAGTGCTCCACATGGGACGAATAATTTGCTGCACACCTACAGGCTTGGCAACACCAATCTTGGCAGCACTATGTATGAAAGAGACCTGGGGTATGGGGTGGACAGGGCAGGAGGAGGGTGGTTCAGGGGAGCTAGTGGGGGGAGGGGCCATCCCCAGCAGGGCTTGGGGGCTTGGCAGCGGGAGGGGTTGTCCCCGGCAGCACTTGTGGGGCTCAGGGGGGCTGACGGGGGAGGAGCCAGCCCTGGCAAGGCTCGGGGGCTTGGGGGGCTAGTGAGGGGAGGGTACATGAACATGAGTCAGCAGTGCGATACTGTAGCCAACAGGGCAAATAATACTCTGGTGTGCATTAATCAGTGCATCTCCAGCAAAACCAAGGAAGTGATTCTTCCTCTCTACTTGGCATTGGTGAGACCACAGCTGGTGTACTGCATCCAGTTCTGGGCACCACACTTCAGCAAGGATGTGGAAAAGCTTAAGAGAGTCCAGAGAAGGGCCACCCTTACGATCAGAAACTTCCACGGAAGGCCACATAAGGTAAGACTGAGGGACCTTGGACTCTTCAGCCTGAAGAAAAGAAGGATGAGAAGGGACTTGCTTGCAGCTTACTGCTACATCAGGGGCATACATCAAGGGCTTGGTGAACTACTGTTTACCAGGACACCTTTGGGGATAATCAGGATCAATGGTCACAAACTCTTGGAAGACCCTTTCAGGCTCAACATTAGGAAAAAACATCTTCACAGCCAGGGTGTCCAGAATAAGCTCCCTCCAGAGGTGGCACTATTGCCTACCCTGGAGATTTTCAAGAGGAGACTGGACAGTTACCTTCATGGGGTTGCCTGACCCCAGTTGTCTTTCCTGCTTGGTGCAGGGGGCTGGACCCGATGATCTTCTGAGGTCCTTCCAGCCTACATTCGATGAATCTATGAATCTAAGAGAACAAAAAGATGCCATTTTCAGCCAGCAAGGCTTTATGAAGGTTCATGAAGGTGGTTATGAATGGGTGAAACAACATCATTAAATTGCCAGACAATACCATTGATTAGTCGCAGTTCATTTCCAAAGTCATTCATTTCATTGGGAGTCCGGTATTCCATAGTCCCATAGTTTCATAGTAGCTAGGGTGAAGAGAGACCTGAACAGATCATCTAGCCTGACCCCCTGCCACAGGCAGGAATAAATGCTGGGTTCACAAGACCCCAGACAGGTAATCATCCAACCTTCTCTTGAATTTGCCCAAGGTAGGGGCGAGGACCACTTCCCTGGGAAGCTGGTTCCAGATTTTGGCCACCCTAACTGTAAAATATTGTCTACTGATCTCTAACCTAAACCTATTCTCCATCAGATTATTACCATTGTTCCTTGACACCCCAGGTGGTGCTGAGCCTCCTCTTGCTGAGGCTGAACAGGTTCAGGTCCCTCAGTCTCTCCTTGTAGGGCCTGTCCTGCTGCCCTCTCACCAAGCAGGTGGCCCTCCTCTGAATCCTCTCCAGGCTGGCCACATCCCTTTTGAAGTGCGGCACCCAGTACTGGACGCAGTACTCCAACTGTGGCCTGACCAATCTCGCATAGAGAGGGAGTATTGCCTCTCTGGACCGACTTGAGATGCACCTTTGGATGCATGACAAGGTATGGCTGGCCTTGCTGGCTATGGTCTGGCATTGGTGGCTCATATTCATCTTGGAGTCAAAAATGACTCCAAGATCCTTTCTGCCTCTGTGTTTTCAAGAGGGGAACTCTCCAGCCTGTATGTATGCTGTGGATTCCCCCTCCCAAGGTGCAGCACCCTGGATTTGTCTACGTTGACCCCCATCCTATTCTCATCTGCCCACTTTTGTAGTCATCTTCTCTCCCATCCTTTTCAGTGTGTATTGTGCTCTTATAACACCTAATGGGAAGTTACAAACTGGTGCATTTACTATGCTGTTGACTTCCAACTTCATGTCTAATCTGATTCAGCCATTGCTGTTAAATGCTTTATTTTTTTGGGCTCTGGGAAGGATATGGGTAAGATAGCTGATTAAAATACCTTGGGCTGAGACTGGTAGCTTGGAGGACACAGCCAGAACGTATGGAGGTTTGCCTGCTGTTCATAGTTAGAGTTTTCAATCTAGAGGGGCTTTTTTGTTTGTTTTTTTTTATTCCTTGCTGTTAAATAATTGAAAGCAAGTTCCAGGTGCATTTTCATTTGAAGACTAGAATTTGTCTGTGTATTTTAAATGTAAGTCACATTACATGTGTCATTTCTCAACATCAGGGCCTGGTTGCACATTAATTTTAGGTGACTCATGAAACACTTAATTCTTTGATTGTCCACACATTAACACCTGAAACTGGTTTTAAAACCACTTTAGACTGCTTGAAGTTATGCCACTCTAGGGTAGGTTTACCTTTGATCCATATTACCCAGTTTGTGTTCCATTAATGTGTGGCCATTCCCCACAGATGAGCTGTCCAATTTGCAGTTCTCCAGCATCCAGGATGCAGCGTCCCCTCCCCCACCCACCTGTTCTGTGTGGACAAACTTTCTACCCTCTGATTCATAGATTGTAGAGTCAGAAGGGACCACAATGGATCATCGTGTCCAACCCCCTGCTCCTGGCCTGAAAGAGGACCAAGGTCAGATGACCCCAGCCAGGTGACTATCTAGCCTCCTCTTGAAGACCTACAAGCTAGGTGATAGCACCACCTCTCTTGGAAGCCCATTCCAGATCCTGGCCAACCTTACTGTGAAAAATTTCTTCCTGATATCTAACCTAAATCCACTCTCAACTAGTTTACACCTGTTATTCCTAGTCACTCCCTTGGGTGCCTTAGTAAACAGCGCTTTCCCTATTCCCCATTGACCTCCCCTAATATGTTTACAGATGGCCACAAGATCTCCCCTCAGCCTTTCTTGTGAAGGCTGAAGAAATTCAGCTCTCTCAACTTCCCCCCCATAGGGTCTATCGCGAAAGCCACTATTTGTGAAAGTGGCCCTCCTCTGGACTCTCTCCAGATTCTCCACATCCCTCTTGAAGTGTGGCACCCAAAACTGGACACAGTATTCCAACTGTGGCCTGACCAGTGCCGCATAGAGGGAGAGCATCACCTCCTTTGATCTATTAGTCACGCACCTGATAATGCACGACAAAGAGGTGTGATTGGCCTTGTTGATGGCCTCATTACACTGCTGGCTTATGCTCATCTTTGAGTCAACTATGACTCCAAGATCCCTCTCTGCCTCCACTGCCACCTTTCTGGGTGCGGTCCCTAAGCCAGTTGGCCACCCACCTGACCATGTAGGCATTCACTTCTCAGTCTGCTAGCTTCCCAATGAGGATAGGGTGCAAAACTGTTTTGAAGGCCTTCCTAAAGTCCACAAAATGTCATCAGCCTTGGCTCCTGTGTCCAGGCTGTGTATGACCTGGTCATAGAAGGCTACATGGTTTGTCAGGCAGGATCAACCCGTGACAAACCCATGCTGGTTTCCTCTCAGTATCATTTTCCCTGTTGGACCTGCATGAATGTGTTCTTTGATTATTTTCTCTAGCATTTTCCTAGGAATAGAGGTAAGACTGACTGGTCTAAAGTTACCCGGCTCATCCCTTCTCCCTTTCTTGAAAATGGGCACCACATTGGCCCTTCTCCAGTCCTCAGAGACCTGGCCGGAGCACCATGAGTGCTTGAACAGCTGTGCCCATGGCTCAGCTATTATATTGGCCAATTCTTTTAGCAGCTGTGAATGGAGGTCATCTGGGCCTGCTGACTTGTACCCATCCAGCTCCTCCAGGAGCTCCATAACTATTTCAGAATTAACCATAGGCAGACAGGTGCCATGTGGACATCCATTAATGATCGAGGTGGAGGAATTGACTTGGTCGGTGCATAGAAATACTGAAGCAAAGAACTCATTGAAGAGCTCTGCTTTTTTCTCCGTGTCAACCACCAGCTGTCCTGATTTGTCCTGCAGGGGCCTTATGTTGCTCTGAGCTTTCCTTTTGCCCACTATATACCTGAAGAAGGACTTTTTAT
>JAGPOW010003685.1:33428092-33503305 GCA_030014935.1 Caiman crocodilus
CAACCACCAGCTGTCCTGATTTGTCCTGCAGGGGCCTTATGTTGCTCTGAGCTTTCCTTTTGCCCACTATATACCTGAAGAAGGACTTTTTATTGTCCTTGATTGTTGAAGCCAGCCTGAGTTCAAGCCCTGCCTTGGCCTGTCTAACTGATTCCTTGCAGTAGCGTGTCAGGGAGATATATTCCTCCTTGGTGGCTGCTCCCTGCTTCCATTGCCTGTACATCTCTTTCTTTGCCCCCAGGCTCTCCTGGAGTTCCCTGTTCAGCCAAGGGAAATTTTTTGCCCCCTTAGCTCTCTTCCTACGCAATAGGATAGACTCCTTTTGAGCCCCAAGGATTACTCCCTTGAGATACGTCCAACTCTTCTGGACCCCCTTTTGCTTTCTGTTCTTGAGTTGCATCCCCTCACTAACTAGCCTCCTAAGCTTGCTAAAGTTGGCCCTTCAGAAGTCCAACACCTTAGCTCCACTAGTTACTTTACCCACCCTTCACTGGAAAGTGAACTCGACCAAGTGATGGTCACTATCTCCCAGGCTACCATGAACTCGCATGTTCCCCACAAGATCATCCCCTGTTGCTAAGACCAGGTCAAGCAAGGCGCTACCCCTGGTAGAACTAGACACCACCTGGGTTAGGTGGAGGTCCTGCACACAGTATAAGAACTTCCGTGAGTGGCTTGTTTTGTCTGTCTGCTCCTCCCAGCAGATATCTGGGTAGTTTAGATCTCCCATGGCCACCGCCTGCCTTGCCTGTGTGGCATCTGCTAGCTGCACAGAGAATACATCATCTAGCTCTTGATCCTGATTAGGAGGCCTGTAATAGACCCCCACAACTAAATCCTTTTTCCCTCCCCCCCCCCCGGATCCTGACCCACAATGCCTTGGTTTTGCCAAGGGGCAGTTCTGGCACCAAAGCAACTCCCCTTTCTGCCCCTAGAGGTGTGATTTTCCCACCCCCGGGGGTGTAACCCCATATGCAAAGAGCCTGCAAAGTACATGCCAGCTAGCCAGGTCATGGCAAGAACAGGTCTAGGAGTGAGATCTAAGGAGGATTGGAGCAGAATGAAGTAGGGGTAGGAGTGAGATCTAAGTAGGATTGGGGCAGAATGAGGTATGATCAGATCCCCATAACCTAGGGGGTCCCTTCCCCAAGGCAGGGGCAGTAGCTCCCCACTGAAGTGCCTTTCCTCATCAATCCCACTTCCCAACCACCCCTGAAAGCAAGACCAGCAGCCCCACACCACAATTTATTAAAACATGAGACCTTGTTTAATTTACTCCTTCTTTATTTATTTAAAAAACATTTTTTACTTCCTTTATTTTGTCCTTTGGTAGCTTACTTCTTTTTTTTCACCACACTTCCCCCACCCCTATTTCCTTTCCACCTCCCATTTCATTACCCACTCCCACCCCATTAACTCTCTGCCTCCCAGCTTCACGGTCCTGTCCCCCACGACCCATCTCTCACACCTTTCCGCCTACAGCAGGGATATAAACCTGCCATGGCTCACCAGTTATGTCCTGGGAACTCACAGCTATAGCTCCTAATCAGGCCTCTGCTTATCAGCCTTCTAGTGGCAAGTCACAGCTGAGCAGTAAGGCTCTGTGAAGCTTCAGTCATTGATTGGATGTGGTGGAGATTTGGCCTGATTCAGTGGCCAGATCTCCAAATCTGAATTGCATCAGGAAACCCTTTAATCTCTATGAATTGAATTGGAGAGATTTGATGATTTGGACACAGACACAGCTTTAAATGTGTTTTCTGCCTACCTCAACGTACCAGGCAGCTTGTGAATGGTGAGATGAACTGTCCCATGGGAGCACAGGAGGATCATAGTTTCAGAGTTGTTAGGGTCAGAAGGGCCCTGGGCAGATCATCAAGTCCCATCCCCTCACATGGCAGGAAAGAGTACTGGGGTCAAACGACTCCAGCGAAGTGTTTATCTAGCCTCCTCTTAAAGACCCCCAGGGTAGGAGCCAGCACCACTTCTCTTAGAAGTTGATTCCAGATCCTAGCCATCCTGACAGTGAAGTAGTGCCTCCTGATATCTAGCCTGAATCTACCCTCTGCCAGCTTGTGACCATTATTTCTTGTCACTCCTGGTAGTGCTTGGGGGAACAGGGACTCTCCCAATGCCTGCTGGTCTCCCCTGACTAGTTTGTAAATGGCCACTAGATCCCCCCCCTCAGCCTTCTCTTGTGGAGGGTGGACAGGTTCATGTCCCTCATCCTCTCCTCGTAGGGCCTGCCCTGCTGACTCCTAATCATGCAGGTGGCCCAGCTCTGGACCCTCTCCGTGTTGTCCACATCCTTTCTGAAGCGTGGCGGCCAGAACTGAATGCAGTACTCCAACTGCAGCTTGACCAGTGGTGTATAGAAGGGGAGGATCACCTCCTTGGACCTGCTTGAGGTGCATCTGTGGATGCATGACAAAGTATGGTTGGCCTTCCTCACCATGTCTCCACACTGTCGGCCCATGTTCATTTTGGCATCAATAATGAAGTTATTCCAAGTTCCTTTTCTGCCTCTGCACTGACAAGAAGAGAGTTCCCCAGCCTGTAGGTCTGCTGCTGGTTCTCCTCCTCAGGTGCAGTACCTTGCACTTGTCAGTGTTGAAACCCATCCTGTTCTCATCTGCCCACCCCTGTAACCTGTCCAAGTCCAATTGCAGCCTAGTCCTCCCTTCTAGCATGCCCACTTCTCCCCACATCTTAGTGTCTTCTGATAATTTGAATAGGGTGCTTTTTACACCCCTGTCCAAGTCGCTGATGAAGATGTTGAACAGTGCAGGCCAGAGAACTGAGTCCTTTGGAACCCCACTGCCCACCCCATTTGACTGTGTAGGTGTCAATGCCACAGTCCCCTAGTTTTTTAATGAGAATGGGGTGAGAGACAGTGTTGAAGGCCTTCCTGAAGTCCAGAAAGATGACGCCTACTGTTACACCTGTGTCTAAGGATTTTGTGACCTGGTTGTAGAAGGCCACTAGGTTGGTCTGACAGGACCTGCCTGTAATGAACCCATGTTGGTTGCCCCTAAGCATAATCTCCCCTGCTGGCCCCTCACAGACATACGCCAGCATAACTCTCTCAAAAAGTTCACCCAGGACTGAGGTAAGACTGACTTGCCTATAGTTTCCTGGGTCTTCCTTCCTCCCTTTTTTGAAAATGGGAACCACATTGGACCTTTTCCAGTCCTATGGCACCACGCCAGAGCACCATGAGTGCTTGTAAAGCTGTGCCAGGGGTCCCACAATGACCTCTGCTAATTCCCTCAGCACTATGGGGTGGAGATCATCAGGACTTGCTGATTTAAATAAGTCCAGTCCCTCCAGAAGTTCCCTGACTAGGTCCTCACTGACCCTAGGCCTGGGTGCACCTCCCCTGGGACCTACGGGGGTTCCAGTATGGGGGAGTGACCTGGTCCCTGCTCAGAAAAATGGAGGCAAAGAATTTGTTAAACAAGTTAACTTTGCTGTCTGGTACAATGACCATATTTCCTAGCGGAGGCCCCACGTTACCTGGTACCTTCTTTTTACTCCCTGTGTATTTAAAAAAGTATTCTTGTTGTTCTTGATTTGGGGAGCTGTTCCCAGTTCCATCTCAGCCTTGGCTTTCTTGATGGCCCCCCTACAGCCCCGAGCAACTGAGGTATAGTCCTCCCTGCTAATGGCCCCTCCCTTCCATTGGGTGTATGCCTCCTTTTTAGCTAGGAGACATTCCGATATGCTTTTGGGAAGCTGGAAGGTGGATGCGGTGAGGAAAGGCACTTTGTCGCTGCCCTGGCGGGGAACACCAGGTGTCCCCCTGCAGCCAATCAACAATCTGGTGGGGCACTGGGCAGGGAGGGGGGAGGGGAAAGGGAGGAGGGTGTCCCCTGTGTACTCAGTGACAGACCTGGAAGTGGACCAGAATTAGTTCCAGCCCACTTCTAGGTCCACTGCTGAGCACACGGGGGCCCCAGCACTTCTGTGGGATGCTCTATTTGCCCCTCGTCTCAGCATTCACTAGCTGTGTTTGGTACCTCAAGGTGTGTAAAAGAACGTTTAAAGCTGTGTCTATAACTGAATCGCTGATTCTCCAAATCGGTATCAAACATTCAGATTCGGATTTGGCTGAATTGAATTGGGACGGTGATCTGAATGAATTGAATTACAGTCCCCTGCTTTGGGCTGAATCCAAATCAAATACGGCCCATTTCACACACCCCTTGCAGCTTTTTACTTTAAGTTGCGACTGCTCCAAGCTTGAGCGAGCATTAACACCGATCAACATTTGAGCAGCTCAAAGTGCCATGTGTAATAAGGCTCTCAGTCTGTACGTTATGGTGTATCATAGGCCAAATATGTTGTCTTTTTGATCACAGTGCAAGATCACCCAGAATCTAGAGTGTGATAAAGTAGTATTGCTTTGTTTTTTATTTTGTTTCTGGTTAGTTGTATTTTCAGTTGAGGTATGAATCAACTTCTGTTTGAATATATTTTTACCTGATTCGTTAAATTAGGTAAAAGCCTCTTGACTGATTCTTATCTTTTTTTCCTAAAAAAGAAAAAATACAAGTCTATAATAATAATAATAGACTTATTCTGTCTGTCTGGAGCACTCTTATTTGTTGTTTTGGCAGCCAATCACAATGCTTATTGAAACAACCAATTGACTGCTCTGGACAGACAGAATAAGTGAGTTATTATAAATCCTTAGGCATTTCAAACAGATATGCAGGCAAGTCAGGGCTAGAATGAACCACTAGCGACCCCCGCTGTGGGGTGGGCAGGTTCCACTGAAAGAGAAAAACAGTGGTGAGGGGCCTGATACTTTTTCCTTTTCTTTTTATCCCTCTCAGAGCCTACCCACCTCTCCTGCAGCTGTGAGGTGAGCTGCAGGTGACCCTGAGCTGCAGGGGGCTCCGGTGTTTCCCTTCACAGTAGTGACACCCCCGGGACCTCCCGGCTGGGGTGCCAGCAGGTAGGTGCTGCCCGGGGGGCACTGCCATAGGGAGAAGCACTGGGGTTCTCTGCAGCTCAGGGGCTGCACGACCAGTCAGCAACTAGTGAGAGAGAGACGCAGGCAGGCTCCAGAAGAAAAAAATAATTCAGGCCCCTTGCCACTTTATTTTTTCTCAGCAGAGCCTGCCCACACAAGCTGCCACTGAATCGCACAGCCCCTGAACTATGGTGGGGGGCCCCAGAGCTTCCCTCTACAATGGCAGTTCCCCTTAGGGCTGTCCAGGCAGGGTGCTAGCTGTGTGAGAGTGCCCCCAGCTTGCAGGCAGCACCTGCCAGATCCAATGGTGCACAAGCCATTGGAAGCCCAGGCACGCTCAAGGAAGCTCAGTCTTGGCAGGCTTCCAGTGCCCTTTGCACTGTCCCTGCCACCTTCCTGCTGCCTGGGACCATCTGGGGACCAGCTGGCTTCCCTGGGAAGGTTGCAGGGAGGTGGCTGGGTGTGCTGACAGCCAGAGAAGATGGTGGGGACAGTGCACAGGTCACTGGAAGCCCGCCAAGCCCAAGCTTCCTCAAGCACGCATGAGCTTCCAGGGACTCGTGCATCATCCCCATCACCTTCTCTAGATAGAGCCCTTGTACATATGAGGAATACTGCTGTAACTCATTATGTAGCAAACTAAAATACATGGGATGTGTTTTAGTTTGCTACGTAATAAAGTAATTTAAAACAAAATTCACTGCTGAACATAGACATTGTTACACAACTAAATCATTGAAAAGAGCAATTAAACCAGTAAAACGTACCATTTCCTCACGTGTGCAAGGGGCCTTAGTCACATACACAAGGGCCCACTTATTCTATGACTATAAACAAGTCACAAGGTCAGAGTTTTGACAAAATATGTATTTATATTCCTAAGCCTGTTTTATACATGGACAGCTTTATGTAGCTTTTTCAAGGGTGAGAAGTTTTGATTCCATAAAAGTATTCAGTCAAAGGATAACTAAAAATCCTACATTTAAAGAAATACCTTTGCAATAAAAATTTAATTACAAATGTTTTGCAGGTTTCAGCTAGTAAATACATAAAAATCTGGAGAAGCTTGTGTTGGTTACATTCTACAAATTGGCTATTATAGATACTTTAGCTGTTAACATGAGAGATAGATAGTGGTTTCAAGGCATCTAGTCAGTTATTGTGGAAAAAAGAATGAAAAGGTTAGCCTGTGGCACAGGAAAGCACCTCATGTACACACTCACTGTGTGTTTGTATGCCACCTGGAACTGTAATTTGGGATACCACAGTACTTTTGAAATATAAATTAGGGAACATCCCTCTATAGTAACAAAACACAATAAAAAGAAAAACAAAAAACAATAAAATCTGCTTGGGATGATTGAGTCTAAAGCATAGGAACATAGTTTAAATTTTAAAGGGCAAAAGTATAGCCTTTTCCTTTGCCTCATTTATTTCATATGTTTAATCTACTTAGATTTACATATCCTTCATCGCATGTCCCCAGCAGCTAAGGGTGGTGCTACCGGAATACCAGGATCTGTGGTGGGTGTACTTGTGACTGCAGAAGCGAATGCAGCCTTTTTCACAAGTCTCACATTTCATCACACCCTATAAAACTGTCTCTTAGTGCTGATGCGTCTTGCCCCTTATATCCTTTTTTGGCTTATTGTCACATCATAAATGTCTGAAATGAATTAAGCTTTTCTGTACCTTGGTGCCTGATTGCTGCCTATCAGTAACAAGAGATTCCTATTGATCAACTGGTATGCTTTTGTTTTGTACCGGATACCACTCAAAAGTATTCTTAAAATGCTTCCTAGGGCAACTGTATTTTCTCTTCCTAAGCTGTAGTTTACTATGTGGCTACTGCTTGGGCATTTGAATATTATCATTCTGGACTACATATTCAGTCCAGCTGAGTCTTTCGTTAATGCTGCCATATTCATGCAATTGATGTGTTACATAACCTCGAAACCCATCCCTTTATCAGTATGTACCTGTTAAGCAGAAGCAAGATACACAGGATTTTTTTGTTTAGTCTCTCCGAGGCTGCTGAGTGTGCTTTCTGTATACCAACCAGACCTCATATCCACACAGAAGTGTCATTACTATCACTGCTTTGTTGACCTTCAGTTTAGTAGGTAGTTTGATATCCTACTGATTTCAAACCCTCTTACTGAACTTGCCAAAGCCATAATAACTTTCTAGATAAGAAAACTTATTTCCATGTAAATACAGCTTCACTAGACTGCTTTTGAGATGCAACAGAAAATGAAATCTTTGTTGCCAGAGAAATTCAGAAAAAGTGCCTGGAACAAGATCTCTATTTGATCTTCATAGACACTTCCAAGTTTGCAGCTTCATAAACTAGCTCAGCTCTCTTGAAAGTTCCTAGCAGTTCATAACTAACTAGATACAGGAAAATATATTCTTTTATTCTTTGCTCCACTACAAATGTCTGTGGAATATTCCTTGGTCCTTCAGACTGGTGTTTGACAGTTGGCTCTGAGGTATCAGTCATATTTTCAAAAGGAACATTTTTAGAGTAGGGTAACTTAAAATGTCTTGAGATTTTGGGAGATGGTAAGATTTTAGAAAAATATTTCATAACACAAGCAATTCTGTTAGTCTAAATTCTGATCAAGTGCCAGAGCCATTTGTAAGAAAACAAATTTCTAAATATTACCAAAAGCTATGCGTACTAGTACTGACAGATGGCTTAAGATAGACATTAAAATGGTCCACTTTAACAGTTTATACTGGATTTGGTCACTGTTGTTGTGTTTAGATTAATAAAAGGAAAGCAGATGAAAAAATGAGTGCATTGTCAAGTCAGACATACAAGATATATACTGTACTGATGTATTTCCAACTTCATTACATAATACCATGTAGAATGATATGGTGGAAATTATACATTAAATAAATTATTCTGAACATCATGGAAATGACTAGACAGTAGTGTAAAATCAGTGCAATCAATATATGTTAAAATCCATGTAAGCTGTTTTAAAATAATATTTTAAACACCCAGCACATTCCAAACCTAAATTAAAACAAGTCGAATACTTGGATGAACGTAAGGGTCTGACCCTCACCTAAAGATTGTTCCAATGGAACTCTAAGGAATCTTTATAAAAGTGTTCCTTGCTTTTGATGCCATTCAGTGATGAAATAGCTTCCTCCATCTCCTCCATATTGATCATTGCTGCTCTCTAACTTCAGACTTATAATTACTCTGACTGTTAAAGTTTCCCCTCTTGACAGTTATATTTACAGCTTATTTTCTCATGCTTGGTAGGTAGGAAAGCATCTTCCCCCAAGCCTGACCAATAACATGATTTTGACTGGTAGGAACAAAGTGTTGAAAGATGAGGCAATCTCCTATCTTGCTGGGGCTTTAGTCCAGCAATCTTACCGAGTGAATTGGTTTCCCTTGCTTACAGGAAGTGAAAGCCTTGGTTCCTGTAACTGTTATTAAATCACGTTATAAATAATTTTATAAGAGAATAAAATATGGCATATTTAACATTTGTTTGGCTGTAAATTAATTACTTAGGCCCCTGCCAGACATGCAGGTAAAGGCCTAATGGGATCTGATGCATGATCCACACAATTGTACTTCCTGCCATTTCACACAGATGGCAGAAGGCATGATTGTGGGATCATGAATCATATCCCATCATGCTTTTTTCTTGGTGCAGAGGGAGTCTGGATACACAACCTACACTCCCCCCTGCATTATGTTTCAAGTTCCTGTGGCTGGGAGCCCCCTCAGTTGATGAGGCCCCCAGGCAGAAGGGCACACTTGGCCATATGTTCAATTAATGGAGTGACATGAACTAGCCACAAAGTCATTCCACATTGTATCACACCATTAATTGTTTGAACATGTGGCTGGGTTAACTAGTTAATAACATCTTAAGTATAACATGGGGCAGGGCCTTGGGTTACATTAAAATTTGCCTATGCAGCAGGATTGTATATTTTCCCATTGCATAGCTGGACAAATGCTGACAATTTATGATAATTCAAACCCCTGAGAAGGAATTTAATTTCTCTCCAAAATTTTTTGAGAAAGAGAACATCACAAGCAGACTAATTAAAAAAACCCGTATACCATCATTGGTGACCAAATGAAGGTTCTCTGTTTCCACAAAATAGAAAACAAGAGGTTGTTGTATATGTTAGCATTTTGGATGATTCACTGTGCTCTTTCCAGGTTGACCTACACTTCATGAAAAAGATACCTCCTGGGGCTGAAGCTTCAAACATTTTAGTTGGGGAACTAGAGTTCCTGGATCGTGCTGTAGTTGCTTTTGTTAGGTTGTCCCCTGCAGTATTGCTTTCTGGGCTAGCTGAAGTTCCAATTCCAACAAGGTAAGTGTTGATTGGTTCTACTTTTTTTTCCTAAAGTGTATTACTTGGCGCTATAAAGCAGGATGATCCTTCAGCTTTGTTGTTTATCAAGTGTTGAACTGGATTACTACCTTATAACAGGTGCATCTTGCCTTCCTTTTTAAAAGTATGTGTACTTGGGTGTGTTTTGGAACTTGAGGCCTGTTGGTCAGTGTTGTGTTTCTTCCTAGAAGTAGAAGAAGAAATTTTTGTGCTAATCTTTGTATGGTATGTTCCCTGAACATTGCTTAAGAGCCTCAGCACTTCTGGTAAACAACTGAAAAAGAGAGAATGGAAATTCTCTCTAGCATTTATATATTGCACAGCCCCCCTGTGATCTTGTTTTCTCCTTTTCTTTCCTGTGTTACAGCTTATTTCTATCTTCTGTTCCCTCTTTCAGAGGAAGCTAGGGAAGAGAAGAAGAAAAACTTCTAGTTTTTTTTCATAAGAATAATAATTATTTTATTAAAACTAAATTGGGTAGAGATGCCCAGGAAAATTAATAAATGACAGTGTTATCAGAATAGAAAGAATCACACGATAGTAAAGAATTTAATTATTAATGAGAATTCAGAAGCCATTGAATATTGTGCAAATATTTGGGATGATTGAATATTTCCTTGCTAAGGCCAAATTGTGGCCCAAGTAGAGAGGCATCATGGGGACCAAAATGTTAATGAGGCACAGTCACTCCATTTATTTTCTTAGACAATTGATAGGAGTTGTGGCCTTATCCCACCAATAGATGTACCAAGGCACTGGAGAATGTCTCCTATGTAGAGATAAAAGAAGAGCCATTTACTTTCCTAAGCAGAGGTGGAACCAAGAAAGAAACTGATTCTCACTTATGTTACCTTTCTGGACAACGCAGTGATGATCAAATATTTACTATGACTTTATGGCAAAGGCCATAACGTTGATCCCTGCACCAGGCATTCATGACACAGTTGGTCTGTTCATTAGTCACTTTTTGTCATTTGCCAGTTTTAAAAATTCGAGGAAGAATAAACAAAACCATGTGACTTAGGTGAGCATTCAAACCCCCAAGTAATAAATAGGTAGGTTGAACAGTTTGAATGCTCCATTAATGGTGAAACATTTTATATAAATGTTTGGTGAATATTAGTAGAACCAGGTGAGATTTTTTTTGCTGAAACATAGTTCATTGGAAAATGCCAATTCATCTCAACAAAAACTTTTTGTTAAAATTCAGCAATTTTAAGGCAACTTATGTTAGGAGATATATTTTCTTCAGGGTGCAAGTTTGGTCAGAGAGAAAAGAAACACCTTCAGAAAAGCTAGTTGCCCAGTAATTTGAGTATCACCTGGGATATAGGAGACCAGAGTTCTAGCTCTGCTGTGCCAGACTAAATCTATAAGCAAACATTATTCTTGGAGCAGGATCATCTGTTCCAGGATGTGGCCCAGCATAGTTGATTGGCTTCATTGGGTGACACAGACGTCTCCTCTTGTCCCAAGTCAGGGCACAGCAGAGCAATACATGTGCTTAGAGAATCTCCTGCTTGGGAGGCTATCGTGGCACAGTTCTGCAAGTGGGGAAATTTGGGGAGATGCATCTGGGGTTTCAGAAGCCCAATCTTGCAGGGACATTCCTGGGGTATGTAGGATGAGGCTTCTGAAGCCCTGGGAACTTTGGGCTGCACTTGCAGGCGGACATCCACCATGTAAAAGGAATCACAATGTTTACCACCTATTTTTTGTGTCCACAATTTTGAGCATTTGTGGCATGACAAGGGTCAAGGACATCTGTTTGCTTGGACTTTTTGATGCCATAATTTTTTTTATGGCAGCATAAGGACAACATCTGTTTGCAGCATAAGATTTGAATGTAGTTTTCCCATGTCCCAGATGAGTCATGATAAACCTTTTAAGAATGCCTATTTTTATTCAGAAAATGTTTCAAATGACAGATTCTGACTATAAGAATCCTAATTATTACCTAAGTATATTCATGGTAGACTATTCCACAGTCCAAACTTTGATGATAAGCATTTGGGGTATGAAATAGAGGGGATTTATCATACAGTTAAAATAATAACAAAAGGCAAAAGGTGTTATTTTTCTACCCTGAATAGTGTTGTGCACATGCATTTTTGGGATAACTTCCATAATATTGCAAGAGTGATGCATATGAATAAATTAAATAGCTAGCTCTGTCAGAGGTATTTTTGTATGAAACTTTAGGATTATCTACATAGGTTTAGTCCATAAGGAAATTTGAGTACAAACAACCCAGTCCAGCAACAAAGCTCATTATATACATACGTTTCTGGGGCAAATTTCAGTTTTTTATGTCAACATTTAAATTATTGTGTAAGGATCTTCTGGGGCTGGTTATTTTTTATTATTTTGTTGACACTATTTCTTGTGGTTAAAGTTTTAATGAATGGTTTTGTTTTTACATTAAGCTATTTCAGCTTTTCATTCTTAAAATATTTTGTTTTTGCCTTCTTTGTAGATTTTTGTTTATTCTTTTGGGACCACTGGGAAAAGGCCAGCAGTATCATGAGATTGGGAGATCAATTGCAACACTAATGACAGATGAGGTATTCATTATATACAACTCTAGATTGTTTGTTTTTTTTTCCTTCTGATATTTCAAACTGAAGATAGTGTAGGACTAAAAGGTTCACCGATTTTTGTTCTGTCTTTCCTTTGGCAGTATTAAAGTGTAACCAAAGGTAGGATTTGACTCCACAAATGGAAAATAGTTAATCATTCTTATGATGTGAAAACAGCAACAGGATCCAGTTCACAATTGCATAGCTGAATTGGCTGTAGGAAAAAAATAGGAATGACTGAAACAAGAAGATATGACTTGAGATATATTTCACACATAGGGTATATACAGACATTTGGGGTGGTTTGGGAGGGGTAGATAACATTACATATGGCCACCTGATCTAACTTATTTCACCCAGTTGTGAACTTTACACTTTAGGTATAAGCAGGAGTGCAGCTCCCAGCTGTAACTCAGAATGATTTTTGCAAACGTTACTCTGGACCAAACAGAAGTTCACTGTTTGTTCCAGCGGAGAGGGAAATCTAGCTGCACTGGGAGCCTGCAGCCAGGTTCCCATAGGAATGGCCAAGCTCTCTGCCAGTGCTCACTGTTGTCAGAACGGGAGCAGTGGAGGGAGCTCATTTTGGGGGCTCCCCAAATGGTGCTGAAGGGTGGGGTGCATGAATTGAGTCCCCCCATCTTGTGGGGGGAAGGGCTGCAATACACCCATTCCACCCTCCAGGGTGCTGAAAACCCCCCAAACTGAACTCTTTTTTTCTGGTGTCCCTTTCCCCCTTCCCATTCTGAAAACAGTAAGAGGCTGGGAGCTTGGCAGACACAAGTTACAAAAGAGCTACATTTTGGAATATCTTTATTTGATACCTTATGCAAAGTGGGGTTCAGATTTTCACCCGATTTGCCATTTTTTACACTGTTTGCAGCCATGCACTTGTGTTTGGTCACAGCTATAAACTGCTTTTTGTGGCCAGATCAGGCAAAAATTATCACTTTTGTCTGCACCCTTAGATACCTAGCAAGGTAGATCTAACTGTGAACTGTACAAAAGAAGTTCAGGTCAGTTAGACTGGTCTAAAAATGGATGATCCAATATATTTTAAGTGTACCTCTGAGATTTGGTTGCACCAGACCTGATCTAAATAGACTATCTAATTGAACTTTTGTACAGTTCCCACTGTAGCCCTAGGGATAGAAAAGCCCAGACACTGGCCCCAGCCCTGGGTCTGTGCTTCCCCTACACCTACTCCTGGCACTGAGCTGTTTTTAGCCCCCCCTGACCACTTTCTCTGATTGACAACCCCCCCACAGACCACCCAGCCCCCACTCCAAGCCTACCAAACTCATCATCCCCAATCCAACAGGCTACTCTTGGGGCCAGTTTTACTAATGTTCACTGGTACCAGGGGCTGAGGAAGTAAATTGGGGTGGGGGAATTGGTTTGCCAGAGGAGAGTTGTTCATCTGGGGTTGGGGTGAGGTTGGGGACTAAAAATAGCCCCTGGTCCCCAGGGGTGGAAGAGAGAGCCCCCTTGTTCCCCCCAAGCCTCCTTGTGGACCCTGGTGGCCCCCCTGATTGCAACAAACTCTCCTGGACCCCACCAGACCCCGCTTGCAGGTCCCTGATCCCTCCCTGTGGAACCTGCTAGCCCCCACATCTCCCTCAGACCCTACCTACCCCCATTATCTCCCCAAGCCCCCCCCACTAGCTCCCCCTATCCTGACTTACCTTAGGTCTGGTGGCCATTTTTAACTAAATCCAACCTCCCCCTAGCCTCCCCAAATGTCTATACATATCCATAGGCTAGGAACAGACATTCAAAAAGCCTGAGCCTGAATTGATTCAATCTTTGCAGGTTAGTTTAACCTGAGTAGGCTGAACTGGTTTGAAACTGGACAGGCATTCTCTCTGGACTGAGGAAATTCAGGCACATTCCTGCAGTGGCTCAGGCTAGAAGGTGGGGGACACTAGAGCAGCCCTCCCTTCCCTCCTGCAGGGAGCTGAGCTGAGGGGGGATGTCTGTCTGCATGATCCCAGGCTTTTTCCTACTGGCTGCTCAAGGGGCAGGAGTGGTGCGAGCCCCCAGCCCTGGGCTGACACTCTGAGGCAAGGGGTTGTGTGCAGTGCATGCATCTCTTGATGATAAAGAGCTTTTCAATCTCCCTCCCTGCTTTGTCATACTATCTGCAACAAACTGACTGGTGAGCAAGCCAGCCAGGGCAGGGGGCAAGCTGATAAGTCTTTGTTACCCAGTTAACAAAACAGTAGCTTCTCTCTATGTTACTTCAAACTTCTTAAACAGCTTACCAGCTGACCTGTTGGTTAGCTCCAAAAGCCCTAAGTGGTCACTGTTCTCTCTGCCTGGTCCAGTGAAATTGGAGAGACACACACAGACACTTCTTGGAATTAGCTAGCATATCACATGCTGGTTACGGTTCATGCTGTGGCAGAGAGGAGGAAGAGATCTCTGTTTAAGAAGCAAGTGGTGGGGGAGAGAGGGTGGTACAGGTAAACCAGCAGATCCTGCTGTGTCTGCAAATCTGTGCTGAGCTCCAGCCAGGGAGCAGAGGGAAGGGGCTAGCTCTGCTGTGGAGCAGAGAGCCCTGACCAGCCCAGACAGCATGGCAGGATTCTGAGGGACTCTGATTTAACTTAATGTTTGGGACAGACATTGCATAAACTGGTTTGAGCCGAATCAGTTAAGTCTAATGCTACATTCAACCAGGTTTATCTCAAACCGTTTTCAGGCATTTTCAAACTGGTTTATGTGCACTGAACATCTGTTGTGTTACAGGTTTAAGCCAGTGTCTTAAACCGGTTTATATGTAATGTCTGTCCCTAGTCATAAAGAATAACTTTTAAGATAAGATGCCATTTTATATAGTTACATTTTAGTGGAATCAGTCACATTTTGACCTGTCAATCTTAGGAACATTCAGCCTTCTGAATGAGGCTGGTTATAGTGTCTGTATCTTTAGAAGTGACAGCCAGTTCAATATTATGATTATTTTTTTTTTTATAAAGAAGTGGAAAAATTGATAAATTGCATTCCTTACAAGAGAAAAAAGTAGAAATATGAAAGCATTTACACTTACAATTTTATTTATATGTTAATGAGTGTTTCATATATTTCTGGCTTTTGTTTTCCTTCAACAGGTATTTCATGACGTAGCTTATAAAGCTAAAGATCGTAATGACTTGGTTTCTGGAATTGACGAGTTTCTTGATCAGGTTACAGTTCTCCCTCCTGGAGAATGGGACCCAACAATTCGAATAGAGCCACCCAAAAATGTTCCTTCTCAGGTGTGTAAATTACACTTCAAATTCAACAAGCACTTAAGTGCTTAGCAAGCAGGTGAAGTGTGAATTATCTATATTTTTTTGCTTTTTAGATTGATCCTTAATCCATTAAGGAACTATTAAAAGCTGAGGAGAACATTTCTCTGTAGTGGCAAGACTGTTGTTTATAGGTTTATGAAATCATACAAAATAAAATGCACTCAGTTTGGTTATGTAATGCTTAGATACTCCAGCAAATTGGTGATTTAGAATATCTGAGGGTCTGCAGTCCAACCAACGACGCTGTCATTTAATTATTTTATGGATGGGATATAAAATTACCTTTGTTCATTTCTCAGTTGCTCTAGAGATTTAATGAATGTTTAAATGTTTGTGTTCACGTGTACGTTTCTGAAATTGTCATTATAATCTATATACACTTTCTGTAGAGCAGAATATAAAGTATAATCTGCATACTCTTTCTTCTATTTATTATGATTCATGCTTCTTGAAAATACAAAATTACAAGAGACCTAAAGTCAATATTAGGATATCAGTTACCAAAACAAAACACCAAGCTGCAACCCTGTGAAGAGGATGAGAGGATAAACACAACTGATATTTAGTGCTTGATTGAAAACTATTCACATACAAAGGTTGTGAGTGTGGTATAAAAACAGATACAGGACATATTAGACTATTAAGGATAGCTCATGGCTTTGGATAAACTATTACTTTTATATTTTAGAAGGCATTGAACTGTCTAGTTTTCAAAGAGAGGAACAGTTAAAAGCACTCTTATCCCTATTCTGGTCTTATCTCAAATAAGAAAAAAAGTAAGATAAGACTAAATCAAAATAGGAAACTCAGTAGAACTGCCTTTCATAGAAATGGTAAATAAATCAAAAGATTGAGAAACCTATTGTTACTTTGTACAAGCATAGATATTTTTTCTTGACTTCCCAGAGAAACTTTTTTCATCAGGAGGAAGTATAAGCAAACCCAGAAAAAGCATGGAGTAAATATACACTTTCTTATTTATTAAATTGCTTTCCTATACAATTAAGATAATTGTTACTGCATATTGATCAACACTGATTATTTGCATAGTTTTTAGATACCATCTTTTTTTTTTCTATTGTTTGAGTAGAATTATACTCCCTTTTAAATTTTGTTTAGTGTCTCAAGCAACTTGGCTAAGGAATTATTTACACAAGATATATTTATTACTCATTATTTGTTCTTCAATAAATGATTTTGCTTTTGCTTAGTTGCTACTTTTTAGTAAAAGTACAATGAGCAGGTAAGATGGAGATCTGAGCATAACATAATGTTATTTTCATTTCCCTAAAATATTTTCCTGGAACAGAATTTTGTTAGTCCAGGTTTACAATTCTTTGCAGCTGGTGAGCTACTTGTGGTATTTTCATATATATGGCAAAGTTTGGAGAACCTTCATGAGACTTATCTACAGCAACTGAAGGTTTTGATCTAAATTTGGACTTAATCCTGCACCCTTCATACTGAGCATTAAGGACCTAGGATATGTTGCATATGGAGCTAAGAAATTCTGAAATTGAAGACATTTCAGAGGGAGATGTACAGTAGTTTACCTAAGAAGGGTGACTGGGGCACCAGCCCTAGGTACTGGTGCAAAAATAGTAGCTACTCCTGTTGCTTTTCCCGCTATTGTCCCACCCCAGCTGCCTAGCTGTGGCTGCTGCCCTGTGCACTGTTGCTGTCCAGGACTGGACTGTGGCTGTCCAGTTACGTGGGTAGTTCTAGTTACTAGTTTTTTTACAGTGTGAAGTCCTTAAACAATTACTCCTTAGTAAGCTACTCCCTTTTATACCTGCATGGAAATTTCTTGAAGGCTAGCTTTAAACTAGAACTAGAATTACTGGAACTGGCTTTAAACTAGCATTACAGCAGTGATAGCCTGCAACTAGTTCAGGGTACAAAAAATGTCTGATGAGCTTTATGAATGTTCAGTTAGCTAGCCAGTGTAGAGAGCTGTGCTGCTGTGGTTGCATTAGTTTAAGGTTGATTTTGGCATGCATACTTGAACTGTAGTCATACCACTGCAGTACAGATAAAACTTTATAGAACTCCTGAGAAACTGTCTTAGGATACACTTCCCGCTTCTACTTCATGGAAGTTGCTTCTGCAGGTCTCACCCCCCTCTTTTTGAATGAAGGCAACACAGCCTCATTCAAATTATAATACTACACACACAATAGAAACCTAGATACAATTTTAAATGTATTTCTATTTCACTTAGTGGATGGAAACTAAAAAGGGGAAAAAACTATATCTCTTGCCTTCTTTTCTTGCTGAAATCATATTTGGATGATTAAACTGAGTAGAAAAAAAACTTTCCTTTCTTGTAGGAGAAACGTAAGATCCCAGGAGTGCCAAATGGGACAGCAGCTCATGGGGATCCAGAACCACTTGGAGGGCATAGTGGACCAGAATTGCAACGGACTGGAAAGTTAGTGGGAAATTGTTATATGAGATACTGTTTTTTTGAGCAGTATGCGTCCAAAGAAAGTGTAATGGCCTGAATTTCTCTCAGCTACCCTGATCCAGCATGTCACTGTATTCACTTCAATGGAGTTATTCCTCATTACATGCTTATCAGGTTGTATCTATACAGTAGTATGCAGTATTATGTAGAAATACCTGGTATATATTGAGTACCAGACACAGGATAGTTGTAGTATCAGTCCACCCAGGCTAATATACCATGCTTCTTAGCAAGTAAATTAGTCCAGGGAGAGTGCTGCACTAATTCAGTTACACTGCTTTTCAGAGCTACCTTGGTTATCTTTACACAACACTGCATAGTGAATGAGATTAAAAGAAATAAGGTATTAAATTAGCAATTTTCACATTTTGTTTTCTATAGAGTAGGCTTTCTATTCCTTTAGTGAATGTGAGCTCTTTTTTTAATACTATGAGATGATCATATGAATGGTAATCATGATTAAATCTGCTTGTTTCATCTACACATGCGCTGTAATGCGCATCGACCAATTTTAATGCGCATTAAAGCATCACAAAAAATGGACTTTCACTAAAGCATCTTTTTCCAGAATCTCACAATGGAGACACTAAATTTAACATGCAGTAGCAAAAGTGTGTGAATGAGCATATAGACACACCCTCTGGAGTGAAGGAAAAGCCAGAAGTAGCTGCTCTCATACACTTTTAAAAAATATACTCTTTTGTTGCTGAGCTTTTTCAGCAGTTGAATATCTTGCTCAGGTGGTGACTGGGGTTGAGTGGCTAGAAGCTCAGAGGTTGAGAGTTCAAGGCTACAGCAGAAATGCTCACCATGTGGCCATGTCAGATTCCAATGAATTTGCAAGTTCTACTAAATACTTAGCTGCAAGGACATGAGAAAGGAAGGAAAGTGGTTGAATTGTGCAGCTCTGGCTGTAAATACAATAAGCCAAAATCTCCCCTCAGATAAGCAGCTTTGAGGGTATATGTTTGAGGCTAGGTTTGTCCTAGAGAATATGCGCTCTTTTTTTGTACATACTATAAGCACAGTGTTTTTAATTGACTGTGATACTGGTAACCACTCTATATGTATTTAATTTTCTTTTCACTCTCCTTCAATTTTAAGTCTTGTTTAAGTACATGGAGCTGGAAGTGTATGTGGAACAGCTGAAGAGGTGATAGCAACAGTTTTTTAAACCATCTTTTCAGAGACACCATTTATCTTAGGAATGGCGAAGAGCCAGTCATCCTCCTCTCAGTAAAATTTAGAGCAGTGTCTATGCGGCTCTGAATTATACCTACCTGACTAAAGTCCCAAGGGCCATTCTGACAACTAAGGATTGTCAGAAGGCAGAAGCTCTTTAGCCCTGGAACAGCTGGTATGCAAGGATCCTGGTGAAAAAAGAGTATTGCAGAATCAGTCTGTCAGCGACACCCAAGGGGCATTTCTGGGTCAGTGTTTGAATCCAGGTTTGGCAGCTGTGTACAGGCAGACTGGATTAATGCAGAGAGATTGAAGAGGAGAGTCCAGACCATGGCTTTTATTTACTGAGTATGCTTGGTCCTTTACAAATGGCAAAGGAAGACAAAAAAAACTTTGTTACAGAGAACTGCATCTAATGAAAAATTTTTTGGTTATTTGATAAAGGTAGAGAGAGAGTTGCTGCCTATTGTAAGCAACACCATAGGAGGAAAGTAAACCAAAAAATCTATTTTCTCCCCTTTCTTTTTCTTAGAGTTTTTGGAGGACTGATTATGGACATCAAAAGAAAAGCTCCCTTCTTCTGGAGTGACTTCAGGGATGCTTTCAGCCTACAATGTCTTGCATCATTTTTGTTTCTCTACTGTGCTTGTATGTCTCCTGTCATCACCTTTGGTGGTCTGCTGGGAGAAGCAACTGAAGGTCGTATAGTATGTGTTTTACTTTAATCTGAAATTTCTAAAAAGCATTGACTTTATTAGGTATGTGGTTAGTATATCTTAATGTGGCATAAATCACCTTTAAAATATTACAGTCTGCATGTTTGAAGGCTACAAACTAAGTTGTTGAATGCAGGGCTTGGAATCTAAGGAAATATATGTAAGCTCCTGTTTGTTTCACATGCAGAGTGCAATAGAATCTTTGTTTGGAGCATCCATGACTGGAATAGCCTACTCGCTCTTTGGTGGACAGCCTCTTACAATACTAGGCAGCACAGGACCAGTTTTGGTGTTTGAAAAGATATTATTCAAATTTTGCAAGTAAGTTAAATCATTTTCATATTTAAATGTTTCAGGGAACATTCTCAGTGCAATGTAGTGCATGTGGCTAAATAATAATTGTGAATCATTTGGTGTCATGAGGATGATCTAACTATGAGTAATGTTAGTGAGGTTGTCTTTTTCACGTGTGACATGAGGTCCTTTTTAGTTGATGGCAGTCTAATATAAAATTCAAAATATAGCAGTTAAGGGCATGATCCTCATCCAGAGGTATCAGCACCTCATGGAGTAAGATCAGAAGTCTTGATTGTGGGAAATAGAGCTTAGACTTTTAGGATATGTCTATGCAGGGCAACAGTATGCTCCACTGGTATGCTACTGGCCATTTTCTGCGCGCACATCCCTCTGCCACTGCTTGACACTCCAACTGTGCAAATACACTCTGGGATGTCTTTTCTTGCTCTTGAGACATCACCTTCCAGCATGGGAGTGGCATGCTCAGTAATAACCTGGCTGGCACATGCTGCTGCCACTGTACAGTCACACAGAACAGTTTCTCAGTGATGAGAAGCAAGGAGCCTGTTAATTACATCAAAGTGGGATTTTTTTTTTACCTTTTATAAACCTCTTCTGTGAGGATCATATCCTGTCCTAAAACAATTACATTTAAATTACATGACTGAAAATCAAGCTGTAGAACAAGACAAGCTCCATAGATTTAGCATATTTTCATTGCTAATAATGGAGTGTGAATGACTAGGTATTGAAAATTGATGGCATCTCTTAATCCTAGGATGTAACAACTCCCATCTCTTTAAAAGTAACTAAATAAAGCATAAAAAATGAAAAGAAAAAAGCTATTCCAGAGTAACATATGGCCAGCTTCTCACTTCTAAGCTAATGTACTATAAGTAATATCCCTCTGCCATGATGAGGGTGAAAATTGTGTCTACATTCTGTGCCCCTAATGGTGAATTCCTGCTTTCCACAGCCTGATGTAAGAAGGTGACCAACTCACACTTCTCCCAGTGAGTCCAATCTCCTGTGTCAGCCTGAGTTACAGCTGTGATTTTTAAGGCAGGCAGGCTTGATAGCAGAGGAAATCTCAATCCTCCCATATGAGCAATGCAGAGTAGGAGGCCCTTTTTAGGTTCCCAGGTGCTCTCGCTGATCTGATGTAGCAGAGCCCTTATAATGCTTTGTGCAGTCTAGGTGGAACACAGGTGTACATCGCTCTAGCATATTTTATGCAAGATTACGTACAGCAAACATAGGATTTTCTTCTGGTACATGAATAGAGTGTGGAAGATAGGAGTCTGTGTGGGGAAAAAAGCAAGATTATCAGACTGTTACATCTGGTTTCTTGCTGAACACAGCCATTTGCTGACTTTAAGCTTTCAACTTTGAAGAGAAGGAGCAGAATCTATCAATTTCACTACCCATTTAGTATTAGAGTGTATCCAAAAATTGCTCACTACAATTTTATACTCTGGTCTTCCTTTGTTCTTAAATTGAGAGTAAAGATCAGGTGGGAATCTGACTTGAAGAACTCTGACTTCAATTCATAAAAATAAGAAATCTGAATTAAACCTGCCTTCACATTTCTTTTTATTGAGATGTTTGAGTTAGGAAGTTTTTAATACTTTCTATTTGTTTTTCAACTAGGCTACAGACAGCCAAAAATTTTTTTAAAAGGCAAAAACTGAATTAGCTGGGAAAAGTAATAGCATTTTGATGTAGCTTTTTAGTAAAAAAAAAAAAAAAAAAAATACAGCTATGTGAAGTATATTTATATACATTTATAGGTCCATGGCTTAAAAATCATCCCAAAATAATATTTTACCTGCCTAATTATTTCTAGTGTTTTTACATTGCGCGTCAAGTAAACCTCTGATAAATTCCCCACCTTGATGAGTTGACACTCTAGATGTTTCCTGCCAGGACAGTATCCTGCCTTGGATCAGAGTTGCACGTGAAAACATGGCAGAGTTTACTGTATCATACAAATCACAAAGTTTTGGGTTCTCCTCACATCTCTAGTTACAGATATAGTACTAGAATGCACTTTTGTGATATGTTGGGCGCTGAGTTATCTGCATTATTTGTTTTACAAGCATCTCTTACATATAGATAACTTCCTTGGGTTTACTATTTCTAGAGATGATGTTTGTAGTTGGCTGATCAAGAAAAGGTATAAAAGCTGGATATACCTATGCAGAAGTGATTTTTGGATGATTTATTTTCTCTGTCTGTGAAATAATGGTTTGATAAGCTATGGTTAATACTTGTTTTCCATTTCTTTAGAGAGTATGGGTTATCATACCTTTCTTTGAGAGCCAGCATTGGACTATGGACTGCAATTTTATGCATCATTCTTGTTGCAACTGATGCAAGCTCCCTAGTCTGTTACATTACCCGGTTTACTGAAGAAGCTTTTGCTTCTCTTATCTGCATCATTTTCATTTATGAGGCCTTAGAGAAGCTATTTCATCTCAGTGAAACATATCCAATCAACATGCATAATGATTTGGATCTGCTGACTCAATACTCGTAAGTAAGATTTCTTTTGGTAACTGAAGATTTCCTTTTCATAGGTAATGCTTTCACTCTATGAGATAAATGTAGTGCACAGGAGGGAAAGCATTTTCATGCTTAAAACACATTACTTGATATATATAACAACTTACAAACACTGAGAAAATGTTTATTAAAATTACATTTGCTTCACATGCTATTCTTGTCACTTTTTACTTGTTCCATGTGAGTGTAATGAAAGCTCTGCACAATGAGGAAAAATATGCCTTTTAGCTCCTGATTTTTCTGTGGTGATCCAAGTAGAGGTCCAGTTGACTCCAGTGGGATATTTGCTCCCATCAAAATTGCAAGATAAACACCTTATTTTACATAAGTTTTGTTTCATGATGACTGTGTTTTAAACTTTGCTTCAAATGCAGATTTTCATGGGCGACTGGTGCCTCCTGAGTCTGGAGGGGCACCAGTTCACCAATGCGGGGGTGTCCCCCAGGTGCTGATCCCTGACTGGGGGGTGGGGTCCTGCAGCAGCTGATCACTGGGGCGGGGGTGGAGGGATCCCCTAACAGATGATCACCAAGTCAGCGGCAAAACTGGAAGTGCACTTTTGGCAGCAATTCTGGTTTTGTGGCTGGTGCTTCTAGGGAGTGCATGGCCAATGTCGGGTGGTGCACATGCGTCCACGTACACCCCCTACACATCGCCAATGCAGATTTTTATTCTTTCAGTTGTATTAGCCAAATGCAGCTTTCCTAACTTTGAGTTTGATCTCTGTGTGTGTGTGTGTGTGTGTGTGTGTGTGTGTGTGTGTGTGTGTGTGTGTGTGTGTGTGTGTGTGTGTGTGTATCCCAAGACATACTGTGTTAGGAAGAAAAATGAGCAGGTTCAACTGGATTCTCACAGTGGAAAATATTCAGTGAAAATATTTATATTTCCACCATAGAAAAAGTACTTATTATATTTTGTCATTTAAAGGATATTTTTAAAAATAAAGTTACTGACTTGCCTTGGGCAGGAGTTTGCCCTTCCCACCCTCAGGCTTACTGAAGAGGTGGTTAGTGGAAGTAAGCTTTCATACTAGAACCTTCAACAAGACATCTGGTTGAGTCAGTCAGGATCCCAGTATTGGTAAGCCCACACATTTGAAAATCATGACTCAGACTCCTCCATAAATGATGAGAAATGTGGCTTCTTTCTGTTTGCTTTCTGCATTTTGAGCCTTTAATGGTTCAGGTTTTCAATTTTTTCTCCAAACCAATGAGGGAGTTGAACACAGAGATTTTTGTGTAATATGTGACTCCCAAACATAAAAATTTGGTGAAAACACCAAATGTTGCAGACAATTAAAATAATCATAGAATCATAGAAGTAGGGTCGGAAGGAACCTTGTAGATCTTCAGGTCTGACCCCCTGCCTGGGCAGAAGGAAAACTGGGCTCAAATGACCCCAGCCAGGTAGGCATCAAGCCACCTCTTAAAGACCCCCAGGATAAGAGCCAGCACCACTTCCCTTGGAAATTGGTTCCAGATCTCAGCTGCTCTAACTGTGAAGTAGTTCTTACGGATGTCTAATCTAAACCTACTCTCCAACAACTCTCTTGTGGCCGTTATTCCTTATTATCCTGGGGGGCGCTAGGGGAAACAAGGTCTCCCCCAAACCCTTCTGGTCCCCCCTAGTGAGTTTATAGACAGCCACAAGGTATACCCTCAGCCTTCTCTTGTGAAGGCTGAACAGGTTCAGGTCCCGCAGCCTCTCATTGTAGGGTCTGCCCTGCTGTCCCTGGATCATGTGAGTGGCCCTCCTCTGGACCCTCTCAATGTTGTCCACATCTCTCTTGAAGTGGGGTGCCCAGAACTGGACTCAGTACTCCAGCTGTGGCCTGACCAGTGTCGCGTAGAGGGGGAAGTTCACCTCCTTGGCCCTACTTGAGATGCACCTGTGGATGCACAATAGGGTCCAGTTAGCCCTGCCAACCATGACCTCGCATTGTCGGCCCATGTTCATCTTAGGCTCAGTGATGACTCCAAGATCCCTTTCTGCCTCCATGCTCTAAAGAAGGGAATTTCTCATCTTATAAGTGTGCTGCTGGTTACTACTGCCCAAGTGCAGCACCCTGCACTTATCCGTATTGAAATGCATGCTGTTTTTGTTAGCCCACTGTTGCAACCTATCCAGGTCTTTCTGCAGTCTATCCCTCCCTACTAGCGTGTCCACCTCACCCCAAATTTTGGTGATAATAACAACTAGCAACAAGGGAATGGTGATAATAACAACAAGTCCTCCATGGCTCCTGCTAACCATTGGATATAGAATCTGCTTTGGGCCAAGCCAGCTCCAGAGGCTGGCAAAGAGGTTAAGAGAGATTATAACCCCTCTTTTACCATGCCTGTAGGCTAGGGGTGGGCAAGATACAGCCTGTCACCCAGATCTGGCCCACCAAAGGATTCTGTCCAGTCTGCAGTGGGTCCCTCAGCCCTGCCTGACCCAGGCACAGGGGGCAGCCTGGGCCGTGATGTGTGAGAATGGTCTTGCCACCCCCAAGCATAAGGCAAGCCAGGGGCAGTACACCAGCCAGACTTAGCTTCTCAGCAGCCCCTACAGTGGCGACTCCTCCTGGGTGCTGCTGTCCATGTTGCAGCCATCACCAGGTTCAGCACAGTACATGGGATGTGGCCACAGGCAGTTGGGAAGTGGCATCCAGGAGCAGCATGGGCAAACAGAGCTGGGGCAGTGAAAATGCAGGGCCAGGGCAGAGCCGCAATTCATTCCTTGCACATCCCTCATCCCATTCGCCTATCCACGCATGCCCCGCCTATAGGGATCCTAGTTCATCTCCATGAAGACACTGCCTGCCTGCCTGCTCGCTGTGTCTGGCACTCCTGGTGGGGGGTGGGAGGCAGAGGGGCCCAGGGCTGGATAGGATCAATAGGATCTGCCACACCAGGCTGGGTCAGTACCACCTACCCCCTACCATGCTGGACCAGGTCAGCACCTCAACCTGGCCCACAACAACTCACCAAAATCCCTTAAGTAGTCCTCCAGTCCAAATAATTGCCTGATCCTGCTCTAGCCAAAGTGAACCAGTGCACTAAAACACATGTACCATAAGCTGGTCACACTTTGCACTGGATCACGAGGGAGCTTTTTTTTTGTTTATATTCATCCTGACATACTAGTTTGGAGAGTTATCAGCTGCTGGCCTCGAATAACTGTATCAGGTACTATCTAGAATTCTTGCAGCCTCAAAAATATACACAATAATCAATTCATTCATTAAAAGTGAATTTGTTTAATTAAATATAACATATTAAACACATTTAAATTAAACAAATGTAGTTAAAAGTTAATTTAATGAAATGTACAACTAGTTGTTACACAATGTATCAGAATAAAATGTTAATGACTAACATGAAAGGAATTGTTTTTCTGTGTGTGTCAAAGTGAGAATGATGACATTCATCAGAGCTGACTAGAAAATAGAACATCTATCCCCCAGGAAATTCCAGGTGTTCAAGATTTTGTTTCATATAGGAGCAAAACATCAAATTTCCAGGGTGAGAACATGTTCTGTCTCTGTCTTTGCCATGGCTAATCCTGCATGGAAATTCATGGACTAATTCATGGAGAAGGGGCCAGGAGTGTGGTATGAACAAGCTGATGATGCTAGAGGGCAGGAAAAGGGAAGCCTGAGGTTGGCAGGTAGGAATCTACCAGAACCTGCCCAAATGTGCCTAAATCAAGATGAACTTGTGATACAGCCTGACCTCAGATGTGGTCAAGTATGCCTTTGAGACACACTCCTGGGGTGTTCTCCCACCTTCAAGGGCACCCTTTAGCCCCATACTCCTTTTTGTCACATACTGTTTGACCACTGAGAGCAAACTGAGGTGCTTTAAAAGTACGTTTCTAACCAACAGCACTTCAGCTTGACCCATGTCACTTAAGTCTTGTCAGCACTTAGCAGCGGGGAGTTTGCCAGCTATGGGACTCGCACTTGTCCAGTCATATGTTCAGAAATTGTAGGCTCCCCCTTCCTTGAAAGAGACCTGCCTTTATTGTCAAATGCTCTGAAATTGCACTTATACTGACATTAGTTAATTTTAAAAGATAACGAAAAGATTAGTTACAAAACTTGATGCCCATATTGCTGGGATCATTTGATCCCAGCAGTCTTTTCTGCCCACGTGCAGGGGGCTGGACCCAATGATCTGTAAGGTCCCTTACAGCCCCTAACAACTATGAAACTATGAAAACCAAGATAAAAAATAAGACATCAATACCCATATGTTGAGACACTGCCAGAGATATAAAAATAAACAAATGAAAGAAAATAGACTTGGGACAGGGCCGGGGATGGGGTTGTGGGGCAATGATAGTGCAGGGCCAGAGACCTGTGATCCCAGCCCTGGCCCGGCCAACCATCCCACTCTCAGATGCTGCTTCCCTGGATCCTGGCCCTGCCCCATCCTGGCTGAGTGTAGAAGAAAGCCATGATCCATTACCTGCACACACCTGTGGGCAGAGGCATGCAGGAAGGGGATCATGGCTCTGCCTCAAGCGCCACCCCACAATCTTGGCACCACCTCACAATCTTGGGGTTTGCATGGAGACTGTTTGGGACCTACCCAGGCAGAGTGCATGGCCAGGTGAATGGAATGGTGTCATGGATGGGAGGGGAGCTGTGTCCAAAGCCAGGTTGGGGAAGAGCCATGATCTACTCCCCACATGTTCCTGCTGTAGAACCTATACCCATCATAGTGACACGTAGGGAATGGACCATGGCTCTGTCAGCCCTGGTCTCATGCTGGCATCACTCTGAAATCACAACCTCTCCCACCCATACCATTTCCGAACACCACTCCCTGCCCACCCATAGACCCATCCCATCTGTCTGGGCCCACCCCCTGCAGTAGGTGAGAGCTGGATGAGCTAGGGTGCTCAGGTTGCAGGTCCAGCATCAGTGGCAGCCCAAAGAAACTGCTGCTACCAGGGCTGTTGGGAAGTAAGTCTGGCTGCTGTGCCGCCCTAGCCTTGCTGTGCATCCAGGGGCAGCAGGACCACAGCTGCATGTGCCATAGCTTCGGCTGCCCCTTGTGCCTGGGCTGGGTGGAACCAAAGGACCCACCATGGGCTGGACAAAATCCCTCAGTGGGCCAGTTCTGGCCCATGGGCTGTATTTTGCCCACCTCTGGTATATTTTTTTACTAGACTAGAAGTCTTTCCTGCTTCCATTATGACCAGGAAAATATTTGCATCCTTTCAGACATAAAGATTATTAATCCAATATCCTAAAGTGAGTCTTGCAGTGAATTTTCCTGTTGTGAGAAATGTCCATCCCTGAATGGCCTATTCCCAGGTGTGATTCTTGCTTTGAGCCTTTTAAAATGTAGATTCATCATTGTGTGGAGGGGCCTAGCTCATGTGCCTCAGACCACAAGGGCCTATTTGAGTAATGGCAGAAACTAATTCTCAGCAATTACTTCTTCCAAGTCTGAACAGGTGAGGAGCACTTAAGCTAATCACTACCTTACTAAATGGTCCTGATTAAAATATAAAAAGTATCAAAATTACATTTATACAATTCAGGCATAAGAACTGTTAGGCTAAATACAACTTGAACTACATATATGTAGAAATTACACATGCCAAATCAGTAAAATTAACTCTATAAAACATGCATGACGTTCCAGAGACACTTCAAAATACTGTGGAGATTATAATGGTTCCCACAGTAAATGTAGGTTTCAGTGAACTGCCTTTTTTTCCAATCAAAAATATTCAGTCAAAAATTCTGATCAGTTCTAGCATTAGTAATGACAGTGATTCTCAACCAGATTGTTTAGAGAATGCCAGGAGGTGTAAAGAGGTAAGTAAGTGTAAGGAGATAAGTACATGCTCAGGTTCTTCTATGCTTGGCTGCTTCCCTGTCTCCACTGCTTAACACCTTTGCAAGCACTGTAATAAATTAATTAGTTCTTGAAAAAGGGTGTTGCTCAATTCAAAGTTGAGGGGTGCCTTGAGTCTATAAGGTTGAGAATCACTGAATAATGAGAATATTAATAATTATTATCAAATATGAAGAGCAGCATTTTGGTTATTTTTTCTTATGTAGAAACAGTATTGGATACACAGATATTTTTCTATATAGAAGTTTTTCAGTTAAAAATGTTGTGGCAGTTTAAATTCTGTGGATTGTGTAGAAAATTGCAAGCAGTAAAGCTGTGAAGTTGTTTGTCATTTTAGAAGTAACTAAATCTCTTGCCAGAGCAGCTCCATACACCTACACGCGGGCATAATAACAGTACGTGCTGCAAAGACCAGAGCTGACTAATGCAGTCATTTAGAGTAAGGGAATGGGAGTCAGGACTCCTGAATTGCATTTCTAACTCTTGTTTCCTTAAATCACTTCACCTCTGTGTGCCTCAGTTTACCTAGCTATAGAATCTGTGAAATAGATAGTTTCAGGCTTAACTGGCATTAACAAATAGCTTTTTGTAAAGGACTTTGGGTATAAGATGATATAAAAGTAAATTATGTTGCTCTGAACAGGGCCTCCTGCCTTACTTCCTTCTCCATCGATTTAAACAGACACTGTAGTCACACTTTATTCCTGTTGTGATTATAAAATTTTAAAGAAATACATGTATGTTACACCAAAAAGGCTCTATTTTAGTAGTGAATGAGATTCCTATGTGTAGTGTACAAGTGATTTAATATTGAAGTACTATGGCTTATCTTTGTTCAGATTTAGTTTAATATTTTTATTTAACTATAGATTACTAAATGGCTCCTTTAATATAGTATTAGTGCTATATAATTACCTTTGCAAACACTTCTCTTACAGTTTATTAAAATAATATTTATGTAGCATTCAGCTTATATTAATATTTCTCATCCAAATTTTGCCTCCTGTTGTGGTATAATTCTCATTCAGTTCAATGGCATGTAATTCATTTGAGAGAGAGAAGATTTTGATCTCCAGAATACAGTGTTAAGGAGCTGAATCTGAGAGATGAAAACATTTGGAAAGTTGATATTCAACACATCTTAGAATTGGGCCCTGTTGACTGATTTTTAATTTATTATTGTTAATGCCATGTTTTTATAGGGCTCTTTCTGTTTAAGCAGGTTCAATTTATAATTGAGTTGTGAAAGATGGATGTAGAGGAAAACTTTCAGAGAACAGACAACTATGCTAAAACCATCATTATTTAGAAATAAAAAAAAATTCCTGGATTCACGTATGCTATATGTGAAAAAAAACGTTCTGATAAAAAAGGACAGGATCTAGTTCCATCCTGAAGCTGATGATGCCCACTGTCCTCAGAAACTGAGGCATGGCTAAAAACATTTTCAAGCTCAAGAGCCTCTCCAGAAACATGTTTTTTAAATGTTTTTATTGAATTCATATAAGCTCTGCACATATGGAGAGTGGGAATCCAGAAACAGCAAAGCTAGGGCAAGGCCACCACCTCCTGTTCCCTAGGAGAATAACAGTGACTCAGTCAAACTTTCAGTTTGCCTTCTGGATTGAAAAATAACAACAGAGAAGCACTAAGACATTTTTATATGCTGTTACCATTGGAAATAGAAGACATTTTTATATGCTGTTACCATTGTATGTGTGTACTCTGAGCTGAGTGTATATACACAAACACATTCATACTTCATAGCCAGAACACATTAAACAGAATATGTTAAAGCACTGGTGCACAACCTATGACATTTATCCAGCCCAAAAGTTTCCCAGCAGGTTTAGAAATTTGGCAGTGGGGGAATGGTGGCAACATTAATTCCTGCAGTACTGAGAGCTGTCACATTTTATTGCTCCCACTCCTCTTCTGCCAATTTTCTGGACCCATGGAGAATGCCAAAGGCCAAATGATATGGCCCCAAATGCACTGACTCAGGATACAGATTGACTCTATATGCTGAATCAGGTTGCAGACTGACCCAGCGTGCCGAATTGGGCCACAGAGCAGCCCTGCACCACTCAGTCCATGGAGCCAGATAAGTTGGGCACCACTGTCTTAAACTATAGGCAAGTAAGGTGCACATATGCTCTCTTGCCAGGTTGTACATTTTAAGTCAGTAGGTACAGGATTATTGGCTTTCCTTCATAGTCATATTCATGCAAAGTAGACTATCTTTCTGTATGCCCTTAAAATGAAATCACAGCCTTATCTAATGTCTTTTAACTACTGACTTGCATGGGCCAGAATTTCACTTTAAAGTTGGGGATTAGCATAAGCCAGTTTTTTTCCTTCATAAGCATCAGTATCTGCATTGGAGGAAGGATCGTGAGCTCTAGTGCTTTCACAATGTTTCAGTTCAAGGACAGTTGAAATATTACATGAAGACTACATTTCATTTTGTTTGGGCGCCATATTTTAAGCAGATCTAAGACATTAAAATATCTCATTAAAATGTAAATACAAATATCAAAGTAGTCAGTTTTATTTGGACCTCTCTGAATTTTATAAGAGCTTCTGAAAATGCAGTTAACAGCCTTCTTAGGTATAGTAAAGCTGCAGTACAATGTTTACCATATTTCAAAGGACATTTTTTATCAGCATGGGGCCCACTGCAAAAGCAGCATTTTAGAAATAAAATTAATTACTGTTAAATTGTGCTTATATACAGTTTTTAGACTACCAGATCCATTTGTGAGGGGAACTGTCTACTTCCTGTAAACTCTTGATGATGGGTATCTTCAATTTACTTCTTTTTTGCTGCCCTTCATTGCATAAAGGCAGGTATGCACAATAGGAAAAATAGACACCAATCAAGTTGTCACTGTCCCCTCAGATTATTGTTTTAGGATTGTCCAGTCCTATGATACTGGACTATCAAACAGTGTCACACTTTCTAAGTGCAGGTCTGCAAAAAGCATTAACCTTTCAGGTGTTTGTGAAATATTTAAAGATTACTTAGGATCATAGGAAAGTAGGGCTTGAAGGAAACTCATGAGGTCACCTAATCGATCCCTCTGCTCAAGACAGGGTCATCCCTGACTAAACTACCCCAGTCGTATGTCCTTCTAACCTGCTACTTGTCTGTGTCAGATTCACATTTTTGGAACTATCTGTATCAAAATTCTGATACATTTTCCTACACATTATTTGTTATAATATGACTTTTTTGGGCTTCTTTTCTCAGTTATAGAATCATAGAAAATTAGGGTTGGAAGGGACCTTAGTAGGTCATCTAGTCCAACCCTTGTTCAAAGCAGGACTATCCCTATCTATACTTTCCCAGCCAATGCTTTGTCTTGCTAGATCTTAAAAATGATTAGTTAATAGCGAATTCATTTCAGGTAGCACAAAGAAATGCATACTGTCATTTTAATATTACATACTATTTTGTGTGAACCTAATTGGCATTTACACTCACATGTTCTCACTGTAGCCATATCCTGTGGTGCATGTTTACTAGCTAAAATAAGACCAATGCAAAGGAGTAACAACTAGCAAAATCATAGAGTGCTGTGGACAGGGTGGGGGTGAGGGTGGGGAGGGGGGCTAAGGGTATACCAACCATTGTAGGCTGGGGGAAGGTGGGAGGCATGAGTCCAGGGAAGGGAAGTCTCACCTGCCCAAGCTATTGCTGCTGCTGCTGTTGCTGTAGGAATGTCAGCTCCAACAGCAGTAGGGCTCCTTGGGAGCTGATCCTGGTGCCTCATTTGTTCCTCCCACCCTGCCCCCAGATAAATATATATTGGGTTAGGGCTGCACCTGCTCTGGCAAAGGCTCCTGGGGGTAGAGGGGGCATTATTCCATTTGTCCCACTTATCCCACACCCCACACACACGCTGCTGGGTGTAATGCAGTGCAGTTCTGTCTACCCTTACGGCCATGCAGGGCCAAAATGGCCCTACCCCTGCTCTGGTAGACACTCCCAGCAGGGGGGATTCTGGCACCTCCTCACAGTCAGTACCTGGGGTTGGTACTCCCACTCGCCCCATCCTAGTTACACTACTATTAGTGAGACTATTGAATGTTAATCTTTGCTGAGCACTGGGATAATTCATAATATTTACTTCTGTAATCTTCATCTTTCATCTACAAATGTATTCATTATAAAAACACATTATCCCTCCACTGCTTACCCTCCAAACTTAAATAACAGGAAATTTACAGCTTGCTTAGGTTGGATAATACTTTTATGGGAGTTAACAGCACCATTGCCTTTTTTAATTTAGTATCCTTGAAAACATCAGCATCCTTATTGATTGTCTTGCATATCATTCCTGCTGCTTCAGGCTGTGCTATGTTGTCTGAGCCCACCTTCCCATTCCCATTCTCTTGAACAAATAATTCCAAACTCTTCTTTTCATAGATTCATAGATTGTTAGGGGCTGGAAGGGACCTCACAGACCATCGGGTTCAGCCCCCATGGAGTTTCTACTCCATCATTCTATCACTTTGTCAAATATGATTTTGTTTGTCCTAATCCTTCATTTATTTATTGTTCACTTAAAACAGCTACCTTCCTCACTTGTCTGTCTCATGTCTGTATCTGATGTTTTTACTGCTTCCTAATCTATATTTTACTTGTACTTGCAGTTGAATCCTCCTCTAGCTTTTGATACAGTTTTGTGTCTCTGATCTCAAAATAATTTACTTAACCTCACAGCTTTGTCAAGTCCATGGTCTGTTTTCTGCATGTATATGATAGGGGAAAGCCAAAGGAAAATCAGATTAAATTGTTTTTATAGTCTAAGGGCTAGCTGCACCTCTGTATCCTTGCTGTTCTTTTTGACTGGACCACCACAGGTTTTGGGTCTTTTCTGTTTCAGGGAAGAATCTTGTGATTTGTCTGTTCTTATGCACTGACCTGATTACACTGTTTTGTGAATACCACTTTAACCTTACGGTCTAGTTGGGTTTCAGGTATCTGATTTTCCTCTTTTCAGTAGCCTGTGACCAATGGTTTGGATGAACAACCTGTTTCTTTTTAAAAAAAGGATATTAATTTAACAGCTGTAACAACACTTTAGAGAAGAAGAAAAGATTTTAATGTGTGTGGGACATCCCACACACATTTAGTTTAATTTAATATTACACTTCATTCCAGGCTAAAATAGGCTTTCTGCTTCAGCTACAGGAACAGAACTAACTCGACTCACACTCTTGTAGGCTGCCAAGATCCTTTACTGTCTGTGGATCTCCCAGTTTTCATCTCCTAATTGATTCTTTTTTACCTCTTTTGTCAGGGAAGCTTGGCTTAAGAAAGACTTCTCCATGGGATCTGGTCCAAATTCCACCTTGTTCAATAATTCTTTATTCCAGGTTTATTTTGGTCTACATCAGAAAGTTTTACCAATTAAACAAGTATAAGAGTGATTTTTTTTATTTCAGTTTAAATTATAAGTGAAATAAGCTTTCTTTAAAAAAAATAAATAGCTACTTCCATACTGAAATAAGTATATCGATTGGAGAAGCTATACTCCTGTGATGGTAGTGATTGAAACTGACACCTAAGCTGATGCTACTGTAACTCTGTCATGTACAAAAGCCTCACACTGAATTATGTTTTGGTTGACTGCAGTATCGGTTATGGCCAGTCCAGAAGGGCACTTTCTTTGGCAGGTCTCATATGAGCCGTTAGATTAATTCAAGCTAACTTGATTGGCCCATTCTCCATATAAGTGAGGCTGTTGAAATGGTTTGATTCCCTCTCTAATCTAATAACCCTTTTTAGAAACAAATCACATTTGGGGATATAGATAAAGTATGCAAACAGTAAAGATACCAGTGATCATCTAGTGTTGCATATATCATTCCTATAAGTGAAGTCCTGAGACCCAGAAAAGTATCTGTATGACATGAAACTCTTTCTCCTGACTGGTAGCTTTCCATATAAATCAGTCTCTGAATACTCTGAGTTCATTATTACAGTCTTTAAGCAATATGAAAAAAAATGGTTTGCAAGTAAGGAAAGTTTTAATCAACTGATAAAACAGTACACATCAAGTATATGTCATTTTACTTCATGTGGTGAGTCAATGTTCTTCAAACTGCTCAGAGAAACTCAGTGAGATCTACTTGTGCATTTATAACCAGTATGGTATAGCAATATACAAGTTATTTAAGTGCAAAAGAAAGGTGGAGTTAAACTCTTCAATATTGGTGCAACTTTTTATCCACTTGCATAACTTCAGGATAGATTAACTGTTTGGACTAAAATATATCCATAAGAAATTTTACTTGATAAGGACTTTTGGAAAAATTGGGTTAAAAAAAGTGGTGTACAGACTGAAATGTCTCTGGCACCATGGTTGTGTAGATGCTATTTCACCCATTCTAATAAGGAAACCAGTAAGTCAACAGTATAGACAGCTCAGGATTTGTGGCAGGTAAAAGATCATGTTTAGTTTGGGACAACATTGTCTGAAATTCCTTCTTCATGAAAAAGGTTTCCAGCAAAATATGCCCTAGCTGTCTAGATAATCAAACAATCTATCTCTCTCTTTCAGGAAAATCTTCATCTTGTTTCTCTCAAGGATGCCAACTTTCTTTTAATAACCCAGCTTTCTCATGTGGCACAGGTGATCCCAGGATAACTGTTTCCCTTTTTTCCCAAGGTTCTTTGACTTTTACAGATTTCTGACACAGACAAGTTTGCATCCTTGCCTCCGGTGATGGTCTTCTCTGCCTGTTAATCATGTAACTGTTCCAAAACGGCATTACTGCTATGGCTGTCTCAGTTTAGCAACCTAAAAAACAGCCTCTGGTCTTTATGGATCCAGGCCTAGGTTAGTGTTTCTCTATTGCCAACACTTGTGAATTTATCACAAGCCTGACCATATTTGGTGTTTTCCTAAAGCCTTACACCTCCTGCCTCAGGGAAATAAGTTTTCATTTAAGCAAGGTTTCTAAACCTCTTGGCTGCAGAGCAAATCTTAAAAATATTAAATAAATTGAGCCTAAAGACTCAGAAACGAAAAGATAATTTACAAATTCCACATGTATTACTAAAACTATCACCTCTTGAGTTTGGAATACTTGAGCTTGGCAAAACTGTTTTCATGTAGAGAAGGGAGTTGTTTTTTTTCCCCAGCACTCAACCTGTTCCCTTCATTCTTGGCTGAAATTGGTTACTGGCTTCTGCTGGACCGGGGCCTGTTCTTAAAAGGACCAGCACAGCCTGTTACAGAAGCTAATTATTATGTGTGGTTATGTTAGAATATAGAACTAATTAAAACAGCTGTTTGTTTTTTCCTCTTTGGGGGTTTTACAGACAAATTTTTAATTGTTAGCAAAGCCTTGGCAGTTCTTTAATTAGCAATGGATGAACTTCAAAAGGTTGAGAGATTCATTTCTGTTTGGATGTTTATCCAAAGCCTATGTACAATTTTTATCATGATTATGCAGAGCTGAGCTAGAAAACACAGGTTTTCCTGGAAAATATCCATGGTTTTCTGTTTCCTGTTTGCATCCACCTGGGATGAAGGGCAGTAAACAGGCAAGTGAGGCCACATGCTGGATTTGAAGTTTATAACTTACTATGGAGTCCTGGCCCAGTTCTCTTCTCAGCCCTCCCTTCAAGCTGATGCAGGGCTCCCCAGGTTCTTAGTGCATTATATACATTCTCCTATTGTATAAGCCTGGTCCAGGAAGGTTCATTGATTTTGAAAGGCTGCCAGAATCTTCCCTAGGAATACAAGTGACAGAAAGGAAATGATAATTTCAGCACATTATCTCAGCCAAATCTATACATTACAAAGAAAATACCCTTCTGTAGTTTAGGTGGGATTCCCCTGCCAAATCTCAGAGTTCTGCTACAAACAATGGAGACTATTTCAAGGAAAAGTATACCTTTTAATGGAAAGTGCCAGGCAACCTGGGGGTGGGGAGGAAGAGAAGCTACCACCATCTATAACAAACTACAGAAGACATGGAAGGCATATCTGTGATAAGCTGTTTCTAAGGAAGAGACACAAACATTTGGATATAGTGATATTATAAGTGAACTTAAATGCTTTTCTAAAAAATGCAGTTCTGACAATTCATCTACTAGTGGTAAATTAAAACCACTTAGCAAAATCACAACAATTTCAAAGATAGAAGAGAAACTACTTACCTGTAATGGGAATTCTTGAACACATGTTGTCCAATGTACATTCCTTTCAGAATGTTTCTGCATCTAAACCATCTGATGTTGGAGACCCTTTTTTCCTCTAGTGGTAGGCCTCCCCTTCAGTAGTACAACGAGCAGTGGGTGATCAGGGTACTAGCCTTGGCACTCATTAGGAACACATGGATGACAGCCACTGCTGCTGCTAGCCCAGGTGTCACATCCAACTGGGCCCCTATCACTGCTTTTGCCCAGGTGCAGACTCTGACTGTTGCGCCACTGCCACCTCAACCTTCCTTGTGCTCTGTGTGCAAGTATATAAAGGGCAGCGTGGGCTTCAGGCTCATCGGTTTCCCCTCAGCAGAATCTCAAAGCCTGGAGTTGTGAGGAAGAGGGGATGGAGGACAAGATGTGGGATATATTTATGAACAACACATCCCAAAGAACCCTGTTTATGGGTAAGAAAATTCTTTCCCCTTCAGGTATTTGTCCATATTCACACTCCATTGTGGATGACTCCAGAGAAGTATCCATGTTATCTGAGGCCAAGTCTATGCAGATAGGGGTTGGAGAACTCCTTGCAAAACTGTCTGATTTGGAAGGCTCTTTGATGATGTAGTGCTCGGTAAAGGAATGTATGAAGGGGCTGACTTGTAGATGCCCAGAATAGAGATGTTCTGAAGGGAAACCACTGATACTACTTTGGCCCTGGTGAAATGAGTTTTAACCAAGACCTTTGGCTTGGATCCTTGTTACACATTTTAGGTGGCTCTTGGAGCTTTTAACTCCTGGAATGTCCACACATTAGCACCATAAACTAGTTTAAAATGCACTTTAGGCAGCTTAACGTTATGCCACTCTAGGGCAGGCTCATCTCTGATCTGTATTACCAGTTTGTGTTCCATTAGTGTGTGTCCACTCCACACAGATGAGTCACCCAGTTGCAGTTCTGCAGTATCCCTTGATGCAGTGTCTCCTTCCCTATCCTCCTGTTTTGTGTGGACAAACTTTCCATCCCCTGAACTCTACCAGCCAGGGGGTAGTTCTCGCACCAAGCCAACTCTCTCTCTTCCCCCAGGGCTGTGACCTTTCCACCTCTAGGGGTGTAACCCCATGCAAACAGCTGGCATAGCACATGCCAGCTAGCCAGGTCACAAGGCAAGGATGGGTTCAAGAGTGGGGTCTGGGAAGTGTTGTGGGGAACAAAGTAGGGGGCTGACCTGGGTCACCAAAAGCTTGGGCTTCTTTCCTGGGGCCAGGGTATTTGCTCCCCCAAAATAACCTTTCCTAACTGCTCCCCCTTCCCAGCCACCCCAGGAAGAAAGACCAGCACCCCTAATCCCAAATCCCAATTTATTAAAACATGAGATTTTCTTTAATTTACTTCCTCTTTTTTCTTTTTGAATTCTTTTTTTTTTAACTTTTAAAATTTTATCCTTCGGTTGCTGACTTCCTTCATTTTACCACCCTTCCCCCACCCCTTTTTCCTTTCCACTTCCCATTTCATTAATCACCTCCACCCCATTAGCTCTCCACCTCTCAACTTCATGGTTCTGCCCCCCACAACACATTTCTTACACCCCACACCTACAGCAGGGATAAAATCTACAGGGCTCATCAAAAGGGCTCATCAACCCTGTAGTGGTGGTTCACAGCTGTAGCTCCTAATTAGGTCCATGCTCCAGTCCTCTAGTTGTAAGTCACAGTGGGGTTGGGGGAGGGTTTTTAAGGTGTGACCACTCCAAACTTACGCTACCACCAATACCAATCAACATTTGAGCAGCTTAAAGTGGAACTTGTAAAAAGACTGGCTGGGGTTAGTAGGATCAGCCCTACTGAGTTCTTCACTTTGCACAGCATTTCTGGAACTAGAGGTGTAATCAGATAGGCAAAGTAAGTGAGGGACGCATTGGACAGGGCCCAGGAAATAAATCTCTATTATTTCTTGTTGATGTTCCAAAGCAAACAGTTAGTCTCTGTTTGCTCAGAAAGTGACCTATCAGATTCCTTAATTTCCCATTCATGATGCAGAGACATCTTTTGCAGCCATCAAAATTGTTTTGCAGTCTAGGAGATGAATCACTGAAAGGTATATCCAATGATGGATGCACCAGTTCAAGAGACTGCTTCTGTGGGGGGTTTGGTAGGTAAATCTTGTATTTTGTTTTAATGCTGCAGAACAGAAACAGCCAACTGGTTGCCAGAGGTTATAATGAAAGAAAGAAAATGATGAAACCTCTGGGAATGGAGTACATTTCTCAACCATCCAATCACAAATGTCACCTCTTCCCTGAGAGGCGGTGAGTTGAAGGCTCTGAAGAAGAGGAGTGCTGCTTCTTGGGAAAATGCTGGTGTTTTCTTGGGGTCTCTGGAGGTAATTGAGAAGAACATAAGTCAAATATCCGTGGCAGTGCATGGCTGGAAATTATTTGTACTTCTCCTGAGGACAAGTGCGTAGAACTCTAGAGAATATTGGCCCTGAAATAAGGATTCCTACACACCTCGACGGTGTGTAAAATCATTTTAGAATTGAAAAGCTCCTTCAAAGGCTGGTTCCATCAGTTTACCCTGGTGTTAAATCTGGAGACTCCTTTCTAGCCCAGGAAATGAACACGAGATAAGTGAATATGAGACTTCCTCAAACAATAATGCCCACGCATGGTAGACACAGCCTCATCACAGAAGAGTCACAGCATGGATCCAAGTGACCTGCAGGAGACCATATGGATGATCAGTGGAGCCTAACTGAAGTGAGGTTTAAAATGGGGAAAGCAAATAACACAGACCTCAGGAGATTCAATATTACTATAAAAAGTGATTGAGACAAGAAAACAATTGAAACCAAAAGAAAGAGGGTGAGACTACCTGTCAAAAAGAAATGAAGTGGAAGAAACAGAAAAAAAAGAAGTTGCCAGGTTCTGAAAGCAGGTTTGGCTGTAAGTTAAACAAACTTTGAGCCAGACAGCAGAAACTCTTTCTCAAACCAAGGAAGTTAAGAGGAATTGCAGAGTAGCAAGTGCACACCTCTTATGCCCTCAGCTCATAGCTTGAGAAGTAAGTCATATTTATGCTATACAGGTCCTGCTAGAACAAAAGTCTCTGATGTAGAGGGCTTGAGATGCATAAACACCTAGAGTGGAATGTACATATGGAGAGACAGTGAAAAGAGAATTGTCTTTCACAATCTGATCATAAGTCTTTATCTGCTTCTCTCTCAGACAGTTTTCCTGTGCATTGTGTTGGAGTTTAGACCTCATTAATGTAGCATTTTCACAGGTTGATTACAGCACGTATACATACCCACAGTGACTTCAGTGGGGACTGTGTGTATATACAGAATTGAGGCTTTAGACTTTTGGGGCAAGGACCAAGGCAGACACTCAGAAGCAATGAACAATAATGGTTGCAACAACAAACTGAAAAACAAAAAAAGGAAAAATGTAAATTCTATTTTTAAAAAATATATCCTTCAACCTGCAAGTGCTTTAGATATTAATTTTTTTAGATATGTAAATGGCAGCTTGGTTACTCATGTAAGTATGTAATCTGTTCATTATTAGAGTACATACTTTTGAGCCTGTTGCTTATTACTGTGACCTTTTCATACTTGTTTTGTCCTTGGTGTTTGTAGGTTGGCATGGCAACTCCTTTTCATTTCTCCCCATCCTGCCGCCTCCTCCTTTCTCCTGTCCTCATCATCTTCTGAACATTTTTCTTCAAAGTGCATTCTACCTGGAGCACTTGAACCTAAGCAAACAAAGTTTTTAACATGTACACTGAATATTGGGATATGTTTCTTTATTAAAGATGTTGTCTTTTCCTGCTGTTTCCCCTGTCCCATGAATTGAAAGTACAGGAACTCAAGAGAAAAGTAGAATAAGCATTTCAGAAAAAAATAACTGTTTTTTAACAGTTAATACTTATCTTTAAATCTGGAACATGAATGACTTCTCTGATTGGTATTTCTGGGGACTTAGGATGTCAGGAGTCTTGACTTTTTTATCTATTATTTTTCCAAAATGAGGAATTTGTGTTGCATTTATACCCAAGTGATTCTTTACCAGAAGTTACTCAATTATTAACAGACTACATTGAATAATTTTTAAGTGATTTCTTGGCATAGTAATATGCATATTACAATCTGTCTTGGTACTGACATGTACTTAAGAATTAAGAGGAGAAAATCCCACTTTTTGATGTACTTATGGAGCCAAGTTCATGTCAGTCTGATATGTCATATGTGGAGTATAGATATCTGTGTTTATGCAATATATCTCAAACATTGGTTTTGTGGAATCTGCAATGCATGCATGGTAGCTTTAGTTATTTCCCTGTGTCCTCCTAAATGAATCTGCAGACACAGTGTCCTAAAGGCATTCAGTGCCATATGGCAATTGAAATCAATATAATTTCAGGGGGTGTACCTTATTAGCACCATGGATATAAATCTTGAGTTCAAGTATATTTAATTATTTACTTTTAATTCAAATATTCATGAAAATTTTCTTTCCCAGTCCCTTGCATTACCTTCCTACTATCCTTAATCCTCCTGTTATTTCAGCCTTCTTCCTCAAATTATACCATCCCCAGCATCCACTTTCAATTGCCAGTTCCTTTGCTCTCTTCTACACAAAGACCAGCTTCAGCACAGTTACTGCTTCTCTTTCTCTCTCCAGCTGTGCATCCCATCTGCCCAAACTCTACCCTACCCAGCTCTTAAGTAGGAGAGTATTCATTCATCTGCCTCCTGCTGCTGCTTTCCCTTCTTTCCCTATCTAGAAGTTCCCCATTATGCTTTCCAATTGCTGACACCCTTCTTTACTAATCAGCCACTATACTTTGGAAACTTTAGAGAAGTGCTCCCCGCTGACCCATGCTCACATCTCAGATTCCAGGTGTTATGCCATCTACATCACAGCATTTTTGACAATTGTGAGGACTTTGTAAATGTTTTGGCTTGTTTTGCTATGTGTATTGATTTCTCGCTAAGACTCAGATACAGTACATTCTAACAGAAATCAACAGTGAATATGCTATATATAGGGTAGGGCCTGCAGGTTGCATGCAACCCCCATGGGGTTAGCATGTGGCCCCTGGGCTCCCAGTCTGAGGTTGCTCACTCTTTGCTCTCCTTTTGCTGCTAGTGTCCAGAGTCACCACATTCCCTGCTCCCCCTCTATCTTCTGCCTGTCACTACTCCTGGGGATAGGGGAGAATGAGACTGAGGGAGCCCATAGCTGGGAAGGATTAAGGGGACCCAGGGACCATGCATAGCATAGAGCCACTGGTGCGATGCATTGAGAGTTGCCTGCTGTGTGGTGGGAGTGGGCTGTGTGGCAGAAGGGGCACACGGTGTGTTGCAATGCCTCCACACAGCATGGTGTTGGGTCTTCATGGCACATCCATGTAGACAGGTTTGGGCATGTGGCTTAGGGACTCATGAAGCACTTAAGCAGCCTGTGTGATGTTGCAGGGTTGGGTTGCACAGTGCAGGGTCTGGCCCACATGGCACATGTCTCTGGGCTGTGTGGAGCCCATGTGTGTGTGGCTGGGGGACCTGTAGCCTGTGGCCACTCAGAATTTGGACAGCCCTAATATGGGCCATTTAGTGCAGTACTTCTAAGCCCCAAATAGATTTAAACTTTTTACAGATACATGTGCTACATCATGTCAAAAAAACAAGCCCGCATTTCAACACCTTTTCTTAATAAAAGCTTTTAGATAAATTGTAATGAGAAATATTTTCCACAAAAAGAGTCATTTTTCTGAACATTAATTCATTATTGGTATTTGTTTTGGTAACTTACTCTAGTACTGAGGGTAGTGCATAGACTGCATTCTGGAAAATCTAGCTACCCAGTTACAAGGTATTTCATTTATAAAAAGATCTATATTTGTATTTGTTTTCCATATTAGTTCCTTCTCCTCTGAGCCTGAGAGATTATGGAAATGAGAGACCATGACTATGATTATTCATACTGACAGGAAGGGAGAGTGAAAGATGTATGTCACCGGCACATTCATTTTGTTCCTTTAATTTTATGTACGCTTCTCCGTTTGTTGGAGAAATAATTTTAACACAGTCCTAGCAAGACTCCAATCGCTTTTGCATTGTTTCATATGACCTAATTCAGTCTTCCTTTAATTTTTGCTAATTTTCATTTAAAAAATTGACATAGAGTGAGCTGGACTTTTGCTACCTTAGTGAAAAGGCCTTTCTGTTTCATAGGACCCACTGACCTTTGTCCTCTGGCAGAGTAAGGAACTTCTGAAATAGAATGGAAGAACACTTTGCACAGACTAAAAGGGCAAAGATATAAAAGGCATTCCTTTTTCACTGGTCTGATGCAAAGCGTAATGTGTTCCTGCCACCAGAGGTGGTTCAGATTTACCATGATTTTTTGTCATTGGAGTTTTTTTGGTGTATAATGGCAGCTAAGTTTTCACAGCCATGACTCATAACATATCCTCTCAGTGCTTGTATTTTTTCCCTTAAAAAGGAATATTGTCCTAGTGTTGTTGAAAAAGTTATACATAACAAATTATTCTTTCTGTCTTAGCGTGTCAGGGGTAACTGCTGAAGTACTCTTTCCATAGTAGCCAATTGAAGAATATTGTTTGGCTAGTGTGACAAGCAAGGATTTTGGTAGGTGATGGCTTTTACTGGACTTAACTGTATAGTTGGCATGGATTTAGAAAAACTTTTGAGTACCAAATCATACAAACCCTTTGGTTTATCTGATATGGTATTTACAGCTATAATGCATTCCTTTAAAAAAAGGAATCTGAAAAAAGCATCTGAAAAAATGCATTGCCTTTGGTATGAATGAGACCAGAACTCTGCAATAGGTTAGAGGGTGTGTCTGTATGAGACTCTGTGCAGTAAAGCGTCCCCATCTATATATGCACACCACTTATTGTGGAGTAAATTAATCTACTGTACAGTTGGCTACTACCTGTAACTATGGGTATGAAACTATCTGTGCAGTAGATACTGTGCAATAGCGTATGTGTAGATAGTGACTGGGTGCAACTTTACTTTCAGTCAGCACCAACACCAGGGGTTCACAGGGGATGGGGAACTCCCCCACTCCTGGTGCTGCTCAGCTCCCAGCTCGCCCAAGAGCCAGGAGCAAAGCAGTGCTGAGACTGGGGAGCAATTTTGCTTTCCTGCCCAGCCAAGAACTGGCCAGGAGCTGTCCCACTTCTGTGGCAGCTGCCTTCCAGCCCCTGGCTGCTCAGGGAAATCCCTGCCCAGCTGGGACCTGGCTAGGAGCTGCATGAGAGGCTGGGCAAGCCCTCAACTGCTCAGGGATTTCCCTGTATAGCTGGGATCTGGCTGTGAGCTGTTCCCCTTGCCCCAAAAGGGGGACAGCTCCTAGCCAGCCCTCTGCTGTATAGGAAAGCCCCATTGAGCACAGGGCTTGTCCCCATGTGCACAGGCTCAGGAGAGTTCTGCAGCAGCTGTCTCAGGGCCAGAGCAAGTTAGGAGTAACTCTGTACTGGGCTGCTCCCAGTGGGTGCATGCACATGAGCATGCATGCACCCAGTGGTTGTGTCTACACATGAATTAACATGTTTTAGTTAATGCGCATTAAATCTAGTACCTCCATTGTGAGGTAGTAGGAGAATGTGCATTAGCATATTTTAATGTACATTCACTAGATAGCATGGTTTTAGTGACACTTGAACACACATTAAAATAGGCTAATGTGCATTAAAGCCATGTGTAGACATGCCCACTTATATGTTGACCAACTGAATCTTGAAGACTGCAGTAGCAACAATGAACTATTATTTCATCTTTGCAAGCAGTATTTTATCAAAAGTAGTTTTGTTCTGAGCAAGAACAATCCTCATAGGGAAGTTAGCAGACTGTGGAGTGGACACCTACACGGTCAGGTGGGTGGCCAACTGGCTTAGTGACCGCAAACAGAGAGTTGTGGTGGATGGTTCCTTCTTGGCCTGGAGGGAGGAGGGCAGTGGGGTCCTGCAGAGTTCGGTCCTTGGACCAATATAATTTAATATCTTCATCAGCAATTTGGACGAGGGTGTGGAGAGCACCCTATCCAAGTTCGCTGATGATACCAAGTTATGGGGCAAAGTTAGTACACCAGAGGGCAGGGAGCAGATTCAGGCTGACCTGGACAGGTTGAATCAATGGGCAGAGAGAAATAGGATACAATTTAATAAAGATAAATGTAAAGTACTCCACCTGGGAAGAAGGAACCCCCAGTACACATATAGGTTGGGGAGTGTCCTTCTCAGCAGCTTGGAGGCAGAGAGGGATCTTGGAGTCATAATTGACTCAAAGATGAGCATAAGCCGGCAGTGTAATGAGGCCACCAACAAGGCCAATTGCACCTTGTCGTGCATTAACAGGTGCATGACTAATAGAACAAAAGAGGTGATGCTCCTCCTCTATGCAGCACTGGTCAGGCCACAGTTGGAGTACTGTGTCCAGTTTTGGGTGCCACACTTCAAGAGGGATGCAGGGAATCTTGAGAGGGTCCAGAGGAGGGCCACTCGCATGAATAGTGGCCTTTGTGATAGACCCTACGGGGGGAGGCTGAAAGATCCGAATCTCTTCAGCCTTCACAAGAGCTGAGGGGAGATCATGTGGCCGCCTATAAATGTATTAGGGGAGGTCAATGGGGAATAGGGGAAGCACTGTTTACTAAGGCACTCCGGAGAGTGACTAGGAATAACGGGTGTAAACTAGTTGAGAGTGGATTTAGGTTAGATATCAGGAAGAAATTTTTCACAGTAAGGTTGGCCAGGATCTGGAATGGGCTTCCAAGAGAGATGGTGCTTTCATTTAGCTTGGAGGTCTTCAAGAGGAGGCTAGATAGTCACCTGGCTGGGGTCATCTGACCTCGGTCCTCTTTCCTGCCAGGGGCAGGGGGGTGGACGCAATGTTCAGTTGTGGTCCCTTCTGACTCTACAGTCTATGAATCTATAAGATCGGGATTAAAATATGCTTCTAGTTTAACAGTAATGTAATGTCCTGAGCGCCTACTTCCATATCACAGAAAATATGACAAAGAATTTTCATTTCACTTAAAACTGCTATATTCCCCTTTACCTATTTTAACCTTAGGATTTAAAATACAAGCCTTGTTGCCTCCTTCTCCGCTGCATTCTTAGTATGGTGTTTATAATCTATTGTACATAAGCACATATATTGTGTTTGAGAAGGATCCCTTACACAGGGATGTGTAAGGGTGTGTTAGGCCTGATATGAAGTGTTGTAATTTCTGCAATGCACAAGTTTTGATCACTGAATGCCACCTTTGGGGCAGTTTGAGCAGGTAGGTCAATGACCGAATGTGCAGAGAGCATATTCTTACTCAGATAAAGGTTTCAGAAGGACAAAACTTCCGTAAACTTAGGAGGTAGTGGGAAGATGTTTGCACTGTTGTTGCCTGTGTTGTAATTGTGTTGTGGGCCGATGGATATCTGGGAACTCCAGGCCTCTCAGCTTACTGAATTCTCCCCAAAATCAATTAACAAACAAAACCATTGGGTTAGCATTAAGAGATCATGCAGTAAAACTGTCACCAGGTCTTGTTATTTAAAATGTCAAATGTTCATTTCAGTAATTTTTCCTACAAGATATAAACCCTGGCAAAGAACATACTAGCAGGATCATGCCCTTCAAATCCAGAAATCTGCCCAAAGCTGATTAAACAACAAGTGACATGACATTACATGACGACCCTCCTCTCTGTCTCTCACAGCATGTCTACATTAGGGATCTCTGCACTGAAGTAACTACACTCATGTAACTATGTGGTGGAAGCCCCAGGGTAGATGTGCTGCATTGGTCTCAGACTAGAGTAAGTCACACCAATATAAAAGCCCTGCTAAATCCATAATGTTGACATTCGCAGAACTATTTTTGCCTTCTCCTTCTCCTGCACCCTCAGCCACTAAATCTTACTGTGTTTTCTCCGCATGCTTCAGAGAGTGCTAGTCCTTGCTGTCTATTCTAACAACTAAAGCACTTGTCATTCTCTGCTTCAACTGCTATAATTTCCTTCTATCTAGCTTCTCTTAACTCACATCGCTCCCCTCTAATCTATGTGGAGGTCTGCAATCTAAATTATCTTCCATGATAGGAATTGTCTGTAAATTGTGCTACTGGTGTCTCCTCACCCATTTGATCAAGTTTAAACTTATTATCCTAATGTGTAGGACTCTGCACAGCTCAGAAATCCTGGATCACCTTTCTCAGATTTTTCCTCCTTTTCACCTCACACAGAGTGATAACAGTATCAATGTCCCCTGTACTCTTTCTTCTTTGTTGTTTTCTATACATGTGGGATGAATTTCCAGATCTTGAAAACCCACCTCATCCTCCACCTAACTCATTTAGACGACCCATTTCTTCTGATAGATGACAATGAGATGAATAAAAATTAAAATATTTTGTTTTGAATGACTCAAAGTTACTTTTTTCCCTCGAATTTTTTGGTGTTTGTTTCCAGATTGGATGGGGCTGGTCTTTCTATTTGCGACTTGTATAGAATATGTGTGTGAGATCACTATGTGAAGAGGCAGAATTTAATTTTATTCCTTTGTCATCTAGGACTGCTTCAGCAACAAAGCAAAATTTTCAGAAAAATTCCCCAAAGCCATAATTAGTGAATCCCTTGCAGTATCACATACACAACAAACTGATTTTTTTCACACCATGAACATGTACTTTGACTTACATTTTATGGATTTAGCAGAAGACAAGAATTTGATCCACTCAGTAAGGGCTTAATTCTGCTCCCTGTGAAATCAGTGACAGAACTCCATTGACTTCAGTGCTTCAGGATTACAACTTTGATCTACATGGACTGTGTTTATACAAGTAACTTACAGGTGAATGATCTGCCACCAACAAATGCATACATTTAGTAAACACTAGACAGAAGATTTATGTCTCCCTGAAGTAGGTTTTGGTAAGGATTGCTCGGTTTATCCACTTTTATAGAGTGGCAGGCCCAGCAACAGCAGTCACCTAATATATTCAGGTATTTGTTAGATGTTATTGGAAAAGTTATGAAATTCCAAAAGCTATTCAGCAAACTAATTGAGGAATTCAAATTATTAATTATTTTTCTCCATTTATCAGTAGTAGTAGTAATTTATTTACAGCTTCTGCAATAAAAAGTATATTTAAGAAAATAACAGTATTTCTAGAATTTATTGTTTTTGCTAAAAAAGTAAAGTAATATTATCTATTCTACTAGTTAACACAAAATTAAAACAGAACATAGTATATGATCTTATAGAAGAAAAGATAAAATGAAGTACTGAACATCAAAACAAAACATGAAAATTCTATTTGCTCCATTTATCCCATTTCTAACTGAAAAAATAGGAACTTTTTGGTTACTATATTTAACTTTTAGTTTATTATTTGTAGTTAGGTGCATTTAAATGGTGTGGCATAGGTGATATGCAGTCTTCCCTTTTAGAGAGCAAGTGACAGCATTTGAACGCCACATGGAATCAAAATGCCTAATGGAATCAAAATCCAATGGGCTAACTAGAATATCTGTATTATTGTATGAACATCAGCTGTTCTGTTGAAATAAAGTAGCTGTGTGTGGAGGAGAGGGGGTCGGGGGGTTAGGTGAGAGCTGGCACGTCTACGTGTGCATTAATGCACCATAGTAATTGCGCATTAAGTTTAGTACCTGTAATAACAGGTGACTACTTCGCCTTGGTCTTTCATCGAACCACAGGGACAACCATGCCAGATAGAGTAGAGGATGAGCACAGTAAGAATAATCACTTTCCTACTATTGCCATAGAATTGGTGTATGACCAATTAAAAAAATTAGATGTATACAAGTCAATGGGACTGGAAGATCTTCATCTAAGAGTCATGAAGGAGCTAGCCAAAGTCATTGCGGAATCCCTGGTGAAACTCTTTCCATAACTCATGGCATTCTGGAGAAGTCCCTGAAGACTGGAAGAGGGCCAAGGTTGTACCCATCCACAAGAAGGGCAGGAAGGAGGACCTGGGTAGCTATAGGCCAATCAGCCTAACTTCCATCGTAGGGAAAATCCTAGAAAAGTTCGTCAAGAAGTCTATCTGCACTAAGCTTGCAGAAGGTAAGATTCTGAATGATGGGAAGCATGGCTTCATTGTGGCCAAGTCTTGCCTTACCAGCCTCATCTCCTTCTATGACTTTGTAACTCATCACCTGGACATGAGAGAGCAGATTGACATTGTATACCTTGTTTTCCAAAAGGCCTTTGATCTAGTATCCCACAATGTCCTTGCAAGAAAATTGAAGGATTGTGGACTTAACTCCGAGACAGTCAGGTGGGTGACAAACTGGCTGCAAGAGAGAACCCGGAGAGTCATAGTGAATGGATCTGTCTCATCCTGGTGAGAAGTGGGCAGTGGTGTCCTACAGCAGTCGATGCTTGATCCAGTACTTTTCAACATCTTTATTAACAGTTTGGATGTGGGTGGTGAAGAGCTCACTAGCCAAGTTTGCAGATGACACCAAGTTATGGGGGAGTGTGGTCTCACTTGAAGATAGGTTACAGATACAGATGGACCTAGACAGGCTAGCAAGTTGGGCAGATCAGAACCTGATGAAGTTCAACATTGAGAGATGTAAAGTGCTCCACTCAGGATGAGCAGCCCCAAACACACCAAAGGATTTGTGGCACCAAACTGACTAGCACCACGAATGAAAGGGATCTGGGGGTAATAATAGACCACAATATGAATATGAGCTGGCAATGCGATGCTGTAGCCAGCAGGGCAAATAATATTCTGGCATGCATCAATCGATGCATCTACAGCAAAACAAAAGAAGTGATTCTTCCGCTCTACTCAGTACTGGTAAGACCACAGCTGGAGTACTGCGTCCAGTTCTGGGCACCACACTTTAACAAGGATGTGGACAAAATTGAGAGAGTCCAAAGAAGAGCCACCCCTATGATCAGAGTCTTAAAAGGCAAGCCGTATGAGGAAAGGCTGAGGGATCTGGGACTCTTCAGCCTGAGGAAAAGAAGGCTCCAAGGGGACCTGGTAGTAGCTTACCACTACACTAGGGGAGTACATCAAGGGCTTGGTGAGGAAATGTTCACCAGGGCACCTGAGAGGAAAACCAGGAGTAATGGCCACAAACTCCTGAAAAATCAATTCAGGATCAACATTAGGAAAAACTTCTTCACATCAGGGTGTCCAGACTTTGGAATAAGCTCCCTCCAGAGGTGGTGCAATCACCTACCCTAAAAATCTTCAAGAGGAGACTAGACAGTCACCTTGCTGGGGTCACCTGACCCCCAGTTATCCCCAGTTGTCTTTTCTGCTTGGTTCAGGGGGCTGGACCCTATGATCTATGAAACACTAAGGGGAGTGAGGGGTTAGTGCATAGCTGTTACTTCCATTTTATAAGGCTATGTGAAGCTTCAGGTGGTGATTTGATTTGGAGGAGATTCGCCCCACCCGCCCAAGCTCCCAATGTTTAAGGAAAAGCCCTGACTCACTGGTTGCTGCCTAATTGGAGGCAGGGGCTATCCCTGTTGCCCCACACTGCATGGGGGGCTCTGCCATGAGGTCCCTGACTCCCTCCAGCCCCCCCATGGGGGTCCCACCTGCCCCAGCTCCAGCCTTTTAAACCTCCTCCCCCCAGAAAAAACCCCAGGCTCACCAGCTCCTGCAGTGGCCTTGGGGTTTTGGGGGGCTCATGCAGAGCCCCCCACATGGTGGGGGGCAACTAGGGGCAGCAAGGATTGCCCCCCTGCTGGCAGCAACCGATGAGTTTGGGGTTTGGGGTGGTTTTTTTCCTTAAAAGGCCAGAGCTGGGGTGGGCGGGAGGGTGGGGGGAGTGTTGGGGGCTCATGACAGAGCCCTCCACGCAGCGTGGGGTAGTGGAGGGCAGCAGGGATCGCCCCCCCCCCCGCTCGGCATCACCTGGTGAGTTGGAGTTTTTTTCCCTAAAGTGCTGGGAGCTGGGGCAGGTGGGGCAGCCGTATGGGGGCTGGAAGTGGGCAGGGGATGGGCCGGTGCGATTCAGAGATTCGAATCACCGAATTGAATTACTGTCCCCCTTATCGGCGAAATCTGAATCTGAAGCGAATGCTAGCTATTTCGCAGAGGCCTACTAGTTTATGATATTAGTAAGCACTACAGTAGATTTGAAGGTATGGTTAAATAAAGAATACCACAAGGCAATATTTTTGCATCTCAGAACCTGAACAGACCATGCCTAGTTCTTAAGGCTTTGCTGAGTCTTCTTCCAGAGCTTCAGAGCCTTAAAAGACTTAATCTTAATTTTGAATGGCCTATTTGTAATGTTAACCTCCTATAGCCTCTGCCACATTTCCCCTGGTGTATCAAATATATCAGTTAAATGAAAATGAATTTTAAAGGTGGCTGTGGGAAAGGGAAATGTGTCAGATTCAAGCCTTAAAATCTGCCCTGGAACCTTGGCAAAAGTCTTATACAGAGATATTGTAAAATAAAAAAGAATGTTAGAAAATATCAAGATCTTCCCTGGAATTAAACCTGTATTTCCATATATTAGATAGCATTGCAGTGACACAATAGCTCATTTTCCTTTATTTTTATTCTACTCTAGTGATAGATATATTTCACAAGGAATTGTATATGCATATATATGCTCCAGCACTGCCACTAACTATTGATTTGTATTTAACTCTATAGAACTGTAGAATCAAACTGAATTAAAATCATATTAAAAAGCAGATCACAAATTTAATGCTTTAAATATAATAAAGATTTTGGATTATTGACTGGCAAATACTTGATAGGAAAAAATACTGTTTTACCTTTTCAGATGCAGTTGTATGGAGCCAGAAAATCCTAGCAATAAAACCTTGCAATACTGGAAGGACTACAATATCTCTGCATCTGATGTACCATGGGGGAACGTAACTTTGTCAGTAAGTGAGATGTTGGAACCTAATAACTAGCAGGTTAAATATCAGTGTTATATTTTCTACTATATTTATATTGCAAAATATTTTATTCCCTTTCTGATCTTAGAGTTTGATTAAGAAGAGATACACTACTTTGCTGAATAAAGATTAACACGATTTTGTTGCATTAAATTAACTTTTGCTCTTTTTTATATTATATAGTCATTGTTAGTCCATAGTACATATTAGGCTAAGAATGTGCATTGTTGTCAAGTACTTAAAAAATTTCTTTGCATACTAACAGAGAAGTCTGGCTTGGATTAAGTCTGAACACATCAAATGACAACAGTTTTGACCTAAATTCTACCAGATGGCAAAATGAAAGCTGCCTTGAGTGGAAAGACCCTATAAGCCTGTATTTCCCTTAAAATTCTCCGCCAGCTGTTCAGGCTATAGTAAAGAGAGAGAGGAGAAAGTATGTTAGCATCATATACTGGAAGTCTGCTTTACCCCATTCCTTTCTTGTTAACTTTGTATTGTGTGACTGTCAGAGCTGTGTAAAAGATTCCTGTAAGTAATTATGTTACCATTCTGCAGGGCAGAACAAGAAACACACCATTCATTTTTCACGTACACAAAATATTTGTTTCTGGATTAATATGATTTTCTGGGTAAGGTTGGTGCTTCTCTTTTTCCTTCCTAACAGAGGCTTTTGTATCTTGATAATAAACAACATATTTGAACACAGGCCATTCTTCCTTGCAATATTTCTTTCTTCATCACTATGCCAATAAGTATTCAGTCTAAAAAAGAGAGAAAACTATTTAATCAGCTCAAGAGACATACAAGACCCAGGCTTGGTGTCTTCAGTAGGAAGGGCCAAAGTCACCCTAATGAGCACTATACTTATTCTTTTAGCTTTGTTAGGTATTTCTGACAGGAAATTAGGCTTAGATTTGCCTCAGTTTATCTAACTGAACTCTACTAATGCTAATCCAATAAATTTGCTCTCATGGATATTATTTCCTTTCAAAGGCATAGCTTTTCAAACTGTAGATGCCTCTCCAATTTTAGGGAGTTACACTAAACAGATCTGAGGAGTTCCTGATTCCCTCATCCTTCCAAACCTTCCTTAATAGCTAGATGAAATGAGCACTTCCTGAATTTTTGTGCCTATTTTAAGGTGGGATTAAACTGTGGGAAATGTGAACTTTTTAAGGAGAATCCAGACTTCTAGATTTTAGCAAAGCTCTAGTAGTGCCTGTGCAGGGCCAGAACTTCCTTTTCAGTTTTTCAAATCTCAGCCTATGAAAGTCTGTTTCAGAATATGTTTATGCTAGATTTAAGACAATAAATTTTAGTATTTTAAGAATGAATGTAAAAGCACTATTCTGTTGCATGAAATCCCTGAAAACATCTTCCTAAAGTCCTGTTATCAAAACAATAGGTTAAATTAAGAGCAATAGGACTGGATGGGTTTTCTAATAATACCTTGGCCTGTCAAAGAAATATCACATTTTCCAATATTTATTCATTTACAGTTTAAAGTTTCTTGATGACATTTTCGGTACCCACTCTGGACACTTTTCACACATTGCTGTGATGCATAAATATTACCTGTTTGTCATAGTGTTAATTCTTGTGTTCCCTATCATTTTGTACTTAGCACTAAGATTGTATCTTCTTTTGCTCACATATTTAAATATTCTTTATATTTCTGTGAGCAGGGAGGCTGAGAAAAATCCATCTTTATGGCTGCCCATTAATCAGTTGTTTAGACTGCTGCTTAGGGAATCCTGTGAAGTTTCCATCTGGGATTTTGGTTCCAATATCTATTACCTAAAAGTGAAAATGAATAAAATTGGACAGCCTTTGTCACACTGGACTTGAAATGAAGCAGAGATACCCTAAATAAGTGGTTACTTTTTTTTGATTTTGTCAGAACATTTTTAGAAACAAGCTAATCCAAACAAGAATTTGGTGGAGTGTGCTGCCCCCTTCTGGTAAATAATTGTGTTCCTTTCCAGGATAAAATTAAAGTTCAAACTTCTTTGAACAACTCAAATTATCAAATTAAAACAAACTTGAAAAAGGGACTGGAACAGCTTTATTTATTGATATTTTGAATTTCTGTTTCCTTTCTTAATAGGAAATAGGAAGTGTAAACCATGTGGAAATTGAAAAAGCTTTAATTATCTTTTAAAAAAACAAAACAGACTAGTTTGCAAGAATGGGTGAAGACTTCTGATTTTTTTAACCCAAATTGGTTTCACTATCTCTAATTGATATGAAGTGAAGTAATACACTGTCATTAAGCATTTCTAGGAAAAAAAATTGCAAAAGCTTGCTCAGTTTTTAGGGGCATTATAACAAGGTATTTATGTATGTACAACTCTTTGTTCTGAGACAGAGAATTTTTATTTTGAAGCTTTGCACTTTTCTTCATATCATTATAGCTAGAAAGTACAATATGTCCTAGAAAACTATGATATAAAAATTTGTTTTAAAAGGAAAAGGATTAAATACGTTTAACTTTTCATTGATAATTTATTATATAATAGAATTTGTGTTTAAACTGAGGGAGCGATTAATTGAATAAAACATTTATAGTAGCAAGACAATTGGGTTTGCTTTCCCCATTAGGAATGTAACAAGTTTCACGGGGAGTTTGTTGGACGGGCCTGTGGATATCATGGACCTTATGTTCCGGATGTTCTCTTCTGGTCAGTCATCCTGTTCTTTTCTACAGTAATGCTATCATCCACACTGAAGCAGTTCAAGACTAGCAGATATTTTCCAACTAAGGTAATAGAGTATATATTTTAATATAAAATTTTGTGTTAATTTGGTGAAGAACGTGTCTATTGTGTTGCAAATACAGCTTTTTATTATTTTATATAAATTATTGCTCATGATTTTTAGTGGAATTATGATTTTGTAGAGAAATTGCTTAAGTATCTGTCTTTTTGTGGGGTTGTTTTTTGTTTGTTTTTGTTTTCTGTTTCTGCCTTATTGTTTAAAATATACATTACTTTATGGCTAAATTCAGCATACAGAAACAGCTTAGATCAGTATTTAACACTGCAGCTTATCACAGGATGAAGGATGGTTCTGTAAAGAAACAACTCTTTGTGGATAAACTGCAAAAAAAAGTGCAGGCTCCTTTTTATCTTGACTTGAGAAGAGAAAGAGCTTGTAAAGGAAAAATGAAGCCAGTTTTATATGCCCTGTTGCAGCAGCGGCACTGCTAGTATATATAAGAGGACCTTATGGACTATTATTGTGTCAAGCTACATGGGTGAACAAAAATAACTCCTTGTGTTGTTTGGACATGCATACACCATGAAAGGACCTCACTAAAAAGCATTGCGGTGAAGAACAGCATGCCTGCTCTAGAGGCACTATCTTAAGATCAGATCGTACTAACCCCACAACACAGGAACTAGCACAGAGAACAACCAAAGGAAGTTTCCACTTTTATATAGGAGATGCTGGGGATTAGAGTTACAAGCCACCAGGCTAAGGAGATTGGGAAAAAGCACAGGTAAATAAACGTTAGCATACATACACTTATATACCTGTATATATAACAGGTAATAAACCATGTCACTGTGGCAAAACCACCCAAGAACAGATAACAGGTAACAGATAGGGAACTCTTATACCGTGGTATATACATTTAATAAACCTTAACACTTCCTTTTCCCCCTCCCCCAGCTTTGGAGGGACTCTAAACCAGTATCTGGTCCCAAAATGCCATCTGACATCAGAAGAGACCTCAGCAGATCATTGAGTCCGACCCCCTGCCCTGGGCAGGAAAAAGCACTGGTGTCAAATGACCCCAGCCAGGACCCCAGTCCAGTGTCCTCTTAAAGACCCCCAAGGTAGGGAAGAGCACCACCTCCCTTGGAAGACCATTCTAGATTCTGGCAACCTGTACCGTAAAGAACTTCTTCCTGATGTCTAACTTGAATCTGCTGTCTGTCAGTTTGTGGCTATTATTTCTAGTTACTCAAAGGGGTGCCCTGGTAAACAGAGCATCTCCTATCCTTTGCTGTCCCCCTGATGAATTTGTAGATGGCCACAAGATCATCTCAGCCTTTTCTTGCGGAGGATGAAGAGATTCAGGTCCCTCAATGTCTCCTCATAGGGCCTAACCTGAACCCTCTCAAGGTTATCCACATCCCTCTTGAAGTACAGCGCCCAAAACTGGATGCAGTACTCCAGCTGCGGCCTCACCAGCGCCACATAGACGGGACGTATCATCTCCCTGGACCTGTTTGTGATGCACCTGCTAATGCATGATAAAGTGCAGTTAGCTTTACTGATGACTTCATAACATTGACAACTCATGTTCATTTTGGAGTCAACTGTGACTCCGAGATCCCTTTCTGCTACAATGCTGCTGAGAGAGGGCCTTCTCCACTGCCTGTAAGTTTGTTGGTGATTCCTTCTCCCTAGGTGCAGCACTTTACATTTGTCCTTGTTAAATTGCATCCTATTCTGTTCTGCCCAATTCTCCAACCTGTCCAGATCTGCCTAGATTTGTTCCCTGCCCAGTAGTGTGTTTACCTCATAATTTGGTGTCATCCGTGAATTTGGACAGAGTGCTCTCCACGTCTTCATCCAAATCACTGATGAAGACGTTGAACAGCACTGGTTCAAGGACCAAACCTTGGGGAACTCCACTGCCCACATCTTTCCAGGTCAATGCCAACCCATCTGTCACCACTCTCTGGGTGTATCTCATTAGCCAATTAGCCACCCACCTGACCATATAATCATTTACATCACAGTTGCTCAGTTTATTTATGAGAATAAGATAAGATACCATATCAAAAGCTTTCTTAAAATCCTGAAAGATGACATCTACCTCATCAGCTGCATCTAAATCTTTAGTGACCTGGTCATAAAAGGAAACAGGGTTAGTCAGGCAAGATCTACCAGCTATGAACTGTGCTGATTGCCCTTCAGTATTATTGTTTCTGCTAGACTCCCACAAATGCGATCCTTAATAATTTTTTCCAAGGTTTTCCCAAGGATAGAGATGAGGCTAACTGGCCTATAGTTACCTGGATCCTCCTTCCTCCCCTTCTTGAAAATAAGGACCACATTCCCCCTTTCCCAATCCTCTGAGACCTGACCTGAGCACCATGAGTTCTCAACCAGCCATGCCAGTGGTTCTGCTATGACACTGGCCAATTCCTTCAGCACCCTTGGATGAAAATCATTCAAGCCTGCTAACGTAAACACGTGCAGCACCTCCAAGTGTCGCTTCGCTAAGACGATGCTAACACTTGGTGGGCTGGTTTCTCTCCTGTGCTCATCTATAGTCCAACTGGGAGATTTGTCCTGTTCAAGAATATGGAAGCAAAAAACTCATTGAAAAGCTCAGCTTTGTCCCTCCTTTCTGTCACCAATTGCCCTAGTCTGCTCTGTAGGGCTCCTATGTTACCCTGTGCTTTTTTTTTTGCTCACTATATACATGTAGAAGGACTTTTTGTTGTCTTTAATTTTCACTGCCAGTCCAAGTTCCATTGAAGCCTTGGCCTTTCTACCTGACTCCTTGCAAGTGCAAGCTAAGTAGGTATATTTCTCCTCGGTAGCTAACCCCTGCTTCCACAGTCCATATGCTTCTTTTTTGCCCCTAGGCTTTCCTGGATTTTCCTGTTCAGCAAAATGGGTTTCTTGGCTGCTTTGTCCCCTTTCACGCTCAATGGGATTGTCTCCTGTGCCTGAAGGATCATTCCCTTTAGGAACAACCACCCTTCCTGGACTCCCATCTCACCAATGCCCCTGATCATCAGTGCCTCACTAACTAATTTCCTGAGCATATTGACCATGTCTGAGCCCAGCTGCTACAGCTCACAGTCCTAGTTCCTGCTCACTAGTTGCATGCCACGTATCTCTATTTGCCATGCTGTTCCATGTTGCAATGCTGCTCCTTCCTCTTCCTCTTGTCTCCTACAGCCTTCTGGGAGTTGTAGTGCATGATACAGTTCATTTTCCTGGTCCCCTGGAGGCTTCTGGGAACCATAGTTCACTTTACAACATTACAGTACAAGGTGTTCTGTAACCATTTTAGAGCAGCACTAACAGGCACCAGTGAGCTCACTTTTGGGGGTATGAGTATTGGTGCACAACCAGCATTGTTCTAAGCCAGCTATATTATATCCATTATGGGGTGCATGATGTGTAGAGTAGGTGTGCTGTGCTTCACTATGACTATCCTGAGTATGAAATTCATGGTATTGAATTGGTATAGCTATACCCTTGTGGCCCTTCTCTGTTCTGACTACTGCATAAGAGAAAGTACAATCTTGTCTTGAAAAAGGGTATTCTCATACCCTGTCAAAGACATTAAGTTGACACTGTTATGTTTTCTTTCTTAAATTACATATGGCTGTTTTTCTGGAAAATGACATTTGGCTCAATGTTTGCAGGTGCGATCTATAGTCAGTGACTTTGCCGTTTTTCTTACTATACTGTCTATGGTTTTACTTGACTATGCCCTTGGAATTCCATCTCCAAAGCTTCAAGTTCCAAATGCCTTTAAGGTAATCTGTTAATATATTGCACTGTCTTACTGCATTGCTGAGGTAGTCTGCCACATAATAGATTGAGATTGGAGAACATTTTAATACCACTGATTAAACAGCTATTCTTTGAACTATTTGTGTGCGCACCAAACCCCTTGATCTGTGACTAGTGACTCATAGCTCGACTATAACAAAAGTATTGTTGTCATTATCTGTGCATATTGAAACCTTTATTATACACATTTTTTATCTGAGATTTCCTATTATTTGTATAACCTAGTTTCAGAAAAGTGTGTTTTGAATACTAGTTCCTTTTCAAACTGAGAATGATTAAGTTGAATGTCTACAGTTAGATTGATCTGACTAAGGAGTTTTAGCTGATCCAAACCCTCTATCCCATAGGTAGGCAAAATGCGGCCCCGGGGGCCAGATGCAGCCTGCCAGGCCATTCTTTTTGGCTGACGGAGCCCCTAAAAAATTAGAAAATTAATATTTATCTGCCCTGGGCTGCCTGTCATGTGGCCGTTGATGGCTTGCCAAAACTCAGCAAGCAGCTCTCTGCCCAAAATGATTGCCTGCCCCTGCTTTATCCCCTGTCTCCTGTTTTTATCCTTTCCAGGCTAGCCCATTCTTCTGTATTGGTGGACCCAACAAGTAGGCTCTACAGTTTGCAGTCAGATGTTCCTTATATTATCCCAGTGAAAGATAATGGTTTTGAGTACCTCTTCCTACTCCCCCCACACCTGAAGGCTTTGTATTATTTTCATTCTACTATATACAATAAGGTCTATAACCAGAAGGTAGAGCAGTATGACACCTTAGAGCAGGGGTTGACACCCCCTGGTATGTGAGGACATTTTGCTTGGCACACCATGGCCAGCCCTGGCTCTGGGTAGTTGCTGCCAGGGACAGAGCCCAGGCTGCTCCCAGCAGGGCTTACAGCATCCCAGCTGCCTCCTGGCAGCAGCCCGGGATCCCAGCTGGCAGCAGCTCTCCAGAGCTGGGGCTGGCTGCAGCCAGGAGGCTCCAAACTGCTGTGCTAGGCTCCAGGCTCCGGCATCAGCTCCACACTGGAGTGTGCAGGTGCATCTCAGAGTGGGTGGTGGGACAGGGGCCTGAGGCAGCATAGCCCGGTCTCTCCCCTGTTCCTGGTACGGAGGTGATGGCAGACTTCCAGAGCCTGGTGCAGCTGTTTGTAGCTAGCCCGGGCTCTGGGCAGCTGCAGCAAGCAGCTGGCAGGCTACAAACAGCTGTGCTGGGCTCCACAGCTCTGGCATCAGCTCTGTGCTAACAGTAACTACAAGTGCACCTTGGGGTGGACAGCAGGGCAGTGCAGCCCGCTTCAAGGTGCCTGTGAAGTCGCTGCCAGCACAGAGCTGATGCTGGAGCTGTGGAGCCCAGCACAGCTATTTGGAGCCCCCTGGCTGCAGCCACCCTTGGCTCTGGGGAACTGCTGCCAGCCGGGATCCCAGGCTGCTCCCAGCAGGCAGATGGGATGCTGCAAGCACGATTGGGAGCAGCCTGAGCTTCAGCAGCTACCCAGAGCTGGGGTAGCTGCTGGCAACCACAGACCCCAGGCTGGGGCTTTGGGCTGGGGGGCACAGGGTGGCAGGGCTGGGGGTTAGGGGCTTGGGGTGGGGAGCAAGGGGCACAAGCAGGGTATCCTGCCATGTATGCCTTGCCCTCATTTTGTTTTTCTGCCATGAGGGCACTCTGGCACCTTCCAAGGTAGACATTGTGGTGTTTTTCGGCACCCCAGCCAAAAAACATTGCCTACCCCTGCCTTAGAGACTAATTGGTTCAGAGAGGAATGAGCTTTTGTAGGCAACAACATATCTCATGAGTTGTTAAGTGTTGTATTATCTTACATAACTATTAGAGAAAGAATGAAATGCCATATTTATACTTTAGGGATAGGGACAAACGTTCAAAAAGCCTGAGCCTGAACTGATTACGTTTTTACAGGCTAGTCTAACCATGATTAGGCGGAACAAGTTTGTAACTGTTCAGATATTCCCTCTGGACTGAAAAAATGCAGGCACATGCCTGCAGTGGCTCAGGCTAGAAGCCAGGGGTCTCTAGAGCAGCTCTCCCTTGCCTTGCACAATGCTGAGCTGAGGTGGGTTATGGTGAGGCCCAGCAGGACACTGATTAGAGTGGGGCTTCCCCCACCCTCGCTGCTTATGACCAGCCCAGCGTGAAGTTGATAACAGGATTTAGCAGTCCATCAGCAAAACAAAAGCCTCTCTCATTAGTTCAAGCTCTTCTTCAACAGCTTTTCCCAAGGAAAGATGGGGGAAGGGTGTGGGGGGTGGGGTCATTACCAGATGACCTGTTGATTAGCTCCCAAAAGCCCTAAGTGGACACTATCCTGTCTGCCTTTGTACCTTCTGCCTTACACAGACACCTCTCAGCATTAGCTAGCATATCACATACTGACTGCAGTTCATGCTGTGGGAGAGGGGAGCTGGGGAATCCCTGCTTGAGAAGAAGGTGGTGAGGAAAGCAGCATGGGGAAGCCAGGCAGATCCTGCTGTGTCTACTATCTCTGCCATAGCTCCGGCCAGGAAACAGAGGGCAGGGGCTAGCCCTGCTGGCTGGAGCAGAGAGCCCTGTCCAGGGCTGCAAAGCATCTGTGATGCTTGGAGAGTCTGGTTTAAGTTAAACCAGGAAGGGGTCTGGGACAGACATTGCATAAACTGGTTGGACCCAAATCAGTTAAGTCTGATACTACATTCAACCAGGTTTATCTCAAACTGGTTATAGCCATTTTCAAACTGGTTTATGTGCACTGAATGTCTGTTCTATTATAGGTTTAAATCGGTTTCTGATCACTTAAACCAGTTTATGTGTAATGTCTATCCCTAGCCCAGAGGGATAGGTTGTAGCTGTGTTGGCCTAAGGACATAGGCAGACGAGGTTGTTTGGGTAAATCCAATATCTTTTATTAGACCAACTCAAATAATTGGAAAAATTCTTCTTTGCAAGCTTTCGGGCACAAATACCCATCATCAGGCAGAGGCAGGATCTGCAAATGGTTTGTGTTCTTCCTGGATGGAGTGGTAAAGCAGCCAGGGGCCAGTATATGCAAGAAAGCCAGTCAGTTAAAATGTAAATTGAGGTGGTCAGGAGGTGAGAGACAGGCTGGGGGTGGGGGAGGTATTTATACTTAGTTTTTCTTCTTGATCCTGTTTTACAGTATAATGTTCAGGATTTTCTCTGGTGGTATACAGGGAGAATGTTTATTAAAATGCATAGAATGCTGTTAAATTAAATAAAGCCTATCCTAAATAGTATGTCTATATACGTGTGTAGCTGCAAACTCAGATCACTTAATTGTCCCTAGAAAAACTGTTCATTTATTACTTTATCATCTTCTAGCCTACCAGAGATGATCGGGGCTGGTTTATCACCCCTTTGGGACCTAATCCTTGGTGGACTGTGTTAGCTGCCATAATTCCAGCTTTGCTATGTACTATCCTTATCTTTATGGACCAGCAGATTACAGCCGTTATTATCAACAGAAAAGAACACAAACTAAAGGTATTCCGTTTCATGTTCATATGTTCATTTTCCCTTCCTGCTATACGTTACTTAATGCACATCCATTTATTTAAAAACAGTTAATTTACTATGCATTATTTAGCAGCTTCTCTAAATCAATTAAAAAACTAACAGTGTGTATTCATTTTATGTATGTAATTTCTGTGGTCTTTGTCAGAGACTCTTTGTTTACACAAGTTTTTTTAAAATATGCCTAGAGGCACAGGCCCCGGTTCAGAAGATTACTTCTTACCTAAACAGGCTTAAGACCCTTTGATTTTAAAGAACACCTATTGTAAGTTAAGCAGTTGCCAGAATCTCTGCTGAATCAAAATCAAATGTATAACATATCTTGAGAACCAGACAGCATCTTTCTACTGTGTTTAATTTTGAAAATTTATTCAGGGACACTGCATCTTTTTTTTCCCATTCTTTATCTTTTGAATTTACATATAAGTTCTTTTTCCGTTCCTTTCCTTTCTTCTTAGAGGAGGATGAAGTGTAAAAATTGAACTTGGAGACACATAGGGATCTTAAAATGACATAGGACAACTTCCTGCTCTGTTCTCTAACACTCTAGACGCCTGCAGATGGAGAGAGAAAAGGGGACATCACCTCTCTGAAAAACTGTTGGGCAAAATCTAACAGCAGGTTTCTCTACATGTATATGCAGCAAGCTTAGGCTTCTTTTGACATACTTTACTAAACAACAATCCAATCCCAAATTGCTTTAGCAAATGTATTTGCAACCTTCACTTTGCACTGCCTCTTCTTGGATGATTGTGACATTTGATATGTTCTTTTTTTGCCCTTTTTGTCAGCCTGGCTCTTCATGTCAATCCATAGTATTGCATGTGGTTAACTTGACAGATGCAGGAAATTGCTGCCAAGCTTTGGAATGTGTTTTTTCAGTGCTGGCATCTGGGTGTCAGATGGTCCTCCTGGCTGCCCCCTTGTCTTGCTGTATATTAGTTTTGCTGGGGTCTGGTGTATCATCACCTGTTGCTCTACTTCCCTTTTCTCCCATATGTCAGTTTCCTCAGAGTCATGTAAAATGTGAGGAAAAGATCTCTGATTCTGTATGCATTAGTAGATACGTTCCTCCAAAATGTGTCAGAAGGTAAAAAAGGTGTCTCTGTTAGGATTTAGAATTAAGGTCTTTCTGTGAATGCATGTATGTCTATAGCTAAATCCTTTATTTGACATATCTCTGAATTCAGCAGGACATGTTTTGGATGTCAGACTGATAAGCAACTTCAGGGAGGCAACAAGGTTGATGAAACTGGGCATTTTGTGTTTTGGGTCATGATTTCATAAACTCAGATGCTTCTCATTTTAGAAATTAAACTTGACTTCAGAAGGAAGGAGACAAATAATTTTTAACTTGTTTTTTCCTTATTTGTTATACTTTCCATAGCGGTTCTGAATAGTGTACATTTGAGTTTTTGGCAGCTTCTGTAGCAAAGCCTTCCAAGTTTGATTTAGTTACTTTTTATGTCAAAAGCCATTTGCATGGGTTTACGGGCAAGATTCTGGTTCTGCATATTCATATTGCTTGCATGTGCTTTAGTGTAAGAGCAGGAAATTGTACTTGGGGCCCTGCTACGCATTCAAATTAAAGCTGGATAGAAACCAGCTATAGAGTTGTACACATTTTCAGGCACTAACCTTATAGCTGGTTGGCTCTTTTGGTAGCTGGACAGTCATTTTTATAATGTGATAATTACTTTGCGTGTGTGGCTGGTCTAAATTTATTGCATGATTAAACAGTTAATTGCGTAATATATGTAACCAGTAGCAGGAGCCTTGTTGCTATATTAGAAAATATTGTGGGATTTACCTTCAGGTGACTTTTCCAACTAAAATAGTTTGAATTCTAAATAGAGGGAGAATTGGAGTCTAATGATGCTCTGGGTATTCAGAATAAGAAAAAAATCCTTTGTAGCTTTGACTTCAAATTAAGTTACATGGACAAGCTGTGCTGATTCTCAGATCAGGTGAACTCAAAGAATGAATGCTTATGGTCAGAGCCAAAAGTTTTACTCCCTTCTGCTCTGTAACAACAATATAATTTTACTCTGTTATTCTACAGATTAAGTTATTGTCTAACACAATCAGATTCCAAAAACTGAGTTTAATACCGTCTTTTCCCTTCCTATGGGATGACATTTCTTAAGAATGTAATGGGAAAATGAAAAGTACCATGCCTGGTTATTTTTCCTTTAAAAAAAGCCCCTTTTAACTTAGAGAAGACTGATCTTACCATGGTTAAAAGTAGAAACAAAAAGAAAAAAATCTTAAATAAATCTCATTTCAATATGATTATGATGCTGCTAACAGCTTATGAACTTTATTTATTATAAAACATGTGGCAATAATATAAAGTTACTGCCAAAAGATGTGTGTATCAAAATAGGTGTTTATGAACTAAATTGGTTTCATAATCTCTGATTTAACAACATTCAGTAGTGTTTTGTGGATGGGAGAATCAAAAGGTGTATCTTGACCTTTTGTGTAAGGATGATGGTTAGTTCTCTATTAAGATTTTTTGTAACTTGAATCTGGTGCATACAAAAAGCATGATGTAGTGACACCATTGGTGTAAGAGGCATCCACTCTTATCCATGGAAGAGGTCCAGGTAAAGTGGCAGCCATGCATATTTCTCATGATGCCCCACCAGTGTACCTTATACTTTGTATGAAAGGACTATATTGAGAGGTGTATGAACTTAGCATCTTCCATTTAAAAAAAGTCATTTTGGAAATAGATTCTTAATGTGGGCTGTTTCTCACAAGGAACTAGAAAAAGATTCACAACTTATTTCATATAAACCAATAAAAATCCACCATATATTGTCATTTTCCCTCACCGTTGATTCGATCTGGGTAGCGTGTGGAGGACAGCTATTTCTTGCTAAATGTATGAATTTTTAAAAATTGTTTCTAATTGTTAGGAATGCCTGCTGCTAGAGATGTCCTGAATGCAAATGTCATTTTATATCTTATCTTCTTATTGTTTCTGTTAACAGAAAGGGTGTGGATATCATCTCGACTTGTTGATGGTGGCAGTCATGCTTGGAGTATGCTCCATTATGGGACTGCCATGGTTTGTTGCTGCCACTGTGCTCTCTATTTCCCATGTGAACAGCTTAAAATTAGAATCGGAATGCTCTGCTCCAGGAGAGCAGCCTAAGTTTCTTGGAATACGGGAGCAGAGAGTTACAGGGCTCATGATATTTGTCCTTATGGGCTCATCGGTCTTTTTGACAAGTATTCTTAAGGTAATTCTGGCGAATAAGATAAGAGTTAAGAGTACTATACTGCAAAGAAAATATAAGTATGCTTTTATCTAATAAGTCTCTTAACATACAGCCTGCTAGTTGGCATATTGTAGTGTAGGGTTGCCCAACTTCTGAGCAGCTGTCCGCTGCATGCCATGCAAAGTATGAGTCCCTCAGACTATAGGCCTCATTGCCGCAGGCTCTGTTCCCACTACACAGGCTGTGTGGACTCCCTGGGACCCCATGGGCCATGCTGCCCCCACCAATGGCAGGGGCAAGAAGTGGAAGCTGTGAGATGGAGATGGAGCCTTTTGGCACTGGTTTGATGACCTTGTTCCAGTCAGATCAAAACTCTCAGACTGACTATGACTACTCTATTTGATAATAGACAAATTTTATTGGTTCACAGTGATAGCAGATAAGAAAAGAGCAGACAATCTATATCTACCAGTCCCAGGGTTGTCATCAGAGGGAAGATACGTCTGGCCAGTATGCAAGCTTCACTTTGAGGTTCCCTGTTGAATGGCAGATATCAGCAGCCTGGAGATTGGAGGCTGAGGCCCACCCTCCCACAATAGAGTGGGTGAGACGGGCTAGTGGTATGCCCTTTGTCCATGGTGCCTTGGGTTCCCCTCTCAGAGACCCTTTGCTGCTCTGAAATCCTTCCTTTTGTATCCTATCTTCCTTCTGATGACTCTTCATCTTTGGACATCACTGATTGGTCTCTCTGTGGTCATCATACATATGGACCATGTTCTGTCCTGTCAGCATATCCCTTTGTTTCACAGACCCATCACATGCATACATTCTAATTTGGTTCTTTCCTGGTCTTCTCCTAATTTTGTGTGTTCCCCAAAACTGGAAATCTCAAGGGTTCTGCAGTTGGGCACTGTGACTCAGTGACACCTTATCACATGTTATCGAACATGTCTTGAATTTCCCAGCCTGTGTGTCTGCTTGCTGCTTGCTTGTGTCAGACACAATTGGCCTTGAAGGCACAAACAGACTTTTAAAAATCAATTAACCCTTGCCATTGCCTGGGACTATTGTTCTAATGCATATCTACTTTACCTACAAGCCAGTTCCCAAAAGCAAACCTCTAAATACCTTTATCTAGCCATCAAAAATCCCAACAGCAGCAGGAGATGCAGTGTAGGTAGAAGTGGTCAAGCTGGAGCCTGCAGGCCACAAATTAACTCTGTATGGGCCATGAGTTGAACAACCCTATTATTGTGTAGTAATTAACTTTCTTCTGATGCTGTTGATGATAAAATATCAACATTTAATATTTGCAAGCCAAATTGGTTGAAGGTGAAATTGCAGCCCAATTTAAGTTAATGAGAAGCATGCCATTGTCTTCATGGGAGCAAGCATTTGTACAACCTTTGTCTACAACTGGACTCATGGTAAATTTTCATCCAAAAGCAAAGCCTTATTAAATTCCACCAGCAACAAATATTCTTGTATTTGAGTAATTTAGGGAGATTGTGAACAGTTTCCAGTGGCATTCTATAGTCAATATATTTGAAATACAAAGGAAAACTTTCATTTATCCTCTAAGGCTAGGGAAAGGAATTGCACATAAACCAAGTGCAATTTAAGTGATTGGAAACCAGTCTAAACCAGTAACAGAATAGAGGTTCAGTACATATAGACCAATTTTAAAATGGTGGAACCTGACTTAAGTCAGGAGGGTATCTTGAACAGAAGTTTGGTAGACTGATCTAACCTAAACTGGTTAAATCTGATGCTACATGCATCCAGGTCTTAAGTTAGGTCACAGTCCTCTGGCATCCCAGGATGTTTTGTGGCCCCCTGCTAATCCTTCCTTGAAGAGCAGGAAGTCTAGCTTCTGCCACTGTTACTTTGCTCTGGGTGAACCAGGCTGGCCCTGCTCCCAGGCTGTCATAGAGCTGAGGCAACAAAGTCTCTGTTCTCCAGCCCTGCATCCTGACTACATCTGTCAGCCCAGTCAGGCAGCACATAGGAGGCAGGGGACCAAAACCCCATGCCCTGGCTCTGGGCTCCGCATGAGCTGGGATCTGTTCCCCTTCCCCACCCATCCAGGAGAACTGCACAGCCCTGCCCCCTGTAAGTCTCTGCCTCTGCAGTGTTGTGCGGATAGCAGGGGACTGGGGACATGTGCCAAGCAGAAAATGAGATATGGCCCACAATCAGCTGTGTTTGGGTGCCTTCAGTAATATCTACCATACTGGGAGTCATGCAAAAGCATTCCCTGCCTTCTGGCCTTGGCCAGTGTAGGCATCTGCCTGTCTTGCCCAGCTGGAGTGAACATGAGTTTGGTTCATTAATGGTCCAGTCTATACAGCTTAGAGCCGTGAAGACTGGATCAATTCCTCTTGGGGTTTTTTGTCTCTCCGTACTTAGCCTAAAAGTTCAATGTCAAACCAAATAGCTAAGGGTCTGTTTTCACCATCTGCCTACATACTCCTTGACAAAGTTGTGAATTATAGACAAAATTCTGTCTCAGTGAAGTCATTATGAAGAAAAGAAATTTCTTAATGCTCATATTTTGGAATAATATTGCAGTAAATATATTGGTAAGACTTCTTCACAAAAAAAATGTGTTGTATGCATTGCATTTAAAACAGATGCTTAAATATGGAAAGATTTCCCTGCCTACACACTTTGTACCAGAGAGAGTCTGCACACTTTAAACATAGATATTCAGATTCACATAATTGTTGTAAAATAACTATATGCTCTATTTAAAGGCATATAACACACAAAAAAATCCCTTACCAATAGATTTTATTTTATTTTTTGCAGTATTTACTGTCTTAAGTACGTTTTTCCTGAGGGTGTTCAAGTAACATTATATATAGGATTGAAAGCAGGGCTGTCCAACTGGTGGCCTCTGGGCTGTATGTGGTCCCTGCAGAGTAAACATGTAGCCCTGGGCTCCCAGTTCTGGCACTGCTCCCCTTTGCTCTCCAGCTGCTGGAGCACCCAGAGTCCCCTTCCTCTTCTAGCTTCCTCTGGCTGGTCGTGCTTCTGGGTGTAGGGGATAGTGGAGTGGTCCACGGGGCGGGAGGGACCCTGTCACCAGGGAGGCTCAGGAGAACCCAGGAACCTCGTGAAGTGCAGAGACATCAGTATGGTGCACTGGAAGTTGCCTGCGATGTGCTGGGTGGGAGCCATGTAGCAGCAGGTGGGTATGTGGTGTGTTGCAGTATATCCATCTAGTGGGGGGGAAGGGGCTGCGCAATGTGTCCATGTGGGGTGGGGGCAGGGGAGGAAACATACTGGGGGCTATTCTGGCATTTCAGCAGCCTGTGCAGTGTTCAGGCATGCTGTTCAGGGTCTGTCCCAGTATGCACCCCCAGGTTGTTTGTAGCCAATGCGGTGTATGGCTGGAGGGGGCGGGGGTTGTGGACCCTGGTCACTCAGAAGTTGGACAACTTATTATATGAGTAACCTATTTAAATATATGATAAGGATGAACTGCTCTCTAACTTATTGTCTACCACCTGGTATATTGTAGTGCAGGTCTGGCCAATTTCTGAGCAGGTGGGGACTACATGCCACTTGGGCTGTGGGTCCACAGGCCCCCTTCCCCCAGCATCCCTCTTCCCTTTACTGCATGGGCTGTGTGGACTCCCAGTCTCCCAAGAGCCATGCCACACCACCATCAGAGTGGGGGCAGGAAGCAGAAGCCAGAGGAGAAGGGAAGCCTAAAGGCCTCAGCAGCAGCAGCAGATGTGGTAGGGCAGAGCAGCAGTTGGGCAGGAGCCCATAGGCCACATGTTAGCATTACGTCTTGTAAACAGTGAATAGATTACGTAGTGGCAACTGGAAAACTAAAGCTCCAGGCAACAGTGCCTATGAGGGATAGATGTAGCAGCAGCTGCAGTAGCCTTGGAGTCCCCAGTGCAAATGACTCCAGGTACCCATTTACAGCCTGAGGTACAAGACATAAGGCCTGTGCCCAGCCCCCTTCTGGGTTTGTTCCAAGGTTCCTTGATTTCTCTGCTGTTGCATTCCAGCAAATGCAAAGTAATTCTACTAATTTTTACCCAGTTCCTTTAGATGTATACTAGTTGGATTAATATTGGAACTAGATTTTGAATTAAAACTATTTAAAATATAGTATACATGAACTGATATTCAATATATTTTTTTTTCTTCTCTCTCCTGCTTTTTCATCTGCAGTTTATTCCTATGCCAGTACTCTATGGAGTCTTTCTTTACATGGGTGCTTCATCTCTGAAGGGAATTCAGGTAAAATGGAGTATAGGAAAAATGTGCACATTTCTCTGTTAATCGTTGAGTTTAGTTCTAGAAAAGATGGCTATTTTTATCTTCCACTCTGTTGATCTCTTTCTGTCTATAAACTTAAAGGGATGCTATCAACCTTAATGATCAGGCTCCTTCTTTGGTCCACTCTGTCTGAGCATTCCCTTGCCTGCTGACTCCTTAATTTCACCTTTGTCACTATAGTTACTAGTAAACATCCTCGTGTGTCTTGTTTACACTAGTTCTTATGTTTAGCTGCCCTGAAGCTGGTGTAGCCAGTCCCTTGAGGGGTCCTCTCTCTGAATTAGTCCTTAACCAGGGGTAGAGTAACCATGTCCAGCTCCTAATACCTCCTTCATAGAAGGTATGTCTAAGGAAAAGGCAGTGCTCCTGTTCTTCCCCAAAGCTGGAATGTCCCTGGAGGCTGTGTTGGCAGTTGGCTTGTTCTTGGCAATAATGTGCACATAGGACCCTAGCCAGGATTTGGAAGAGTACAAACAGCACCTCAGCATCCCATCTCCTGAGCTGTGCCAAGCACTCAGCAGCTGAGGCTTAGGTCTGGCCCTGGGACTTTTTGCACCATATCTCATGTACCAGTGCAGAAATAAATGGAATGAATAAAAACAATCATATGCCCAGTTTACACAAGCACTCCTGAAGCTGCTTATGCTAAAAGAGCTACATCAATGCTGGGTAGTAGTGCAAAAAATTCTGGAATGGATTCATACTTGTAGACTCCAGGAAAGCAACATATACTATGAATTCAAGAGTGAAATGAAGTCTCCACAAAATGTTGGCTACATGCACAGAGTAGAGAAGATGCTTTGCTCCTTTCCCTTTCTTTTTTTAATCTGATCAGCATTTTTACAAGTTGACAATGCCCCATTTATTTTTACTTTTGTTTATCATAGCCAAGGCTGGTAGCACCACCTATTAAGGTTGCCTGACACTTCCCAGTAGAAGACCTCTGTTTTCAGCTGCTTACAATTATGCCAAACTTTAACAGTTTGGGCTGAAATTTGACAAGTTAGGTGTTTGCCTCAGGCAGAACTACTTAGAACATTTCAATCGAAATGGTTCAATTGTGTCTGAGCATGAAGCAAGCGGGAAAATATGTTAGGGTACAATGTTAAGAAACCTTTGCTTTCACAAGTTATAACACCCCCTTTTTGGAGAGAGTTAAAATTTGCAGGGAATTAAAATTTGACAGGTTGAGGTTCTGTCAGAGATGGGCCTTTTGCTGTTTCTGGGAAGATTTGTCCAATTTGTCCCAGCTAAGGTTTTTTAAAGATTGCCATTTGCACATTCTCAACAGAGGCTTCTTAGAATTCCCAGGGATTCTACGCATGCTGAGTTTGACTCATGTGCCCACAGATCCTGGGTATACCTGGGCTGTACACATATTTTCACCACAGAATAAGTAGTGCTTGCTTACATGGTAAACTTACAAGGCCTAGCAGTAGCACCTGCATGCATGTTACATTACTCCAAGTGGGCTGCCCCCTAAACCAAAAACAGTGTGGCTCTCTTTCTGTAATGCCAAGAGCAGGCTAATTAGCATGGGGAAAAGGGCTAATTGGTACTGCCACTCAGCAGTGCTAATTAACCTGTCCAAAGTTGTATTCAGATTTAGTTTCCAGTTTAGAAAGCTTGAAAGTGCTGCTGGCAGGCACAATAAGTTTATCAAGTAGGTATGGCTCAGGCTTCCCCAGTCTACAGCATAGAGGCTTAGAAGCCTTTCCCTGTAATTACTGTTCCAGACCTGTAACCAAGGAACTTATGTCTTCTGTGACCCTCTGGTGGCACTCGAGGAGCATACCATAAAAAGTTGCCTGACTTAAATAAAGAGAGGAGGGAAGGGAATAGATTAGCCCAAGTAGTCTGGTGAGGCTGATACTAGAAGGGAGAGAGAGAGAGCATAAGGAGACAATAAAATATTGAACAGCTGCTCATTGTTTTATCCTGGCACAGTGCAGCAGGGGTTCTTTGGGGAAAATTCATCTGTGATAGTGTAAGCAAAGACTATCACAATGCAACTGTGCAAAGTGCCCAACTTGAGCCTTTGCAGTCCACTTTTATTCAGGCATTTCCTATCTGTTAAATTGGGAAACCAGATTTAATAATGTTTTAATGTAGTATTTTGCATATAATATAGTATACAGTCTTTGAGCTGGAGGGGTGTTTATAGAAGTGCTCTGGGAGGTATGTGTGTGTGTGTGTGAGGGGGGGTGTCTTTAACAAGTGCAGCTCCGAGAGCTGTGCTAAGTAAAGCGCCTGGAGTGTCATGTACCAGTATCCCTGTGCTGAAAAATGGCGGTGGGGCACTTTGAACTCAAGCTCCTTTTAAAGTACCCCACTGCCATTTTTCAGCACAGGGACACTGATACGTGTGACTCAGGAGTCTTCTAGAGTGTGGCAATTGCCACACTCTAGCAGATTCTATTAATCAATTAATTGACTCTGCTCCAATGCACTGTAATTACAGCACGTTGGAGCAGCCTCCCTGCATGTGTATAGGAGCCCAGGCGTTTCTGATACATGTTTGTATGGCAGACAATACAGTGAGATCTGATTCTTACTGGGCTTTTTAAGCACTGCTATTTAAAAGTGATGAATAACAGGGAAAAATATGGTTTAATGAGGCATACTTGAAAGTGTAACCCACACTTCCAGACTTGGTGCAGTTCTGTTGCCTCTGGTGGGCCAACTACATGGATTGCTACAGCGCTTAAAGCAACAGAGCTTATTCCTCTAATTCAAGCAGTAACAGCTCAACGTTTTAGATGCCAGAAGTCTTTAGTACAGTTCCCACTACTGGATTATCTGTCCACGGTATTGTGTTCTCACCAGTTGGCCTTTGTCTTTGCTTTAAATAGTGTGCATTAACTATGTGGGCCAGTCCTTACACATCAACACAAACAGTCCTACACCTCATTTTGATGAAAAAATGCAGCTTAATTTATTTATCTCCTAGCTCTTTGATAGAATAAAGTTATTCTGGATGCCAGCAAAGCATCAGCCAGATTTTATTTATCTGAGGCATGTTCCTCTTCGAAAAGTCCATCTCTTCACTGTAATTCAGCTGAGCTGTCTTGTACTCCTGTGGATTATAAAGGTTTCAAGAGCTGCTATAGTCTTCCCCATGATGGTATGTTGGGTTTTTTTTTATTTCCACCAAAATAAAAGTTACTTCCTTTCCCATATACATAATTATATAAGAACATTAATTTGGGATATGTATATTCAAAATCTCCCTTGGACTCAAGATCCATAGATGATTTCACACTACATGTACACTACATGTACATTTTACATGAACCCTGCAGTTTTGGTTAAATATTGTTCACTTTATTATTGTTCAACCATGAGCAGCCAGCTTCTTCTTTTGTGCAAGGGGCCAGAGGATTCACGTCTTTATTTTTATTTTTTTATATTGTTTGGAAATATTCTGCTTAATAGCTTTACATAAAAATGTTAATTCCCAAAGAGTATTTATAGTACATGGGGAAAATTTGTGACAGTTCTGTGCATGCTTGAAATTAATAAATCAAGTGATTCTGTGGCTAGAATCAATTATCCATACTTATAGCACTGACTTATACAGAAATTAGTATCTTGTATCTTTCACAGTTTAGAAGGAAGTTAGGGAAGACAGAGTGTTCCAGAATATACTTTACTCTTTAAAAAAAAAAATCTAGACACTGAACTAAGTAACAGCAAGTTCCAAAGTGAAAGGTGAAACAAGGGAAAAAAACCATAGTTTTCTTTGTCAACAAGGGAAGCAGGCCCAACTATTCAACTTGCATAGTTTGTGCTATGGATCTTTTCCACAAAGTTAATCACTTTTGGAGGTACTCTCCAAGCCTATTTTCCATTTTCACTTGTCTGCAATATCATGACCATTTAAACAAATGTCTCAACCAGGTTTTAGCATTGGTGTTCGTCAGAAAACTCATGGATTTCTTTTTTACGAAACGGGAGCTCAGCTGGTTGGATGATTTGATGCCTGAGAGCAAGAAAAAGAAACTGGAGGATGCCGAAAAAGAGGTGGGTTCATTTTTGATTTCTTAATGCTGTTCTAATCAATTTCTTATTAAATTATTTACAGCACAACTTGGTGTATATGCTGGAGTGCATCAGTTCTTCGATATATTTATTATATCACATTTTAAAATTACAGCTCTGAATTTCAGTCCTGTAAATATGATATTGGCATAGTGTCATACTGAGGAGAGGGAGACTGTAGGTGAAAGGGCTATGAGAGATGCATCTGGCTCCAAAATAAGAAAGAAAAGGGCATGGTCTAATGTAGACCTGAGTCTAATGCAACAGGCCAGACTTGGCCCACTGAAATGTATGGCTTGCGAGGTTCCCTAAGGCTCTGGAAATTTGGTAATAATAATTGCTGCTCCCTTGCTGCCAAATTTCTGGACCCATGGGAAGCCCTGCAGGCTGGATAACATGGCCCTGTGTACCAGATCTTGCTAGTGTGTGACTGATCCAGACAAGTAGCTGAAGACTGTTATCAATCCCTCCTCCGTCTCTCTTCTAGAGTAAACTGTTCTAGTTCTTCCACTTTCTACTTCATTTTGAAACTGACATACAAACCATAGATGCATGTTCCCATGTCCGTTGCTGTCATGAGTCAGACTAATGGAAAGTATTCAAGGTAGCTTTTTCATGTACTTCTGGTAGTTGGGAAGAACGCTTTCCTTGTTATTCTTCTGTTTTGCTTTTGCCTTGCTTTCTTTCAAATTCTTGATAGCATGACTCCAAAAACAAAACTGGGAAAATCTATTTCTTTTGCTGCTACTTTATTTCAGTCACTGTCTATTTTGAGAGGTTATTTTTACATATTTTGGCATATATAAATATTTTGAGCTATTATTAAAACTGTTTAACTGTCAGAAACTTATGAAGCTGTGAAGCCTGGAAATGACAAAATTAACTAGTAATAAAACTTCTGATATATAGCCTAAAGAATTAATTGGAGAGTTGCTATCACAGAGGATTTATAAATAGAAATATTCTACCCACAAGAATATTCAGAAATAAAGTTGACAAAATCTAAAAACTTTTTCGACTGAATCATGATTTCATCACTTAAGTTGTTTTTACGTTTCTAGAGAATTTTTTCCTCTGACTTAGTGTATATTATTCACCTCTTCCCTACACAGATCTCCCCCGGAAACCGTTTCAGAGTTAATCGGGTATATTGTTCTGAGGTGTGAATGAGAAAAACATACTTTTTATGCTACAAAGAAAATTTAAAGATGGGAACTTTTTTTTAAATGTAATGGGAAAATTGCTAAGGAAGAGATTTCAGTTAAATTTCCTCTTTTTGAAAAATCATACTGGCCTTTAGTAACTAGTTTGACATTATAAATATGCACCAGGATGGTCAGCTTTTAGACAGTGCGAGGCTTTGGTCGCTGATTCAATTTGGCAGAGGTTCGGCCCAATTCATTGGCGAAATCTCCAAATCCGAATTGAATCAGGAGAGTCTGTAATCTCTCTGAATTGAATTGGATACCTCTGAATCAATTCGGAGAGATTCAGAAAGATTCGACAATTCAGTCATAGACACAGCTTTAAATGTCTTTTCTACATACCTTAAAGTATCAGATGACTCATGAATGCTGAGATGGTGGAGCATCCCACAGGAGTGCGGGGGGTGGTCCCCAGTGCACTCAGCAGTAGATCCAGAAGTGAACCAGAAGCAGGGGCAGGGGCCCTGGCATACTAGGTGGCGGACCTGGAAGTGGACCAGAAGTACTTCCAGTCCACTTCTGGGTTCACAGCTGAGCATGCAGGGGGGTCCCCCACACTCCTGTGGGACACTCCATCTGCCTCAGCATTGCAGCATTCATAAGCCACGCCTTCTACCTTGAGGTATGTAGAAAAACCATTTAAAGCTGTGTCTGTGGCCAAATTGCTGATTTATTTGAATCAGCATCAAATCTTCGGATTCAAATTTGGCCAAATTGAATCAGGGATAGTGATCATGGATGCGGGGGTCCCTGTTGATGTAGTCTTTTTGGACTTCAGGAAGGCATTTGACACGGTCTCTCACCCCATCCTTGTCAAAAGGATGTCCTAGGGTCAGAAGGGGCCTAGAGCAGGCCATCTAGTCTGACCCCCTGCCAATGGCAGGAACGAGTGCTAGGGTCACAGGACCCCAGCCAAGTACCTATC
>JAGPOW010003685.1:33503405-33520106 GCA_030014935.1 Caiman crocodilus
GCCCAGATCCTGCTGCAGCCTCTCCCTCTCCTCTGGTGTCCCCACCTCAGCCCACAGTTTGGTGTCATCAGCAAACTTGGGTAGCTTGCTTTCCACCCCTTCATCCAAGTCCGCGATGAAGATGTTGAACAGTGCAGGCCCAAGGACCGAGCCCTGGGGGACCCCACTGCTCACATCTCTCCAGGTCGAGTACGACCCGTCCACCAACACTCTCTGAGAACGCCCCGTCAGCCAGTTTCTGACCCACTCAGCTGTGTAGGGGTCAATGCCACAACTCCCCATCTTTTTAATGAGGATGGAGTGGGAGACCGTGTCAAACGCCTTCCTGAAGTCTAAAAAGACTATGTCGACAGGGGTGCCTGCATCCATGGATTTGGTCACCTGGTTGTAGAAGGTGACCAGGTTAGTCTGCAGGACCTGCTCTTAACAAACCCGTGCTGGTTGCCCTTCAGCATAAAGTCTCCCCTGCCGGTCCCTCACAGATGTGGGACTTGAGAATTTTCTCAAAGATCTTTCCCAAAACCAAGGTGAGACTGACAGGCCTGTAGTTCTGTGGGTCCTCTTTCCTCCCCTTTTTAAAGATGTTTCATTTTGAAAGGTTTACAGCAAAAGGAATTAAAATAATATACTCATTTAAAGAACTTCAAGAAATATTAAATAATTAAAGATAAGAAAATAGTGATTTGTAAGATATGCATATTCCAGCATTCAAAATATTGTTTAGTTTCTCACATCTAAATTCATCTTCCTAGGAAGAACAAAGTATGTTAGCAATGGAAGACGAGGGAACAGTTCAGTTACCATTAGAAGGACATTACAGGTAAAATATATATTTGTTTTTTATTACTTTGCAAACATCAGCAGAGCACTAAGCAATGAAATAAAACTTTATCTGGGCACCAGACATTGTTCCTTAGTCTTTTGTGACATACACTCCCTATCCTTTTACAGTGGTTTTAAAATACTACAGCATGCCCTTGGAGGTGGTAGAATATGGTCTAGACTATGGGTTTCCAATGTGTGGCTGCCAAATGTGGCTCTTGAGCCCCTTTGCTTCAGCCTCTCATCCATGCTTGTCTCTTTGACATGGCTTTTCAGGGGCAAAACTTTAGGAATCCGTAGTCTAGAGTAATGGCATCTAAACACTGGTCCACAGCCCCCTGGTGCTTCATGAAGTTATAATTGGTGGTCCATGGATCATATTTCCCATCCCTTTTCAAATCAGTTTTGAAGATAGAGATGCATGTTGTTCCAAAACAAATTTTGAGTTGACAATAGGCCCACGTAGAAAATTGATCAGGGCGTTAGGAGCCAGGAAGTCCTTGGCTTTAGTTCTAGCTGTGTCATTGGCAAGCTGGGTAACTTCTTTGTTCCTCATTTTCTCCATCTCTATAGTGGTTGTGACATCTGTTTATTTTACTAAGATGATCTAGAGTGTTTTTCATGTTTTTAGAGTGTATAAGGAGTAAAGCATAAAATAAGTGCTATGGATTGTTTAAGCATTATAGAATGCTTGCTTATACTGATCTCCTCATGATCCTAAGTTTTAACATCAGTTATTATATTGTATAAATGTATTGTCATCACTAATGGCCAGGCACTCTTGCATGGAGTTTTAAATTCTGAGTTTGATCACACAGTGTTATATTGAGTATTCATGGTGCTTTCCTGTCTAGAGACGATCCATCGGTAATAAACATTTCTGATGAAATGGCAAAAACTGCTGTGTGGAAGACCCTGCTGATATCTTCAGAGAATGCAAAGGATAAGGAGTCAAGCTTTCCCTCTAAAAGGTTTTAAATTTTAGTCATCGATATATTAAGCCTTGTGTACTGGTGCAAAGTAAAAAATTGATCTTTAACTGAAAAATTAGGGAATAGAAAACATCTTTAGCTAAAGGTAAGATTTGAAGAATTATTTATTTGGAAATGTCTAATTAAATATTCTGTAATACACTATACCAAATAGTCGCTTGTTAGGGGATGTTACAATGGAAAAATACATGCTTCAGCATTCCTGATACCTGTGTAGCAAACCATAGTTACATAACAATTGGAAACAGTGCAGCATCTGTTCTAGTTCTGTTTTGAAATAAAAATATGATCATTAATATGATGGAAATCTTCACAGTCAGATGCAATTAGAACTAACATGAGTTATATGTTTACATTTAGAGCAGAATATAACCCCTAAAATCACAGCAAAAATATAATTTATTCAATATATTTCCATTTATTTAAAACTCACATTTAGAACAGGTAAACATTTTCCCCATTTAGCATGAAGTTTAAAGTATCCAGTTTTATTGAAAAATGAAGAAAGGTTTATTTTTGTCAATGCCATAAAATAGTAATATGAATAATTATGAAATATATGCAGCATTACTATAGCAAATATCTACCTCTGTTTCCATAAGTTTTAAATTAATGTTATTTTCTACTTAATTGTCTCATATTACATTTCTATCATAAGCTCCCCTTCCTAATCACCCTAGAAGCTGATTCCCCAAAGGTAAGGCCCTATCCCTCAACCTACTTCTTGATTGCATCTTCCTATATTAAGTGGTGTCTTCTGGGAACCCAGCTGACTCTACCATATGTAATTTTTGGGGAGACAAAATGAATGGAAAATTAAGCAATCAATGTTACAGTGTTTCTGCTAAAATCATATTATTTTGTGACAGTTGATATTAGCTATGTCTTGGAATAGTTTTTTAAATGTCTCCATATTCAAAGTTTTTAAAGAATACACTAAATTTACCCTTGGTGTACATGTTTTTCTTTCCTGTATTAGTGTTTTATATTTACTTTTTTTTAAATTAATCTGAAATTTCTAAATCCTGAATTCAACTTCAAACAACTTGAACTATCCACATCTTTATTCCTATGGCAAAAGATGAGGTAAGGGAATAAAACAGGAGTTAGTTGTGGTCCAAATTTTTGTCACCCCAAAATAGCATGCCGCTTCTTCAGTGTCATTCCTGTCCATAAACAGCATGAACAAGATGAACAGCGTGAATGGTTAATGACCAGATAGTTTTCATCTCCAGCTCCCTTATGTGTTTCATTTTAATACTAAGTTATTATCAAATAGTGGAGACTGTGTTGTGTCTCCCACTTTCTGTGTAGGCTCAGAAGGCCCTAATCACTGTTAAACTTCTGGGGCCCCTCTGAACATGAGCAAAAGACATAGTTTGGCTGTTCAGGGGAAAACTCCCTACCCATTTGCAGTTGTGCCCGCCAGATTGTGAAGGGTTGGAGAAGAAGCAGGGGTGGTCCCCTGACCAGAATTCCAATTTCAGGTATGGACAGACTGAAATTTCAGTGACTACAGTCTTGAGAGTAGATTCTTTTATCTTCCGTTTCTAGAGCAAGCCTTATTCATTTGAATTGCATGTAGGGATCCAGAGTTTGGTTCATAATAAAAAAAAAAATGTGTTTATCTACACTTTTAAAAATAAGCTTTTATAGACTTTTAAACTTTTAAAAATAATCACTTTTTAAAATAATTGTGTGTGTGTATGCATGTGCATGTGTGTGCATGCATCTCTCTCAGTACATATATATAATAAAAAAGAATAGTCATTTCAAAATGATATGAGCCACATTCTCTGCTGGTATATAATGGTGTATTTGGTAACATGGAGTAGGTAACTCAGGAGATAATTTAACCTTGGGATTCTAGTAAATGAGAAATTTAGTGTGTCCTGATACTTGTTAATGCTCCTTTTACTTAACCTAAAATTTAGAGTTATTTCTGATGTTCTTACTCATGAGATTTAATATATGTAAGAACTAATGGGTTCTGTTAGTTCAGTTGGTTAAAGTGTAGTCCTAATAACAGTAAGCTTGCCTCCCTGATTGGACTAGATGACCTCTTGAGATCCCTTCCAATCTTACTTCTCTATGGCTAAGTATAGACAGTCAAAAAGCCTGAGGCTGAATCGACTCAGTCTTTTCAGGTTAGTTTAAATTGCAGGCATTAAACTGAGAAACAAGTGGACAGACTTTCACTTCTGATTCAGGAAAAGCAGCCATATGGCTCAGACCAGAAGCATGAAAAAAAATACAACTTGAGCATGGCTCTTGGCACATAGATAGCATGGGAAGTGTGTTCACTTCCCCTTCCTGTTGCCACCAAGGTCTCTGGGATTTGCAGTCCAGAATCATATCAGTTGGACTTGGCAGGGTTGCTTATCACTTCCTCTTCCTACTTCCAGGTACCTCTGGGATTTGTAGTCTACAGTTGCAGCCACCAGTAAATTTCTAGCAGGGCAGGGCAGCTCTGTACTTGGAAAAGGAAGTTTAAGCCCCTTCCCTAGCCCCAGACTCCAGCTGGGGTTTTCCAAGGGGGTGGGGGCAGTCCCTGCCTCCACCTGCCCCCACTCCCCAGTGCTGGAAGGCTGGCTGGAATACTGGGGGACTGTGATTTAACTTGAACCAGAAAGGGGTCTGGGACAGAAGTTTCATAAACCAGTTTGATGCAAATCGGTTAAGTTGATACTACATTACGCCAGATTTATCTTAAACCAGTTTCAGACAGCTTGCTCTGTAGCAACTGGGTAGGCAGATGCATAGGCAGAGCTGCACTGTGCAGACCAGCTCATTCCCTCCAGTCCTTTCATGCCCTCAGGGCTAGGAGGAGGCACTATGGGGATAATTTCCATCATGTGAGACCTTGCAGAAACAATCTCAGTAGCAGGAGCTGCCCTTGCTTCCTGTAGTTCAGGTCAGGGACTGGCACAGCAGGGCCTTCCTTCCCCATCTTTAAGTGGCAGTAGCTAGATCAGAAATTCTCAGCTTTTTTAGCCTCAAGCCCTGCCCCCCAAATCTTTTCTGAATTTAGATCTATCCCAGTGATTGTCAACTGGGATACTGTGAAATTCAGAAAAGTGTGCTGCCAATTATAATTCAGAAAAAGTCTGGCCTAAAATCAAAATTTTGGGAGATCCCACCCTAAGGTCATGTCCAGTTTCTGTTACTGCCATAAATTTATCAAGATTCATCTTGAAACTGCTTAGATTCCTTGTCTTACTACCTTATTTGGAAGGCTGTTCCAAACTTTACACCTATAAAGGTCAGAAACCTAATGTCCTGTTTAAACTTATTCATGGCCAGCTGGTATCTACTTGATTTCTTTATCTTTCTAGGTACTTAACTCCTGAATCATCCTCTCTAAAGCCTTCGTTTTTTTATGGCTAAATGAATCTCTTCTCTCCAGTCATAGAGTCTCCATTCCTTCCTCATCCAAGTTACCCTTCTGTCCATCTGTTTTCACTTTTAATCCATTTTTTTAGAACTGGATGGCCAGAACTATACATAATATTTTACATGAAGTAATTGGTGTATCATATGATGATACTAACACTTTCTTCTGCTAAAAATACCCACCTAATTGATCCTAGGATTTCATCACACCAAAGAACTTAGTAAAGGAGACCTTTTCTTGTAGGCAATTTATTGAGGAGCTAAACTCCACTCAGTGTTAGCTGTCAGATGAGATGCATCATTGGCACTATTTTTATTGACTTGGCTACTCAGGGGGATTAGCATACAGTAGATGCGTCTACACCAGATGTGTTACTGTGCAGTTGCTTAATTTATTGCACAATAATAGTTTCATGGTGGGTAGGGTTGGAAGGGACCTGAGCAGATCATCAAGCCTAACCCCCTGCCATGGCAGGAAAAAGTACTGGGGTCAAAGGACCCCAGCAAGGTGTTCATCTAACCTCCTCTTAAAGACCCCCAGGGTAGGAGCCAGCACCTCTTCTCTTGGAAGTTGGTTCCAGGTCCTAGCCGCCCTGACAGTGAAGTAGTGCCTCCTAATATCTAGCCTGAACCTACCCTCTATCAGCTTGTGACCGTTATTTCTAGTCACTTCCTGGTAGTGCTCGGGGGAACAGGGATTCCCCCAATGCCTGCTGGTCCCCTCTGACTAGTTTGTAACAGGCCACTAGATCCCCCCTCAGCCTTCTCTTGTGGAGACTGAACAGGTTCAGGTCCCTTAGCCTCTCCTTTTAGGGTCTGCCCTTCTGCTCCCTGATCATGTGGGTGGCCCTCCTCTGAACTCTCTCAATGCTCTCCACATCCCTCCTGAAGTGCGACGCCCAGAACTGGACACAGTACTCCAACTGTGGCCTGACCAGTGCCGCATAGAGGGGGAGGTTCACCTCCTTGGACCTGCTTGAGAGGCATCTGTGGATGCATGACAAGGTACGGTTGGCCTTCCTGACCGTGTCCCCACGCTGTCGGCCCATGTTCATTTTGGCATCAATAATGATCCAAGATCCTTTTCTGCTTCTGCACTGATGAGAAGGGAGTTCCTCATCCTGTAGGTATGTTGCTGGTTCTTCCTCCCCAGGTGCAGCACCTTGCACTTGCTAGTGTTAAAACCCATCCTGTTCTCATCTGCCCACCCTTGTAACCCGTCTAGGTCCAATTGCAGCCTATTTCTCCCTTCTAAAGTGCCCACATCCCCCCCCCCATCTTAATGTCATCAGCAAATTTGAATAGGGTGCTTTTTACCCCCTTGTCCAAGTCACTGATGAAGATGTTGAACAGCGCAGGTCCGAGGACCGAGCCCTGGGGGACCCCACTGCCCACATCCCTCCAGGTCAAAATGACCCATTCACCACAACTCTCTGGGTGCGGCCCTCCAACCAGTTAGCAACACATTTGACTGTGTAGGTGTCGACATCACAGTCCCCTAGTTTTTTAATGAGAATGGGGTGAGAGAGCATCTACATGTATGCATGAGCATCTACACGTGCATGCTTACTTCACAGTAAATTCCCTTAATTGTGCTTAAATTTGCTACCTGCAAATACCCAAATGCAGGTAGCAAATTTAAGTGTGATTAGTTACTGCACAGTAACTCACGTGTAGACATGACCAGGCAGCAAGTTTGCTGCTGGGTCTGCCTAGCCACTGTGGCCAGCCGCAGGGCTTCTGGCTGGGAGCCTGTCCTGCTCCAAGGCTGGGTTGCATCACTGGCAGCTCCTGTCTGCAGGCTATAAAAGCCAGCAGACATAATCTGCCCTGGGGCACACACCACAGGAGCCTGAGGACACTTCAGGTTGTATGCATCTCCTGGGCAGGCCACAGCCCTGCTATGCCTGCCTCCCATCACCCCAGCAGTGCTGCTGAGCCAGTGGCTGCAGCCGCTGGTCAGGCCTGTCAACCCTTGTCAGGCCTGTAGCCAGCTTAGTGCAGCAGGACCAGCACCACCTCCATGCTGCACACCTGCAGCAGCCTGCCCTGTGACTACAAGTGCTACAGGGCATAACCTCAGCCATGTGTCTCTCAGTCCTGTGCCATGTCCCTGTGCCTGAGTACTGCTGGCAGCTGCCCAGAGCCAGCAACAGCATGACAGCCTCCCAGGGGTTTAGAGTTGGTGTGGGACCCACCACGTCCTCCTGATCCTCCAAGTCCAGGTCCATCCCTGCCTGTGTGCGCACATTCATGCTATCCACCCAGGGCCCCAGCTGAAGCCAGAGGAGATGGATGACCTTATGGTGTTCTGGGGCAACATGGAGGTGCAGAAGCAATTTAAGTGAGGTGGGTGCTTTAAGGCCCATATTTATGAGGCCCTGTCAAGTGGGATGTGGGAGTGAGGGTACTCCCAGTTGGCATGGCTTCAAGGTCAAGGCCTTGCAGGCACAGTGGGTGGCCATGACCAACCACAATTGTCGGTCCAGTCGTGCATGCAAGACCATGCCCTTTATGTGACAACTAACCTGTGTTTTGGCACCCAAGGACATAGGATGCAGTCATGCAATTTACACCAGCATGGGCCCCTGAGCCCACACCCTGTCCTGACCCCTCTGGTGACACATCACCAGAGGAGGGACCCTCAGGTGTTGAGCATCCTGACCAGCTCCCCTGCTGCTTAATCCACTGGCAGCTTGGGGAGCCCTGGCCAGTGGCTGCCTTGCCCACTGCATTGCTCCAGACCTTGCCACAAGAAATGTCTAGCCATGATGCTGCTGGCTGTTAGCAGTACCAGCTCCTTCCTGGGAGAGGCCCCAGGCCAGGCACCAGTGTGCTGCACACTGCAGGCTGAGGATAGTGGGCATAGCTGGCTGCCATCACTAATGGGGAGAACTGCATTGAGTCACCAGCTTCACCGCCCCAACGCATGGTAGGCCATTCACTGGCAGGCGGGCCCTCCCCCCATCCCTGTCCCTGACCCTAGGCCCTGCTCCTGCCCTTTCCCCTTCTCCCTACCTGGCCCACTGGTACTCCCCTGGCCCGGGTTCCCCATTACAGCACACAGAGAGGAGAGACACAGTGCAAATTAAAGCTCGCTGACTTGTGCTGAGTAAGTGACCTCTGAGTATCTGAAAGTTATGTCACTTCAGCAAGGGTTAATGCTGGTCTGTGCTACTTAGCTTGTTTTAGGGTAACTTCAGCCTGCTCCAGAGCTAAAACGAGCAATTTGCAGTCCTCCAACAACCCAGGATGCACCACTCTCAGCTCCTCTACCCCCAAACTAGAGCAGGGGTTGAGCCCACGTACCCTAGCTCCTGGCCATGCCCCTGCTCACCATCCGTCTAGGGGCAAGACAGAGCTATGCAGGCGAGCACCAATATTAACTCCTAACACGTGACTGCTCATTCCAACATTTAATACTATTTAACACTCGACAATTTTGTATGGGCAAATTGTAACATATAACTCCACCTTAAATGCTGTCCACTGAAATGCATGGGCAAAATAGTTATCTGCAGGGGTGCAAGCCTGTATGCTTGTGATCCACTGAAAGTAGCAGAGAAATATTTACTTATATGGGTAATGTAGGATGCATCCCTGATTCTGCTAGCGTATACTAGAACCTTGCCAGCAGCCATGCTTTAAATGCCTGGTGGGTAAAACAGGAGTTAGCCCTAAGCATTCACACAGAAGTTAGTGAAAAGCAGGTAGTCGGTATACATGCATACCCTCGCTTATCGTGCACTTATTTCCCCATGTAGATATTACTGTGAGGTAATGAGGCAAGCAGGTAATGCCCTATTATAGACAGGGTGACCAATTCCTGGCTGAAATCAGTACCCTCTAGATGTTTCCAGAAGCACTCCTTGTAGCTGCCATAGCTACAGGGACAGATACTGTCAGGAATTCATTAACTTTATCCTTAAAGAGCTGTTTGGATAAGGAAATCTATGCAATTGTGGACAAATGGTTATGCCTTCAAATTTTAGAGAGACAATTTTGGAGGTTCCTTGGAAAAATTAGTCTCACCATTTTGTGTTTTTAAACTCAGCCTGTTTCATTCTATTAGGGGATTGTTCCCATGGAGCTCAGTACATTGCATATACTTTGCAGGTTGGTATTTCAGAAATATACCATGAATTTGGTTGCCAGGCCAGGTTGAAGGTGTATTTGAATCACCTGCATTTTGGAAACAGCTTCAAGTTTTTGCTAATGCAACTAAGGTCCACAGCAATTCTCTTTGTATATAATGTGACTTTTTTTGGTGCAAGTGTTCATAAAAACAGGACTCTCGGCAGAGAGAAGAATATAAGCTTCCAAATATTGTATACTGCTTTCTCAAGGCAAATCATCTCTATTTTCTAGTAAAATAATGCCAGAATTTGAGTCCAAGCTGTAAAAGGTTGTTCTTGTTACTGTTTTCCCAAAATCCAACTTGTGCATAGCTGGGATATACCGTTTAAAATCTTTTCAAGTATATGTTTAATCAGAGACTTGAAATAAAAAAAAAACAGTCTTGAAAATGTGTTTCTTCTTGAAGAAAGGAAGACTGAAGGGTATGCGTGGATAGGGACCTATCAAATTTGAGGGAGCTGCCCCCAGTTTTGCAGGCAGAATGTGGAGTTTGGCAGCTATTTCACAAGTGGAAAATGGTGGCCTCTCTCCACACCTTTGATTGACTGAGGCGGCCCACACAGGCATTGGCTGCTTTTGCAGGCAATGCTGGATTTCATTAATTTCATGAACTCGCAATTTCAGTAGGTCTCTATGCATGGAATAATTATAAATTGGCTTCCACAGCACACCTTCTCATCAGGTAGGATTTCTCATAAATGTAGATTGATGAAGGAGACTGCCCTTTGTAGCAAAGAATTACTGTGATTTCTTGTTTGTGCCATTTTACAAAATGCTGGTATTGTCTCAAAACTGCACCATTATCATTGTTTTAAATAAACATTAACAGTTCTATTCACCAACAAACTTGGATCAATCTTTGCTTGCATGCTTGCTGATGTGTATGTCTGTGCATTTTCAGTTTATTCTCTTATTTACTAAAATGCTGGTGATGTCTTCTGTGCCATTCAACAGCAATTTTCACTCTTGCTTCCCACTTTGTGCCATACAGCATGAAAAGTAAATACAAACAAAATCAGTTTTTTTCAGCTAAAACACTAGCAAGCATAATAGCACTATTTTAATAGATACTCTTTATTTTCCTTTTAGTGCTGAAATCAGAAGAGAGAAGAAAGCTGACTCAGGGAAAGGTGTTGACCGGGAGACTTGTCTATGACTTGTTCTTCAATTTATTTTTACAAAATGAATGAAAGGAGTGCCACAATCATTAATATAACTGATTTGACCATGCATTGTAAATTTTGTCTTTCATCCCAGACTAGCACAGGTAATGTAAGTAGTGCAATATTTGTTTCATTTCACGGTTGTCTAAATGTCTACACAGTCAAATATCTGTGTAAAAAAAATCTACTGTGGCCATTGCAAAAATCTTCACTTTACTTGCTGGGTATTGGCCATTTAATCGATATGGATTTCATGCCATCAATTTAGTAAGCAAAGTTTCTTGCAAATTTTATTTAATTGCTAGTAGGCTTGTACTGTATTTTACTACTTTACCTGTGTGCAAATCCTGAAAATCATAATTTCATTCAAGACTAACTTGAAACAGAGACTCAGTTTTTTTTTTATTTTTACAACGTAGCTCTAATGATTTAAGGAGACCCAAATTAACAAGTAAGAACCAATTGTAAAGATATTTTTAAAATAATGACTGGCCTGATCCTACAACCGTGAATTAGGATATTCCTCACCCATGAGAGTTGTCCCAGTGAAATCAAGGATTACTCGTGAATGAGGATTGCAGGATCACACCCTATATTTGTGTAGTTTTCCTTGATTTAATACTGAATATTTAATATTCAATTTTTTACATAAGTAGAACCACAAAGTCATATCCTATATATATGTTCTTGCACCTTGTTTGAAAAATCACATCCGTTGATGTGAAATATTCATGCAGTATTTGCTAAAAATGCAAGCTGTGATTACAATATCCAATAATGTACTGTATTAAATGTTGCTGTGGTAGGTCAAACCTGCAGTATAATGTTAATGAACCCATTATTTTATATTAGTGGGAGTTTTGTAGATATAAAGCTTTACCAGAAATATGCAGTTTTTGACTCTCCCAATGGTGATCAGTTATTTCTAGTTTACAACCTAATATACCACCCACACAATTACGCATTAAATTGCATATTTATTCTTCTACTAGCAATCATGTATTTCTCTACTCTAGAGATGAATAATGTATTAGAGATTTAGAGGTGTCCTCCTGTTATTTTTGTTACAGGCAGTTTTCACTCTCCCATTAAATGCATGTTGATTAAAAATAAAGCTCAACATTGCAAATTAAGACATGGCTTAAAGCCATTACAAATAAGTGTTTCCAGTACATACCAAACAGATTTTGTTATGGACCCGATTCTTACTCAAGCCAAATTTTTGTGTAAACAAGGACTGCAAGATCAGGCTTTCAAAGCATTATTCAGAAGTCACTATTTTTACTTTTTAATTTTTTTAAAACAGATTTTAAAATGATTAAGGAATTCTAAGTCCTAGGAATGAGGTAACAGTCTTGCAGTCTCTACAGTAATTAATTTACAGGGCTTTAAGATTTCTTAGTTTTTCCATTATACTAATAATCTCTTCATGGAGCTGACAGGAATGATTTTTTTCATAGCCAATGTGGTCAACACATTAAAACATTCCTTTAACTCTGTTTTTACTAATTCAGCCACTGCAGAAAAGACTGTGACTGCATTCTGTTGCAAATAAACAGGCTCACTGTTTTAAGCTCTACTGAGTATTATTAAAGCCCTTTAAAGGTCATTTTTATGGAAATTATATTTAATGGATGCAAAGAAGGATTTACATTTACTAAAACTATTGTTTGTATTTATAAATTTATGAATAAATACAGATGCATTAAGGTATAAATGCTTTGGTTTTGTGTACTTGATGCATTGTAATATTCCAATTGTTTTAAAATTAGAATAGAAGTATAATACCAGTTTGTCCCTGGAAGCAGCCTGCTGGTGTTTTAATATGTTGCTGACTTTCTGTTACAGATGATCAAAATGTATTTGAAGTTTCACATGACCAATTCTTAGGATATTAAGAAATCAGTGTATTCAATGGCATTCTGTACTTCTGTTCAGTATTTGAATATTTTTTTACAGTCATTCTGTTCTTGTGTGGATTTTAAAGCTACTTCAATGTTAATCTCAACATTTTGAAACCACACACAATATAATGCAAATGTAGTGTTATATATTTACTTCTAATTTCGTATTCCTGGTCAAAATTACCAAATTTCATGGATGTAATTTATTATAAAAGTTTAAGTAATGTGAACATGTGAACAGACTATTGTGTTTTTCACAAATAAGAGATGTTATGTGGAAATAAATATTTATCCTAACTAATCTTCATTTTTCATTTTTACAAGACATGGATCAAGTGTTTGTTCTGTAGGATGTGAATGCACGTGCTACAATGTCTGCTTTGAGTTGTATGTTTGAAAGAGTACATCAGGTAGATAGTTGAAAATGTTTCACTTTTTCTCCAGGTCTGAAGATCTGAGGTTAGGGAACATTTGTAATGAATAATTTGACAAATTTATGTCCTGATTCTGCCAGCTGTTTTGTGCAGGAGGACCTCTATGTCCAGGTAGAATTCCATGACCATATCAACACTCTGGGTGTGCTGGCTAGGTCACAAGTCATTTGCTGTGCTTTGTGTTCCTCGTTGGGATTAGTTTGCGTCTAAGTATTAAACTTATCTTTTATCCTGGTGGGGGAGGTGTCAGGGCTTCATAATTGTTTTGTCCCAGAAGCAAACTGGGAATCAGGTTGTTCTTCACAATCTATCTTTTTCCCACTCTCCTGACTTGCTCTTCAGTGAGATAATCTATGCCACAGATAGGCCTGATATATATTAATTCCCATGTCTTCTGCTGGATACATACAGTAGGGTATTTAACAAACTCATTCTGCTCCTAGTCTCTGCTATGTGCCTCACTGATGTACAGGAAGGAGCACTGTAGTCCTGTGGAGCAACTGCTCTTTCCATCCTCCCCTTCCATGCTGTTTAGTGAATACTACAGACTTGAAAAACAGCTTAGCACTGCATTCTGTTCAGATTCTGTTGTATGTACTCTCACGCACACAGCTTATTTGTATTATGGTCACTGGCCAAGCTTTACTGTAGGCTGCTTCTGTGGTGCTCCAGTTTCTGCTGGCAAAGACCCAGTGTACAGTGACTGACTGCAGATAAAATTAGACACACAATTAGGTCTGTAGCTCTTAGTAAGTACTTTTCTTTTATTCAGTAGGTTGAATTCTTCCTTTTTATAACATTGCCAAGACTGGCTAAAGCAGTGATGCTAATGCTAAACCTATTGGTGATAGCAGGCCTGGAGTCTGGAGGCTTTGACCTTGCTCCATAGGGGCAGGTGGAATGCCTTATCCAGAGTGATGCTTGGCATTTCATGGTGGCAGAATTCTGTGCTGGAAGCAGCATGAGTTCCATGTAGCATCCAAATCGTTTCTGGTGCCTCAACTTTAGCTAAGCCACACCTCAGGTTTCACTCTGCTCTAAGATGAAACCCACTCCCCATGCTGCATCTCCATGCTTGCCTGTTTTACCACTCCAGCTTGTTGTGGTCTTTCTGAGTTCTCTGCGATAGACTGGCACTAAGTATATAGTACAGGAGGAGAATGCAGAACAATATATGCCTACAGGATACAAAAATGTAAGAACTTTTTTATACCATTAATACTGCAGCTTTATACTTCAAATACATTTTCAGCTAACTCCTATTAGTAACTTGTCAGATAAAGCAAGTATAATTTAAGATAATTAACATAATGCTTTGTTCTGCTTCACAGATAAAAGAAAACAAAATAGAATGGCATCTCTAGTGCTCATAGAACTTTTTCATCAAATACTAAAATAGTTAAGGTAGGCCAAATGTGGAGGATACTACATGTTGCTCCTATGAAAGAATGTAAACCACAATATAAGTTTCTAAAGTTTCCTTTTTAAAAAGACATTTCTTCTTTTGATATCAATGATCAAGAAATACCAAGAGATTCCTAATGGAGCTCTAATATTTATTATGTGTGAGAAATTTGTTCTATACACGAGAGAGTTCACAGTTAACTTATTACTTGTCACTTAAAAAAATACATACTGCACTGATCCATCCATCAGGGATGAAAAATCCTGGATTCTGTTATCACTTCTATAGGTTGACTGTCATAGTATCCTCTGGCATCTCAAAACCATTAAGATGGATGGCAGGGAAGGTATAGATCACCTAGATATACCTGGTTTAATGCTTGCCCTCTTAAAGCAGGTTTACCACAAATGGCATGGGCAGTCTTTGCATGTGGCACGCAGCAGATGGAGGAGGGACAGGCAGCATAGTGGCAGGTATGGAAGGAAGCAGAAAGCAAAGTAACAAATTGGGCAGGGAGTACAGGACCAGGAGCAGAAAGCAGAGCAGCAAATCTGGGAGGGTAAGGGGATTGTTGGCCACTGCTCTAAAACATCCTTTCCTGCCATTGTCAAAGACAGGATACTGGACTAGATGGACCAGTATGGCAGTTCTTATGTTCTTACTTATCTTATTCTCATTTGTGTTAAGTCAAGGTTTTGAGGGTAGCAGAGCGGGTAGTAAAAAAAGTCTATTTTCTAATGTTGTAGTACTGGTAGCTTAGTTGGTATTATAAACCTCTTAGGAAAAAAAATAAAATACATACTTTGTGTTTCTATAGTGCATTTTACCAAAGTTCTCAATGGTATGTTAGGAAAATTTGATCTTGAACAAAAACTTGAACCTAAAGTCAGCACTAGAATGCGTGCAACCTTCTCCCTGTTTCACAGAAGACTGGGTATTTTGAGACAAGGCTGATTTGCTTATACAATTTTCAAAGAGTTTGTTAAAGTTTTATCCTTATTTTGTACCAGAATTTGATCTTTTGTTTTCATTCATGGACATGTACAAGAAGAAAGTTAAAGCAGGCAAACATTTATCATCTGACTATACTGCTACCTCTGTATTCACACTGTCACAAAAAACTCTCTATGGACACAGTAGGTCCATAATGAGAGTGTGTTAGTTGTCAATGCACTAAATGTAGTACTGAACCAATGTACAACATGATATGATACAATAAAGGCTAATGCTGTTATAAAAGGAGGTAATATTTCACTAGAATATTATATAGCTAAATATGATTTTTTTGTTATTTTAGATATGCATAGTCATCTTCCTATCTATCATATAGGACAGTCTTTGGTACCCCAAACGTTGCTGTGCTGCCTTTAAAAGAAATGCTTCCTTTTGTACTTATGTTTACAAAAAAAAAGCACGCTTGAAAATTATGGAAGCAAACAGTTTAGAGCTAAAGTGGTTTTTAGCAATGTGGAGATTCCCAAGTGAACTTCTGCTAATAAATCTAAGATAAATTTACAGATAGGTTACAGAAAATTAATAAATGGCATTTTCATATTTGCGCACAATGATTGCTAGATGGTCAGCCTGCATTCTCAAATTTCTTTTTAAGTACTGGCGGTATATCATGTGCTCTGTGACACCCGAGGAGATATAGCTGTACTAAAGGGAGGAAACCAAGGCCAAAAACAATCTAATAATTTATAATTGGTAAAGGACACAAAGGTTTTACTGCCCAGTAGCTGTACAGTAACTACCTACGTATGTGTCATTTACTGCAGAACAAGAGCAGCTAGCTTAGCCCTTAATTAATGAAAGGACCAGAGATCCTTGCTCAGATTTTACTAAAGCAGATTCTATTAAAGTCAACAAGGCTCTGTTTTATTAAGTAACTAGTAAATTTGATAGTATCGCTTGCCTTTGGGTTTAGGCAAAATTCAGCTTCCAGTGTTCTGGAAGGTATTACTCAAGATCTTTTCTAAAAGTTAATTTCCATAATTTTGGTGAAAGTCTCACAAGATATTTGAGCATAGTCACACACATACATGTATCTGTATTACAGTATTTATGTCATATCAACTCATAGAATGGATTGGTCTAGAAAAAAACCCAACAAGATTCTCTGCAATGACTAGAATACCAACATTACTACATCCCTATGAATGGTTTTAGCAGAGATGTTCAAACATAAGATAATTTCTGCAAAAAGGTTTTATTGAAAATTTAATCCAGGTTCTTTGTAAAAGCAATCAGATTTCAGAAAACTTAAATAAAATGTATTCCTTAATCTTCTGAGCTTCCCAGCCCCTATTCAGTTACTTACTCTATTTAAAAACATCTATGGTCAAAATCGGTATCATCAATCAGTGAAAGGGACCATGCATCTTTCCATCTCAGACTGAAAGCGGTAAGTATGACAAGGTATCAATTCAAGTACCACACTTAAAAAAAAAA
>JAGPOW010003685.1:33520495-33584614 GCA_030014935.1 Caiman crocodilus
AAAAAAAAAATTGGCAAAGGACATGTAAACATTTTGGTGCAGATAAAAATCTGATTTAAACACATTTCAATAAAAAAAAAAATCCAATGGTTGCTTGGCAACAGAGGTTGTCATAAAAATCAACATTTCATTGTGTGTAGACAGGCTACAAGGATTTAACAAACCTTTAATTTCTTCATTCAGATGTTCATAAAGTTATAGTGGCTCAATGCAAGTTTATGGAAGGAGAATCAGCTGGACAAATTGCTATTAACAACTTGATCAATCTTGATATAATGTGAAATGTCACATTGGTGCTAAGACAATGAAAAACACTGCTTTATGAAATAGCTCATATGGGTGTAGATATGTTTGTGTGCCTGACCATCAATGCCATGGTCTTTGTCCGTATACCACTGTGGAAAAGAAAATACAAATAATATTTTAGCTTGCTCCATAGTAAAGAAGTGTAATTGATAGATTCTATAGAAATACTTAATATAAATATAAATTCAAAATATGCAACCAGTAAACATTATTATGGTTTAAGGCTGACCAGGGGTGGTTCAGAATGAGGCTGGGGACATGATGGGGGCAGTCTGGGTTACTAAGGGACTTAAGGAGTTTAAGGAAGAGGGAATGAAGATATTTCACTGCCTGTTTCCTCGCTCTGTGTGGGTTGTTGGTCAGCCATAAAGTCTATCAGCTTTAATTCTGAGTTAAAGGGTACACTTCTCAAGTTTTAGTATCAATTTTGATAGCAATGCTTTTTGGAAAACCTCTCTGTGGAGCCTAGATGACTCCAACAGCCTCACAAAAACCCTTCTTCCTTTTCTGGAAGACTTCAGAACTGGATTTTCCCCTCAAATCCTGTTCAACCTGTCAAGCTTCCACTGTGTGTCTGTGAATGAGAAGATACTTCTGTAACTGACAACAACAGCGTGGGCTTCAATTCTCCTTCCACCTGTCTCCTTCAACATCATTTACCAACTGCTAGGACAGAATAGGAGAGCGAGAACCTGAGGCTGCCATATGCAGTATCAGCAGAAGGAAGTAGTTGGTGAATGTGAAGAGCTGTCATCTAATCTTGGTGTTGCTCAGCTAGGTTATCCCAAATGAAAAAAAAAAAAGACTCTAACGTCCATAAAATCAAATTTTCACTACAGGCATAAGAATGAGATGTTATCAGAGTCTAAGTGAAAACTGGAGTTTCACGTGCACACACTGGGTACTCATTTAGATGGAGAAAGAAAAGGAAGGAAAAATCAGTGAACGTTTAAAAAAGTTGCATTTGAAAATATTTTTTATGCACAAATTATCGAGTCTGTTACTAAAAAAAAGTATATGGTGACCTCAGCTGTCTGCTGCAGAAACAGTGTGCCATTTCCAGGGGCCAGCTTCAGTCGCCAGAGGCAAAACATGGCATTTTAGTCTTTGTTTAAGTACAAATCAACAGAAGCTTAATGGGTAAGTTGCTACTGATGTCTCACTATAACACACACACATTTTCTGTGATGATAGAAGTAAGAAAAACAGCTCTCCCAGGCAGATATGAAGGGAGACTGTAACCCTGACAACATTTGTTATAAGCACCGAGCCATACCATTGCCTGGAAATCCACCTCAGCATCAACAAGAGCTTGGGAGATCTGTGCTGCTTGCTGAAAATGAACGTTATCTGGAAACGAGAAAAAAAAAAAAAGGGAAAGGAAAGGTAAAAGCAGAAACTGCTTTTGCATCACTCTGGGGAAAAACATAGCAATGAGAAGAACACAAACAGGATTGTTTAAGATCCAAGACTCCCCTGCTTACTAGAAGACAAATTAGTTGTAGAAAGCCACATTATTTTATTGACGCAAATGTAACAGCCTTGCCCCTTCATGCTTTTGTTTTGTCAGTAGTAGAATTGCAAACCTGTCTGTAATACTAAAATGTCTAATTAACTGCAACTCACCATCTGCTGTTCCATGAATAAGGAGATACTCAACTTGCTTAAAATTTTCAGCTCTGGCCATTACTGTTGAATTCTGAAATTTAAAGAAGTGCTATTATTTAATACATGGTTTGCTACCAACTCACTTTCATTCCAGTTAACAAAAATCAGGGGTCCTTTGGATACAAATAAACAAAGTAACATTCATATACAAGGACACTGTACATTAGTTCAAGCTGCTCTGTTCTTGTCTGGGTTTTGTATGTTGGGTATGGCTGCAAAGTAACCTGAGTATTCCCATGCAGCAGAGCTAAGTGAGGGAGATACCCATCTATACTGCATTGCTGCCATGTGGATTGCTTGCAAAGTTAGGCTTGCCATGGGTATTCATTGCTATCCAACAAACATTAAAACATGCATTACCATGGCAACTCTGTATTCTATAGTAGTATATACTATTGTATCTCAAAGATACTGCATGCAGCACTTTGTTCAGCTGAACACTACAATTTATTGTGGGTACATCTGTGTGAAGCATCCTTATCATTTCCAAGCAAAAATGACAGAATAAGACATTTAAAAACCGGGACATTATAAAGTACAAGAAACCAGAATAAAAACAACACCAAAGACCTCCCCCCACAATCCAAAAACAAAAGCCAAGAAAATAATACTGAACCAAAATAAACTGAAGGTAATCTGTACTTTGGCAATTAGAATAATATTGACATGTGAAAAGCAGGACTAAAATTAATCACGACAAATTTAAAACATGGTGACAGTGTGCTAACTACGAATAGAATAACTGCTGAGACTCGCAACTGCAACTAAGTGCTGCAAAGAGGCAATTCAGACTGGAAAGAAGAAAATTTCTTTGAACAAGCAAAGAAAATATGATAAGGCTCCAGGATGCACAGAGACTACCAAGGAGTAGATCTGGTGAGAAATCCAACATACTGAGATAAAGCATAGGTTAAACACTAATATCCCTCCATTAGCAGTACTCACAGCTTCTTTATTAGGCTCTCATCCCTTTGTAAACTTTTTTTGATTTTCCTCCAGATATGCAGTGATGTAATTATATGACAAGATTACGTCTGTATTAAACTACCATATAGTATACAAAGATGAATGTAAACAAAAAAAGAATCCAGAGTTAATTCTTCCTTAGTAGGGTGTCAAGTTTGATTTCTTGTATAACATTAAGTTTATATCCCTTACATCTGAATCGTCATTGTTTACATCAGTGGTTTTCCATCTTCTTTCATTTGTGGACCCCTAAAAAATTTCGAGTAGAGATGAAGATTCCTTTGGATTCTAAGTGTGGGTATTCACATACTTTTGATTGATCACAGTCATCTTTCACAGACCCCTTACACATAGTCTGTGGACTGCCCCCACCCAAGGATCCACAGATCACAGGTTGAAAACCACTATTTTACATTTTTCAGAACTTAAATCAAATGTGGCACACTATTAAGTGAGAGAAGATATATTATACTTCTCATTTACATGTTTGACTTATAAATTCAATAAATATGCCACCCTCCCCAAGAGGCTCAGGATGATTTGCAAAATTCTTTATAATTTATTTGGATATATATTAAAATAATATAATATGCAATAGAATAAACTCAGACAACATCCCAAGTTTAACCCCACCTGCTACAGACCTGCCCAAATAAAGGTCTTACACCACTTCAAGAAGACACCTGCACTAGGAATCTGATGGACTACAAAAGGGAGGTAGTTCCAGAGCTGAGACAACTGTGGGGAATGACCTCCCGGGTGTTCCTTTCAAATGAACTTAGTGCAGAGATGAAATTTGCAGGAGGTTGCTCTTGCCTACGGTGACCATACATCCCAATTTGCCCAGGACAGTCCCAGACTCTGTAGGCTAATCCTGGCCAGTTAGTTAAAAGTCCCAGGCCAGCCAGAGTCCCGCAGAGCAGCATGCTAAGCCAACTGGTGGGGGGTCAGGCACCACTGCCACTGTGCGGAAGCAAGGCAGGAAGACGTATTGTCACCTATCTAGGATGCCGTTTCCAAAGTCCCTACACATTCCCTGCTTCCGCACAGCAGGTGTAAATACTGAAACTACAGACACACAAACCCGGACAAAATGCTTCCCCCTCTTCTGAATTTCTCACCATTCTGACTACATGATAATGCAGAATTGATTACAGAGCAACTAATGCATTTTGTTCCAAAAGGTGGAGTTTGAGTCCCAGTATGGATTCATATTGAGAAATACTCCCAAGCCACTTCAACTGCAGTTAGCTGGACCATGGCACTCCCATGTTTGCTACTGGCTATAGGAACAGGTATACCTTAACCATGCTAACACACGGGGCTCTTAGGCTTGGACAAACCTTGATACCAATACAAACTACTCTGCCACACGAAGAATATCTCAGTTGAATTAAATGGTAATTTCTTTCTGTGGCAGAGTAGTTTGTTCCCAGGACAATTGCTTATCTGCACCCAGTTGTCCCAAAACAATTACCTCCAGGGTTTTGCTTTGAAGTTTCCTCCTCTTGGGCAACTCTATGCATGTAGGTATGTTTAAAGTTCCCCTTACACTATCAGAGTGGTGTAAACCAGCATTATTCTAAATGAGAACTGGACCTGCTGTAAATTGCAAACAAAGTAAAAATCCAAGCTAAGTGAAACTTGATAGCTGTTTACTACTTTATTTATCAAAATAAGAGCAACCACAAAAAAGGATAAGTAACATCAAATTAATTGTCTAGAAACTAGTAACCCACTGAAAAGCAGAAAACAGTAGTGACAAAAACAAGAGTTGGTATCATGATGATACAATGGAAACAAGCTAGCAAATATCAAAGTTGTAAAGGCCATAGTAAGGCAAAGTGATCCTGCCTAGAGAAATATCAATGCAGCAACATTCTGGGAGAAAGAAATGAGAAGTAATGATCCACATGCAAAACCAATTAGGAGGCATTCACCAGGTGGAACAGTTTCCACACACACTGAGAACTACTTATAGCCGACTGTTTAATCATACTAGGAGTGTCTTTCCGGCAAGCCAACCTTCATATTATCAGTGGCTGAAGAGAAAGAGAAAATTGTGGGAGTGGGGGTGGGGATGCATTACTTGTTCAGTAGTTTTCAATAGTTCACTAGTGTCAACTCCACTCTATGACCTTCAGGTCTTAGACTAATTTAGTCAAGTATAAGCAAGGACTTCTGCATGAAGTTCATCTGAGAAACTAGGCCTCTAGGACCAACTAAAGCACTGCTTTTTTTGCTTCCTCCACCTTAATGTTCACATTAGACAGATTTGCTTGTATATATTTCCTAAACATTAAGAACCAAATTTATTCCCTATAGATTACCACTTGAACATGGATACTTGTGATTGTTCTAAACTATATTCTATCTTTGCTCTCACCCAAGCAATCCCTCTCATCTCAGTGAGAGGTGCACAAAGTACAGGCCCTGGCTTCTGGCTTCCAAAAAAGGATATTTCAATGTAACAAGTTGAGTGGGCAGCTGCACCCAAAAGCAACAATTGATGTACTGGATCAGGCTGTTGGACACATCTGGCTGTAAATAATCCAGTATATGAGCATGGTTGCGTGTTCTTATTAGTCATTGTACAAGTCACCTCTCCCAACGCCCCTGTCGGTGCAAGTGTTCAGCTCTGGGCTACACACTGAGCATAACTGGCTTCGCTAAAGATCACACAGCAGTCAACATTTTATCAGCACGCAACAAACAAGTTAAGGTTTGGCTGAAACTGAAGGTCTCTCTCCCTTTAGCATATTCTCGGATAATAGAACAAATGTCAAATCAGTACAAGATGGCATATTTACAAAATTGTACCCTGTTTTGCATAACCTAATGATGCAGCAGTTCTTAAGGACTGAACATTTCAAATCTGCTAGCAAAAGATTGCCAAATCTATGACTGTTTCAAACACTTGCCAAAAGCATATCAAATTCAGAGTGAACTGCAAAAGAGTGTTCTCTTTCACAAGTTGAACAGTCCCTTTTGTGTGCTCTGGGCGGCTGCTGTCTCTGACTTTTAAGGGTCTGGTCTCTTTGTCATCTCTTCTTCTGATACAAGTCCCAGAAACCTCCAAGGACAGACAGGCCTCCCATTCTCTCAGCCTAAGAGCTGTACTTTCTTTGGTTGGCCCTTACTCTCTGATGTATTGTAACTTCATGTGTAGTTGTTTGCCACCTTTACAAAATTCCTAATTATATAAAATCTCTCTGGCTATCTCTACAGGACCAAAAATGGGCCAAGTTTTATTTTCATTTATGTGAAGACAACACATGTTCACATTTCATTAACATGTGGTTGAAGTTTTTTTTCCAAGCTCCTATTTTCAAACTTCAAGGTCGCTTTAAAATAATAATAATAATTTAATAACCCAATCACACCTAATTAGCTGCCTAGGACTGCATGACCAAATCATTCCCCAGATCCTCTTCACATCAGTGGAAACTTACACCTCAAAAATATTCAGATCCATCAGCGTTTCTGAGACCAAGGTGGTAACAATACTCGACTCTGAGTGTAGAGTATTACAAGAGGAGTTCAGACGCTCCTACCCTGGCTAGTACTTTGCAGCACTGTGTAGAAGACTAGGGCTCAGTTTGAATCAGGTCATTCTCACTGAATTAAGAACAGTGTTGTGCTGTTAAGCGCAGAAGGCAGTCTTCACTAGCTCTCCACGGACAAAAAGGTCTTTGTGTGACAAAACCTTGAAGGAAGAAGTTAAGAGGAGAAAAATTCTGAGTGGGTTCAGCAAGGTTGTGAGAAACTTGGTTCTTGGAAGAAAACTAGTTCCCCATGAATACCCCTTAGGAAAACATTAGCAGGTGAAGAGAAGGGGTTCTAAGAGCATGCAGGAAAGGAGGACTGTAGTCAGATTTTTCTACCAGTAAAGAAAACTAGTGTGAGAATCTGATCTGTATGATTGCCCACCCCCCTCCTTCATTGAGCCACCATCCTTCCCAATTAGTCCCCTGACTAACACATTTTAAACCTTTCGCTCTTTGGTACTGGCAGTTTCAACGCGGTCATTGCCAGCAATGGATGTTGCGCCAAGAAAATCCGACTCCTGGCGTGAAAGGATAAAACAGTCCTCTGGTGCCATCTGTGCCGTGAAGCTGGAGAGTGACTTTGTGCACCCAGTGTGTTAACGTTCCATTCTGTAGCAAGAGAGTGGCTTCTATTTACATTGCTACCTAGCAAATTTGCTACTTCTCCCACTTTCTTAAAGGAGCATTCTTGAAAAAAGCAGAAAGAAAGGAGATGGACCTAACAGCTGGAAAAAGGCAGATTTGTCAGTCAAAGAGTATACTATGATGGGTCTTGAAATATCTGCTGTAATAAATGAGCCATGAAAAGTAAGGCATGGTTGGCACAGTCCAGCAGTCACCACTGCTTTCCTCATATCTCCAAGTTATTAAAATGTTTACAACGTAACAGCTGCCACAGCTTACGTGACTGTGATAGGTCCACAAAGGAGATTTCAGTCCATCTACATATTTAACATGACATTTGTCAAGTCTCCTAGTAAGAACCACTTACCATTTGTACCATGCAGTCAAGTGTCATTTTAAAACCGTCCCAATTTACTAAAACTCAAACCCAAAATAACAATCAGAGAAATACTTTTCTCAATCTTCCTTTCCTCCCCCACCTATAGTGGACTCCTTCTCATCTTCTCCTAAATGATTCTTGTGACCTGCACATGAGCTAAACATGTATGGGGTGGGTATTTACATCTTTCCTAACCTGATGTTTGTCTCTAGTACTTGTAGGCGCCCCAACATTGCTGCCCTGTGTCCCATGAACTGGAAACTACAGCTTAGGAACAGCCCAGCATGCCTGCATTCCTGCAAGCTATGCTGGTTCTACATCTGCCACTGAGTCCGTCTGTATTAATAAGAGTCCCAGGAGCCTGTATAGTGTCTTATAGCCATTTTATTTGCCCCCCAACTCTAAACATGATTATTGACTGGTCCCTTCCTCAGCAAAAACTAGAGAAATCTTGGGGTTGCTCTGCCTTATACCACCAAGTTGTTATTCAGGCAGCTAGAGAGTGCTTGCAAGCACAGACAGATTGGTTACATTCCTACCTCTCCAGAAATCCACACAATCATGGATTTGGTGCAGTCATCTACAATAATTACGTTGGTTCTAGCTCTGTTTTCCCACAATCCTGAAGAATCCATAGTTATTCTACACCACAACTAGTTACTTTAAGGTAACAAGAGTAGTGGCCAAGGTCCCTGACATTTTCCAGTTCAGAATTTGATCCTATCTGAACAGTAACTAGAGCAATGTTGTCAAGTCTTGTAAATTTATTGTAGCTTTCACCATATCTAATAGGTTTTCTCCCTCTTTCCCCCTCTTCTTAGTAACTTCAAGAAGCTTGTAATTGACAAAATTCATGGAGTCTCTACATTTATCATCAAATCTGGACAGGAAACAAAGCAGTGACTTTCTTTTGGCATCATTTTAAAGATACAATGTGGTTTGCCCAGCAATGTATTTTTAAACAAATTAACTTTTTAGCAATTTAAATAATTACCCCCAATTTATAGCTTGTGAACTGTGTTCACAAAATGTCCAAACTGAATTTGACATAAAAAACCCCCACAAAACAAAAACCAACCACCACCTGGGGTAACAATTAAAAATAATTCATTCTAAACCTAAAGACATAACGCCAGGACTTTTAAAAACACAGCTGAATACAACTTGAACTGGATTCAACACATACAAATTATTCTGAAAAAAAAAAGGAATGTATTAATAATTCTTTACGATGTAATTGGGAGGGGGAAAATAAGCTTTAATAATATAAAAAATAAAAAAAATACTTTCTTACCTCATAGTATTTTAGATTATCATTTTCTACAGGAAGACCCATATAGCGCTCTGTATATATTGAATCTGTAATGTTAAAATGTGAATATATTACAATGTTTTCACTTTGTAAGGTTTTTCTCTACCTGCAATTCCACATGTTGTGTTATTTGGAGACATAAGGAACACATTACCATATTGGAAAAAGTCACCATTTTCCCTGATGAGCCTTGTAGGTAATAGTAATTGTTCAGAATATTTAATGTTGTGGTTGCCATGGACACCTGAATGTTGAATATTAATAAACCACCTTGTGTCAATGTTACATTATTGCTATTCTTCCAGTAATCTTTAGGAAAATGTGGACAATCTTGCATTAGCTAACTGGTTTCTGAAAACAACTTAGATAATTTCTGAGGTATTTCAAATGTAATGATATTAAGGAAGAAAACTGCAAAAGTTGAATTATTTCTTTAGAGCTCAATTAAGCTTTATTTGCTTTTGATACAATATCTCGGTTTTTTTCATAGATTTTCCAGCATGCCACTATCATTTCCTTTGCCAGATTTACTGCTGTATTCCATGTTAAATTACACAAACTGACACACAATCACCATATTTCAGTGTCCATTTAGCTACTGATTATTGTAAATGTTGTCATATGTTTGATTTTATTTTTGCTGATGATGATTTTAAATCCCACTGTCCTTTTAAATGATCTACTTACAGTGGAGAATGCTACTGTTTCTTTGTCACTGAAAATAAAACCTTTGCATAGGATTCCCTGCTATATTGGAATATCTGGCACAAGACGTCATGAAAATTTGGTAGAGATAAAAAGCTATGGGCAACTAAAAACTGCACAATAGCAATAAAAAGTTATTTGGGGGGGAGATGTTATTATGCAACAAATGAGCACAATATTATAATATCCATTTTGATGGCTTTAGTTATATTGCAACTATTCATTACTGAAGTCTAGTATTATTTTTCATAAAATACATATGTTTTATAATCATAGGGATTGAACATCTTTCCTGAAGTGACCAAAACCAATTATTTTTCTAAATCATTCAATGGAAAGAGACATGTAACATGCATTCAATGGTATGTCACACTGTATTTCTCAGGTTTTCAGTAGTTTTGTTTGTGATTTTCCTTCTGTGTTACTTGATAGTTGTGCTGTCACTTTAGAAATTATATGTCAAAGGTTCTGAATTATAAAGCTTTTATACAACAGTACAAAATACCTGATGCAGGGTTGGGCATTTTGGTAAAAAATGGCAGTAATTTTAGTAACAACGCTAGTCTAGTCTTGTTTAATATTCAGTAAAATAACCCACCCCATTTTACCGCAAAGAAAAAAAGAAAAATATTTTAAATGTCTCCCTTGTAAATTATCTAGAAAACCCTTTATCCAGGCTGATTCTAAATTGTAAGTAAGTCCCTCATCACAGCTTTAGGCTACCATCCTATTGTTGCTTTTTCTGCAAAGTAAGCTCCCATAATTTGTGTTTTTTGTTTATATTGTTTTAAAGTAATAAGGAAGACTTTTTAGTCTTTTCACATTTTCAAGTGCCAGTATGGCATGGGAACAAAGGATTTGTTCAGATTTTTTTTAGCAAATTATATGTTTGTACTATTTTTTTTTTTTTTTTTACCCATGCAGGTATTTCTTCAGAAAATTACCTATATTTGCAAAAACTGAATTTTAAAACCCCAAAAGAAAAACAAAACATAGCAAAAGAATAACTACAACAACAGCAACAATAATAAATTCTGTGTTTTCAGGGGGTGACTTCATACAAAATTTGATTAAATCTTCCTTTGTAAGCAACATTATATTTTAAGGAAACAAAGACTAAAAGTAATGGACAATGTGACATGGGAATTTGATATTTGAAATTACAAACTCCATTACATTCTCAGTAATGGTCTGAATACTTTATAAAACAGTTTATTGGGAATGTAAATGCAGACATTAACGTAATAGTGATATTGTAAATATTACCATGATTCTGTGTTTGTTAAAGGTTAAACAAATTATCTTAAATTTAGTATCTGACTTTTCAAACGAGAACCAGAATCGGGGGAGTCTGTGTAATACTGAAGGATAATATCCCACATTGGTTCGCAAAAACAAACCAACTGGCATTTAAGTGGCATCATCCATTTACAATCATCCAGAATTTGATCAGGGTTTTACTCTATGAATCAACACTTTTCAGTGCGTGTAGTACAAGACATATGGGAAGATTTGTAACTGTGAAGTTATCACATACCATAAAATTGCCAACGTGACACAGGGGCTACAGCAATTCCACACTTGAACACTCCGCTACCAGATCCTAGCACCATGGAGGTCACGTATCCCCCATAAGACTAGGGGGAAAAAAAATAAGTTATTTTAAAGAAAAGGAAGGGAAATGACCCATCTACTAAACTACTGATCATCTCTTCAGAGGTTCTACACTTTTCTTATATTAAATATCTCCTTTATAATTGTGGGTCTTGTTTCACTGGTGGATGAGGTGAAGTAGGTAATAAATATGGGGTTAACTGTTGTGATCTATTGCAAAGCATTGTATGAGGAACAGGAGAGCTGCAAACATGCAACTAAACTGCAGTGGAGCCAGTACCAGGGACTTAAAAAAACAGTGTCCCCTCTCTTCACAGTTGGATGGAAAAGGAAGAAGTCAAGGCTTAACCTTACAATGTGCTTTACCAGATAGCTATGTAGTGTGTCAGGAATAAGTCAGCCACATTGCATATCTGACCTCTCCCCTACTCCCTCTCTTCACCCCTTAAAGCAGCAAGAGCAACAAGATTATAACTCAGAGTTTAAAAACGGATGCTGCATTTTTCCCAGGATAAGCCATTTTATTCCAAGACAAAGTACAAGTTGTTCAGACATCCATGTCCATTGTCCCAGGATAAATCCTAAAAAAGGTTCATCACAAAGTACATCTGAACAGTTACCTTGGGATTGCACCACTAAACCACTAATAGAAATGCAACAGGGCATTCAGCCTCTCACTATTACAAGGGTAATGTGTGTACATGCCAATCCTGGGATAGTTCTGTTCTGGGACAAACACAGGTACAACTTGTCCAGGGACACATGTAACATCTGTTACTAGCCTAAGAGTGACAATCTCCTTTTTAGTCTGTTTCACGACAATGTAAAATGACACTGCTCCTTACTGTTTTCACATGATAAACTCACAATGTAGCCTGATACACAGATGCTTAAATATAGCACATGACAGAAGAACATGCAGGAAGTTAGGTATCTTAATGGTCTATTCCTTTTGGACTCAGAAAGAATAATATATTTTAATACACTTATCAAAAGAGTCCTGCTAACCTCCAAGATACAAGTCAATGCATATGACTATACACTGTAGGAAAACATAATAGCTATTTCATCTTTGTAAATAGAGTGTATAGGAATTCTTTAAAAATATTTTCTAAGTTCCTTAGTTCTCATTATTACCATTCCCACAGCCACAAGAACCCTAGATGTGCATATAATTAGTAACTGTTTATTTGAACCCCACCAAGCCTGTGTTGTTTGACGTAAGTATACCGTGTAAGCAAAAGAAGACATAATAGTCTTTACAACTATGTAAAGAAGCAATGTGAATACTCACCCAACCCCAAATAGCTATTCTTTTTTTATCAACAAAGCCCATTTCAGAAAATTTTCTAAAAACAAATAAAAATCAAACTCAATAGATCGCCGATGTTTACAATGTATCTTACAGTGATCATATGCAATTACCCATTTTATGTGTAGGTTTTGGCTTGTAAGGTTAGGGCTGGACCTCTCAATTATAATGATTGTTTGAGACAAAATGCATGCTTCACCGTTTCTCTGATTTTCAAAAAACCTGCTGAGTGTTTTGTGTCATTAGAAGAAAACAAAACCTGTCAGCTTCATAAAAAGTTCTGTCACCAGATGCACTGGCTTTTACATAAATTGCTTTGAATTCATCTAGGTGATTGTTAGAATGACAACAGTAATCATGTAGCACAAAATGGAAAGCTGCATCCCAAAGTATAAAACTCTTGAAACTCTGGCCAGTGAGAGGATGAAGAGGAGTTTTTTTTAGGTGTTTTTTTGTTTTGTTTTGTTTTGTTTTGGGTAGGGGGGAGAGCTGGGTTGTTTTAAGTCTATTCACTCAGATTCCTCTTCAGGAGTTAAATTCACCTCTCCGTTATTCTAGTGCAATCTCATTGACTTCATTTACTTTAGTGGGGTTCCAGGAGGCCCCTGACAGATGGTATCTGGCTCCCCCTGCACCGGCAATATGGTATGATGGAAACTGGTATAATTACAATACACCTCACCGCCACAATCACCAATACACCATCAGTCACACCTCCTGCCATGTGTGTGTAACAGGGCAGGAGGCACGATTGTTGGAATCCCACATCAGTTCCTATCATGTCTTTACTTTAACGTCTGTCAGGGGCCTGAATGTTGAATGTGACCACCAGTGCAAATGCCAAGTAGCTCAATATGTACAAACAGAAATCAGTCTTACTGAACTGAAGCCAATGATTTGTTTTTCTGCTTTTTGTACTCTATATCAATAAGTCATTGGTTTTCAGTCCTGTTAAGTATCAGTAAATAGGTAGGGGTTTATAGAAAAAAGATCCATGTTGAACATTTGGCCATAATTAACATTTGGACTAGCCCAGAGTTACAAAGAAAGCATAGAAAAGCTTGAAATAGAAGTTAGTTCTCCTAACTCTGAGCCCTATGCTACAGACAACATCATCCTTTCTTTTCTGTAAAAGCACCAGGATAATAAAGTTTTTGCCAATGAAGCACATTCTCCTCTTACTGTTTGTCATGATGTTACTTACTCTATGTTTTTAAACATGTAGAATTACAACTGCTCAGCATATGGAAATTAACTAGTATTTAGCTACAACTTTTGGTACAAATTCCAGTACGACCATTTGATAAATCCTCTTTTCTCTATTCCCAGATTTATGAGTTGTTTACTGAGCAGAAACAATAGTGTTCTAGTTTACTTTTCTTAAAATATCAACAGCTGGACATCCAGCTGGTTATATAGTGATCAGTGACAGTCTACTGTATGCTCACCTGGCTGCTACAATTTGATCCTCTATTTCATACGTTCCCAGTCTTCGATATATTGCATGCATGATTTTATCTCCTTGGTAGCCACTTCCTCTGCCATCAAAGCTAGCCACGATGATCTGCTCTGTGCTTGCCAGGTATGTAGCCCAGTTGATTCGGAAGGCATAATCTACTTTCTGACTGCAGGGCCCGGCATACCTATGTAAAGAGTCCCAAAGGATTCAAATACTTGTCATTCCCTAATTCTTTCATCAATCCTATACAATGCTCTTAGTGCTGACAATCACTGAAAATAACAAACAGGCAAACTTTATGACTAAACTGAGCATCAGGAATGTATGAAAAGCATCCACTGCTTATACTAAATTCTGCTTTTCCTGGGTAATATGACTTGTAATCTTCATGGAAATATTCATGAGTAAGGACGCCAAGACTGGCCCTAATTTAGGAAGTCTATTGCTTTGTCCTGTGGATTACAGTCTTAAAATCAAATAGAGTGGGATACCAAGAATCCTAATCAAAATCCCTCTTTGTTTTGGCATGTTTTATCACTGCAATTAAAAAAAGATGCTATTGTTTAACTGAACTAATCTATTTCTGTTGCTCTACCTAATTAGTATTCATTAAGTGTCTAGTTGAAAAAAAAACAACTTTGAATCAAAAGTGAATAGCTTTTACTTGTGAAAATTTAAAAATCCTTATCTTTTCTCCACACTTTTGGTGACTCATTAGTGAAATTAAACATACACCTATAAAATAATCAGGCTATTTTTCATCCAGGCTGGGAAGGAAGAAAGAGGGAATCACTGTTAGTGGATATTCTATTTTTAAATACTTAAGAGGCATGTGAGCATTCTGGAGATAAAGCCACATCAATTTGATTAAGTCAGTAATATTTGTGTAACCTGGCTATTCTGCTTCTAAACAATTTGCCATGTGCCATCTTATCTGCTCATAAACAAGATGACCCTTAAGACAGACCTGGAAGATTGGACCTTAAAGCTATTCAATTTTATTTCCCATATCTGGGGGAAAGAGAAGCAACTTTTTAACAATGGAAGATGCACATATCAAAGTCTAAACAATAACAGGATCGTTACAATTATGACTCGTGTGTAAGTACATCACTTTCAATACTGTGCCACATAAACATCAGAAATTCATGGAACCCGATGGGAACTGTGTATATGGAAAGATTCCAACTTGTAGGATCCCTACGGGTAGCATTATTTCCATGTGCTGAGACCCTGTTATTGCTGAGGGAATAGTGACAACGCTCACCTGTCATCTGGACAATGATGTTCATATGATCTTTCTGGAGGGTATGCACCTCCATTCCAGAGTGTGATGATTAGTACCATATTGTATGAAGCAAAGGAGCTACTCACCAAGCCACAGATTACTTGATGAGAGCATGTGGGGGTGGGGGACTGTTGTGTTTTGAATACTAACAAGTAAAGAGCATGTACTACTCATGAAAAGTTTAAGTGGCAAATAATAAGTCCAGTGATCCAAATTTCATTAAAAAAGAAAAAAGAGGAATCAACTTTCATATTTTATGTTCAGTGTAACTACTAATGTGTTTTACTTGTCTTTGAGAGCCATTTCCCAGCAAACAGAGAAATTCATTAGGTATTTCTATAAATAACAAACTGCAGTAACTCAGTTAAAAGAAACAGAAATTATGGCAAACATACTATTAAACTGCTATAAGCAGAAGACTGAGAAAGAAAAAATACAAAGAGTATATGTTCATGGTCCAGTGAATGTGTCTTTTTATACTATTCATTTCATTAGCCTGATTATGTTTTGAATATGGAGGTTATCGTATGCCATTACAATACTTTAACCTGTCTCTCTCTGGTCACTGGTCTCAAGGCCTGTAACTGTCTTAAATAAAGATTTCTAAACCTAACGTTTCTCTAATATGTACAAATAGTTTGAGAACATTTTTCTTTTCTGGAGTTTGGAACTAGGAAATATGAGGCAGTTTTCTATTTAGTTTTCTTCAGTAAGCATTATAGATCCAATCAAAACATACTGAAGTCAGTGGAAAGATGTCTATTGATTTCAGAGCGCTTTGGATCTGGCCTAAGAGGGATCCCAAGGTATGAATAAATTATGTTCCCTCAATGCCTACTGATTTGCATGAACTGAGGGTGCTTGAGGCCTCAAAGGAAGACTTCAAAATCATGCAGGATCAGGTCTTAAGAGAATTATATTTCCATATAGTAAGATACCCCTGAAATGATTTCTCTTTTCTTCAGCTTTATAATGTTGGCATACGAAAGTTCCTCTAAAACAAACCTACCTCAGTTGTTACTATCTAGACTTCTCATTACATTGTCCATTCTGAAGACTGTAATTATATTGCAACTACTCATTAAATAATATTCAGACCTTCTAGGCAGCCTTTATAAGCCACAGCTGGAATAACCCAGCTTCAGTCTGGTGCGCGCCTGGTAGCTTTATCAGCACATCAGCAGTGGGGCAGGTGAAGGGGACAGGTAGGAGATGCTTTGTTCATGGCTGTGCCAAGGAACTGCTTCTCACCGCTTCTGTCAGATCCCTGCTCCCTAACTGCAGCACGGGCACAGCTTCCAGCTGGTGGGGAACTGAGCCAGGTTGGGCATCTGGAACCTCTGTCTACATTGCTGCCGCTTTTCCCCCTACCCTGCTTCTTGGTTGTGGGCGCTGCTGGAAGCTACTCAGGCCTAGCTCAGTTCCTTACCTACTAGAAGTTGTGCCCATGCTGCAGGCAAGGACTGGGGGGTGGGGAAAGCAGTAGTAATGGGGGCACAGCTTCCAGCTGCCAGCCCCCAGTGCAGCTCTTTGCTGCCCAGCACTAGCACAGGCATGGGCAGAGGCAAAGCCTTTTGGTTCTGCCAGACAGATCCAGTGGCTCTGTGGGCCAGATCTGGCCTGCGGGCTGTATGATGATGTTGATCCCTGCCATAAGCAACAAAATAGTCTTGTTAATCTGTAGCACATGTTCTAACGGAAGAGCTTAGGCCAGGGGTGGGCAAAATGGTGGATCCGGCCAGGAGCCAGACTTCGTTTCCCAGAAGCCCCTGCCCACATTGCTGTGGCCAGTTTCCATGGAGACCTCAGGAGCAGTGGCACCATGATGGTGCAGGGCCAGGGTTTCCATGGGAGCCAGCTCCAGCAGTGCTGGCAGGGAGCATGGCTGGGTAGGGTGTTGCTCTGGAGCTGGGGCTGGGATTATGCAGTGGTGACTGCGTGGCCCAGAGCTGGTGCTCAGCAGCGATCCACTGCCTGCATGCCCATGCCCGAGGTGTGTGGGCAGTGGATCGCAGCTCTACCCTGGCTTTGGACCACGCTGTCACCACCGCAAGATCCCAGCCTTGGAGCAGCTCACTGCCTATCTGTGCATCCTGCCCGTTCTGGTAGGACCAGTCCCCATGGCAAGCCTGGCCTCACGGTGTCACAGTGCTGCCACTCCTGGGGTCTCCATAGAAACTGGCCACAGCAACACAGGCAGGAGCTGCTGGGAAGTGGAGTCCACCATGGGCCTGATCCAGCCTGTGGGCCAGACCTTGCCTGTCCCTGGCCTAGGCAGTCCACCACAGGAAAAAACCCTTGACAGTCTGTGGAAAGCTGGGATTTGCACTTATTCTGCTCTCTCTCAAAACTGCTTTTAAAAATAAATTAGAAAAATATTTATGCCAATTTTGTGTCTTCTAAAGCTGTTAGAAGCCTTTGAAGGAGATGAAAGCAATTAACATAGCATTGCCACCTGTATTGGAAGACGACTTACACATCAAGGAGCAGAGGGTACTTCTTTGATGAATCAAAATGGGGAGGTAAGATCATCTGATACCAGAATACTGAAACATAAAAAAGAAAGAAAAAAAAAAAATCATGTGACTTGGCTCTTTCCCCAGGAACTGACTGACGCATGACCTATGTGAACGTATGTTCTTATGTTCAGCAAAGTACATCTGCATCATTCCTTAATTTTTTTTTAAATTTGTATAAAGCTTAATCATATTAAAAGTGGCCTGTAACATATTAATTGAGATTTGCTAACTGAATTAAAAAAACCTCAACTCAAAATTCTTCAAGGTAGTCTGTGGCCTTTTAAAATCTCATAGGTACCAAAAAAAAAAGATTTCTCAACATGTTTTCACACACTAAAATACTGATTAAGATTCTAAATTAAATGGAAATCCTGGAAAAGTGATGTACTGGCCAGATGATTATGAACTCGAAGAATATCTTTTCTAGCCTCAGAGACTGAGTAAATGCTGAATGAACTTCCCCAGTAAGCTTAGAACAATGAACTCTGTTCACAGACCTGTGACTACTGTCTCAGAAGTAATATGTTATCAACAGACTAAGTGGGGTGGGCAGGGGAGGGAGGATGGAAGGATTTTACAGGAATAGATGTTGTAGGAAGTTGAGTATGAATGACTGTAGGAATGTGCTTCCTACTAGGCTAGAGTACAAATGTTACAGAGCTTTGTACACTTCAAACTATGCAGAACGTTAAAATATAAGTATGCTGAAGTGAAAGTCAGATTAAGACACTAGATAACATGCAACTGAAAAGGTCTTTTGTACCTCTGTGCTCTGGAGATGCACATCTGTGTCTTCCCTGATACGTATAGGGATATATGGTCATAGGAATACATTTGGATCTGACGTAAGTTTAAATAAATTGATTTTTTTTTTCTGTCTAGTACTACATTAAAATAAGATTCCCCTTACCAAAGGCTTCTACCCTGAAGAGATGAAGTAGTAAGAAGAAGGAGGAATAAAAAGATGAATGCACAACTGATAGCATGGAGAACATCTTTAAACCTCTGTCTTCCCTGGAAGATCTCATCATTAGCTCTAATAAAACATATTACTGAAAATAAAAGACAGAAACAAAAGGATAAAGAAAGTTATAATATAAAAGGGATAAGAGTGGGAGGAGGGAGGTATCAAAACAGAACAGTTAACAGCAGCAGAGAATTGGATACTATTTATAAAGTTTGATTACTGAAAGAATATTTATTTGCTGAACAGAGTAAATTTTTGTCATAAAAGAGAAAAAGGCTGACACAGAAGTTGGAGTCAGGAATAGTCTCGATGGGTACTGTGCCGGCTTCTCAGTATGGCAATTGTCTGATTTAATTGTCTGTCTCCCAGTAGTATTGCCATTTTATTCTATTATATTGTATAGCTTCAGACCTTCAGGAATGCAAGGAATTATTTTACATATTTAAGCAAGTTTCCATCTCGGTTTATTTTTCCCAGTATTTTTAGTGTGGAACACATCTTTTCTAAGAACAGCAAATTAAAGACAGGTAGCTAAAGATAGCTTTCATACACTGATTTTTTCACGTAAATCTCAAAGTACTTTCCCAAGAAGCTTAGTGTCATTATCACAATTTTACATATGGAGAAACTCAGGCATAAAGTGGTAAAGATACATGGTGAAGATACAGTGGTAAAGAAACTTACCATTCCCATTCAAATTAATGGATTCAACTCTCTTTGAAGGTATCTGAATGTCCTTCAATGAATTATTCAAATCTGTGTTGTTTTCCAAGTTTCTGATGGCTGAATAACAGGGTGGACAAAAGGGTGGACAGACTTTTTTTAAATAGTAAAAATTCTTTTTAAATAAAAAAAATTAAATAAATGTACTTTTAAAAATAAAACCATGTCAAATTAAATATGAAATGACAGCAACCTGAATAAAGGCTTAAACATTCTGCAATTGGTTGAAGTAATTAAAATAAACATTGCAATATGTTGCTCTGATATTTTTTTTAAACCATCTAAGCAGGTCTTCCCTGGGAATGAGGTAGTTAACCTGGTTTAGCAATTTTTCTAGGTACCCATCTAGATTTATCAATCTCTCTGAAAATCTGGCCCAAGGTAACCAGAAATAGTCAATTTACTAAATATTATATATTTACTATAATAAATCTTGTGGCAACTGCTGATCCTCCTGGATCATGGTGTATAGATGAGGGCCACCCAGACCTGCCATCCTCCCTTTAGGCCACTGAGACAGAATCCAAAGACCCGCCTGAGACCAGATGTTTGGTGCCTCCATGGCTTTCACCATATAAGTGTCCAGGAATCAAACCCAGGTCTCCTGTGTGGTAGACAAGGATTCTACCACTGAACCACAGGGAACTCCTTATAATAAATGATTTACTTTTAAATGCAAAACAAATGTTGAAAAACATTTTTGACATATTTTTATGAGGTTTCACTTGACTAATAACTATTTTGAAATGCTGTTTTTCTCTATTTTAAATTGAATTTCTATATTCATACCAATACAGCTTGACGCAAAAAAGCAAAAGTTACCTAGCAAATAAGAAATACATTATTCACCATTTTCCAGGACAATCAAATTGTATAAAAATAAGATTTCTAATGGATGTCAAGTTACAGAATGCATAGCCTGGTTAGCAAAATTTGCAGCAAAATTAATATAAAGGCTATTTTTATTTGCAAATCAGTGTGTTTAAAGGGTTACAGCAACCAGTGAGAAAGAAGCTCTTTAATTTTTTTTAAATACAAATGAAAGTCAAATTTAAATAAATCAATTTTAATGTATGACTAAAATCCATGATTTTAAAATCTTTGTTCACAATTAATCCACAGAAATTAACACATAAATAAATGTCACTTATAAGGACTTCATTCCAGTGAATATTTCTCATTTTACTAAAACAAAATAATTCAGTATGTTTGGTGTTTTTCTTTTTATATGTTACCCTGTAAAACATTCTAAAAGCTCTAAAACTAAGGAATACTACCCCTGATCCATGGAACATGTACACATAATGCAACTGAAAACAGAAAAACTCCAGTACCTTGATCATCAATACTTCTGTGAAGAGCACACTTGGGCAGGCCTGGACCTGTTGACAGCACAAGAACATACATGTTTTGTTTATAGGCCTTTTAAAATATGCTTACATAACAATAAGCAAGAAGTAGGTATGAGCAACTTGAAAGACTCATAGCTCAAGCTCAGCCCAGGAATGTGTCTGAACCTTTGGATCCAAACTTTTTCAGGTCCATGGGGGTGGGGAGTGGAATCAGGACTCTTCCCAAAGCCCCCCTGCCCCTTACAATCCACCAAGAATCTGAGTATCCAATCTTCTATATCTGAGGGTGGGATGCAGAGGCCCAGACTCCCCAGGGCATTGATTTAAGATTTCATCACCATAAAAAAAGAAACCCTATCAGTTCATAGAGGGAAAAGCAAGAGTCTTTTAGACTTTCCTTCAACTGATTAACTCCCCCCCTGCACTATCATATCTATGTCCCAGTGACTCAGGAGGTGAATCCATAGGTCAAAGCATATATAAATATTTCTTGAATTCCTTGTGGCAAGATCATCATCTCTTTCCTGATTTTGTTCCTATTCTCTGATTACTTCCTTCTCCAAACAAGCATATCAAACTAAAGTAACTCCAATGTCCTTCTACAATATAAAAATTTCCATAGGCTTCCCTTTATGGCTAGGGACAGGAATTACACATAAACTGGTTTGTGATTGGAAATCAGTTAAAATCTGTAATATAACAGAAGTTCAGTGCACATAAACTGCTTTCAGAATAGCTAAAACCAGTTTACAATAAGATGGATGTAGTATTAGACTTGATTGATTTAAATTAAATCAGTTTTCTGAACGTCTGTCTCAGATCCCCTCCAGATTTAAGTTAATTAATAGTCCCCCAACATCCCAGAATGCTTTGCATCTGCCATGTACATATTCCCTCCTCCCTCCCTACTCTTGCAGGGTGGGTGAGCTAGCTTTGGCCCAAGGTGTCTGCTCCAGCTAAGTAGAAGATGTGCTCTAGCGCTGCCCCCCGCCCCCCCAGCTTCTAGTCTGGGCCACTGCAGGCATGTGAATACATTTCTGGAATCAAAAGTGAATGTCTGTTTACCTGCTTATCAATTCAATCTATGCAGCTCAGACTAACCTGGGAAGACTGAATCAATTCTATGTCTGTATTTAGTCTAAGAACAATGTCCAAACTCCCTATGGAAATTCTACCAGAGGTCCTCCTTGAATCAAAGGACTTATACTTCATGGTCTCGTTTTCAGAAGTATGAGCGTCACCTCCCAGATGCTTGGTAGCACAATGTTCAGGATCAACTTGATCAGTAAGGAGTGAACTGGCAGTAAAGCATTATTCAGGAGCCTTCAGCTCTGGTGCATTACATTCACCCTCATCTGAAACCACCAGAATCTATTGCTGTTCTGAACATTTTGCCAGAAATATCTATTTTCAAAGGCTGCTTTAGAGGATGGGACATCCTGAGGCTTAGGACTGCACAAGAAAGGAGAGTTTTGTGTTTTGCTATGGGATGAGTTCTGTTGACTATAGGCATAAGCTACCATTTAATATTATTTTATATTTGTATTTTCATCAGTGCCATTTGGAGCAGTGAAAAAGTAATCCCTTTTTATTACTATTGCGTAACTCCGAAGAAATCAAGACACATTCTAGGTTGTACCCAAGGCTTTCACTGGCTGATTTGTTTTTCTTCTGCATTAAACAATAAATCACAGTTATGTTGATTAGGTTGGGCCATACTCACCATAACAGTTTAGCAGATAATATTGTGCATTTTGGCTGAAGGATGTGCTGTAATACTGACATCTTTCTTGGTCTAGATCACAGCTAATACACTTAGCATTAATCTGACCTTTGCCAAATTCCACTCTGCAAAGTGACAGAAAGTTGCATTTCAAAGACAAGACACATTTCTGAAAATGTTTGTTCAGTCACTATCATTAAGCTATGATTAAGTAAAGCCAAATTAAATTTGTCTGTTATACAGAGGAGACACTATCTCAGGACAAAACATGCATTCCTAAAAAAACCAGCAAACCCTAGTAACAATGCATGCTACATTATGTGTTTTTTCTGTCAAATGTGCCATTGCATATAGTATAATAAAAGCACAATCCTGTTCCCATTAGAGTTCACAGCAAAAGTCCTACTGATCTCAATAGAAACAAAATCAGACCCTAGACTTTAAAGTTAACACAACAAAGGAATTTAAGTAATTCAAAAATCTTAAACACTGATATTCAAATTAGCATTTTCCATCACTTGGAATTGTTTCGCTGAAACCCAGAGTTTATTTTTTCTTATTTTTCTAAAAGATTTTTCAACAAACAGGGCAAATGAAAAAACATCTTACTTATAAAGGTTTCTTCCTCCTGGTTTTCCACCATTCTCATTACTGATATAGTATCTATAAAAACAAATATTTTGGTTGTAATAAGTTATTTTTGCTGTATTTATAAGAGTAAAAAAAAATCCTTTAACTATTGCTTAATTAATTACTATCAAAAGCCAGCATCCAATTTTATTTAAAGAAGTTTGTGTGATTCTGCCTAAGGAAGGTAAGTATATGAAGTATCTGTGCTGTTCATATTTTTATTTGTCTAAACAAAGTATGACAAGAGATTTAAAGAAAAATCAGAGAGATGTAGGAACTTAATATACATATCATGTCCAATGCAATGACATGATATAGGTGGCATTTCTGCTTGGTTTAGTATTTGCAGAAATTAATGTAAACTCTATGAAAGCCATAGAGACTACACTCAAGAGCTTTGCACATGAGTTCCATTTTTTTTTTGTGGCCAGTACAAACAAATGAGAAGATGAAATCTGCAAGGGAAAACAGAGTGCCAGGACTGACTGTTGGGACAGGAAAGCAGCAAATTTGTCCTTTCCAGATTTTACTGTCTTGGCTTACATTTGTGAGTCATTCTACTCTGTCAGCATCAGTCTGACAAAGAAAATGTGCCATGCCAAGGGCATGCTTATATGTTACATTATATTATGTATTAGTGCCGGGCACATACTTCTGTGTAGTGCCTCTAAATTTGTGTCTTTTGCTTTCAAGACAAAAAGCTAGGGACAGAAATTATACATATACCAATTTAAGTGACCAGAAACTGGTTTAAATCTGTAACAGAACAGAAGCTCAGTGCACCTAAACCAGTTTCAAAATGGCTGAAGCTACTTTAAGATAAACCTGTTTGAATGTGGTATCAGACTTAACTAATTGCATTAAACTGCTTTATGAAACTTCTGTCCCAGACGCCTTCCTGGTTCAAGTTAAATTAGAGTCCCCCAACATCCCAGCATGCTTTCCTGCCCTGGGACGGGCTGGACTGTCTGCTCCAGAGAGCTGGGCTGGCCCTGCCCCTCTGCTCCCTAGTTGGAGCAGTGAGGACTGTTTGACAAGGGGTTGAGGGAGACAGGGGAATCTGGCTGGAGATGCAGCCCAGTTTGTAGGGGAGTAGGGACTGCCCCCCCAGCAAACCCCAGCTAGGGTGGAGGGTTAAACACCCCTTCCCCCACTCAAACTTACTGCCGCCTGCAACTGTCAACTACAAATCCCAAAGTCACCTAGAAGCAGGAAGAAGAAGTGATGAGCAACCCTGCAGAGTCCTACTGCTGTAATTCTGGACTACAAATCCCAGAAAACTTGGGGGCAGCAGGGAGACAAAGTAAACACAGCCAGAGATCCATGCTGTAGTGCCCCCAAGCTTCTGGCCTGAGCCACTGCAGACATGTATACCTTTTGTATATCAAATGCGAATGTTAGGGCTGTGCAAAGATTCGGTCACCAATTTGATTTGGAGGAGATTTGGCCTGCTTAAAAGGTCCGAATCAAATCTGAAGGCTCCGAATTGATTTGGAAAAAATTGGTAGAGATTCAGATCAGCTGGGGAGAAGCAAGCACAGCCAGGTGGCTACAGGTTCTCCTGCAGCTGCTCTGGCTGTGCCTGCTTTTCCCCAGGCAGGGGGAGCCATGGGAGAACCCCTCATGGCTGCCTTTTCCAGCCCCAGCCCCCACCTGGCCACAGCCTCCCAGCACTTATATAAAGAAATAAAGCCCCACACTCACCAGATGCAGCAGCAGGGATCAAGGCCTCTGAAAGCTCATGGCAACCCCCACCTCGTGCAGCACAGGGCAGCAGGGATTACGGCCCCCACCTGATACCCACATGGCAGCTGTCCCATGGCACAGGTGCAACACAGCTCGGCAGGGCACCGTGTGCTGTCTAGGAGCTGAGGTGGCTCCAGCAGTCAGCCGGAGCCTGGCACCGCTTAGCCAGACAGCACACAGCACCCTGCTAAGCTGCACTGCACCAACGCCGTGGGGCAGCTACTGCACGGGTGCCAGGTGGCGGTGGGCAATCCCCACTTCCCTGCATTGCGAGGGGGGGTTCTCCCATGAGTGCCCAGATGCCTCAATCCCCATCACTGCAGCCAGTGGGGAAAAAAAAAGAAAAAAAAAAAGCCACTGAGGGCTTGTGGCAGAGCCTCTCCCCTCCCCCCCCCCAGTGCAGGACAGCAGGGATTGCCCCTGACCCTGCCTGGCACCCACGAGGCAGCTGCCCCATTGTGTGGGTGCAGCACAGTTTGGCAGGGCACTGCATGCTGTGTGGAAGCTAGGACCGCTGGGGCTGAGTGGTCAGCTGACTGCTGGAGCTGCCCCAGCTCCTGGATAGGGTGTAGTGCTCTGCTGAGCTGTGCTGCATCTGCATGATGCAACAGCTGCCGTATAGGTGCCAAGAGGAGGGTGGGGAGGAGGGGTTAATCCCTGCTGCCCCCCCACTGTCCCATGCTGCATGGGGGGGCTCTGCCATGAGCCCTCAGAGGCCCCAATGGCCACTGCTACAGCCACTGAGTGCAGGCCTGGGGCTTTTTTTATTTTTTTTTATTTTTTTATTTAAGTGCTGGGAGGCTACAGCCAGGCAGGGGATGGAGCCAGATAGGGCAGCCATGGGAGCTTCTCCCACAGCTCCCCCAACCCAGGTAGAGGCAGGCACAGCTGGCAGAGCTGCAGGAGAATCTGCAGCCACCTAGCTGTGCCTGCTTCTCCCTGGCCAATCCAAATCTCCGAATCAGCACTGAATCAGTGCCAACTCTCCGATTCTGATTCGACCGAATCAAATGAGGACAGTGATTCGCATCACCAAATTGAATCACTGTCCTCCGAATCGGTCATATCCAAATCTGAATCTGAATTAAATACTTCCCTATTCACGTAGGCTTAGTAAATGTCTTTTTGCTTCCGTTTCAATTTAATCTGTGTAGCTAGACAAACCTGCAAAGACTGAATTGATTCAGCTTTGGGCTTTTTGACTGCCTGTACCTAGCCCAGGAAGATATCTATATCATAACTTTATCTTCACAAAAAACAAACAAGCTCCCATCAAACATATGGTCTCTAAGCTTATGCTTATTTCTTTGATAGATGATACCCATGTAAAGACGCAACTAGGATTTGTATGTCTATAAAACAAAGCAAAAGTGAGATTGTAGCACATAGCTGCAATGTTTGTGTTGGCTAGCACACATAACAATGGCAGTGAAGATGCAGTGGCACAGACCTTAATACAGGCTGGCAACCAGAATGGTTCCTTGAAAATATGCACTGTGGTTGCGCACATAAAAATACCCATCCTACCATGTCTTCAGCACTATTGTTATCCATACTAGCTAAATTAAACTAGTATATGCTACAATCACCCTATTTTTTCTGTGGAGACATACACCAATGTAGTAAGTATAGAACCGGTACTGTAATTTTAAATGTCTAAGGGTATGGATAAGGACCTTATTACAAAGACACCTAGGTGTCTTAGGTGCTTATTTCCTGTTGAAATCAAAAAGGAGTTAGGTGAGTACCCTAGGTAAGCACATTCAAAAATTCCCATTAGAAACTTCTCTGTATCTTTAAGCACTTATACCTCTTTGCAAATTGGGTCCTTAGTCTCAAGCTTAGCTTCTAAAATAGTTTTTATATGGTTTACCCTTGAAACAATTTTAGCCTCCTTCTGATAAAACAGAGATAGATCACCCCAGGCAACCTGCAACTTTGCCACTTGGCACTCCAACTTGTATTTTATACCAAGTTTTCTGTATGTGCAAGAAAACTTGTCAATGCATAAAATGAACATCTTCCACATTATTTTACTTATTTATAAGATTGTCCCAAGTGTTTCTGCTTTAATTAAAAAATCTAATTTATCTACAAATAAGAAACTATATTTTTGTGTATAAGCTATTTTTGCACAATTGGTTTATCAAAATACACATGAAAGGTGGCTTCAATGGGAAATGTGCATTACCTAAACATGGGCAGTCAAGGTTCTTTGGGTAAAAGTGATATCTTTTATTAGGCCCACTAAATGGTTGGAAACATTATTTTTTGCAAGCTTTTGGGCACAAACACCCTTCTTCAGGCATAGGGAGAGTCTGCTGGTGTTTTGTGTTCTCCTGGTTGGAACAGAAGTCAATATGCAAAATCCAGGTCTATAAAAATGCAGATACGTGGCACTGAGGATCAGAGGTCATGGGAGATGACAATAGGTGTGATAGGTATGTGGGATGGGGGAAAGGGAAGAATGCTGATCTGGTAGCTAGTAAAATGTAGAGCGGTTACCTCGGGTTACTGGATGGCAGATAGGTTATAATGTGCCATAAATCCAATGTCTATATTTAGTCCTAAAGATTTACCCAAGCATGAACTTTCCTATTTTTAACATCACCACCAAGGACAATAATTTATCTAATAGTCAATGACTAAAGGTCAAATCCTTTTCTATTTATTAAATGTACTAGTAATACTTAGGCATCTAGGTGTGATCCTCCTCCACCCTGCTTAAATGCCTGGAAAGTCATTAACACATTCAATATTGCTTATCTTGGAATTAAAACAAAATCACAAAAAGTGTCTGGAAGCAGGAAAAGGAGGGACCCACCCACCTTTTGCATAACTTTTGGTCAAGGAATTGATGATCATACTTAGACATTTCAGAACCATTTCAGTACCTATGAGCTGAAGTAGGCTCTGCCCTAGTATGCTATCATTTAGAATAAAAGGCCTGCACAGTCTCAGCACACCCACTATGTTTGGCTCAACCATCTCCAACCTCTGCATTGTCATCCTAATCTACCCAGAACTCATGATGATGAGGGAATTATAATGTAAATCTTTACTATGCTAAACACGCATGTACACATCTAGAGCCGGCCGGCCTTAAGGAAAATGGTGCCCTGGGCAAACTTGTATTTTGACACCATTCCCTGGCACCCCCCTCCACAGTGCCCTTTCCTTCCTCCTTCAAGTCTGCAGGCAGAGGCAGGCGGGGGCACAGGGTGCAGTCTAGCAGGAAGGTAGAGCAGCATGGTATGCTAGGCAGGTGAGCATACAGCCACCACTGCTGCTGCTTGCACTGCCTGGCCCAGTTCCTCTTGAGCAGTGGCTGGAGGCAGGGGCCCAACTGGGCTGGGCACTACTCCTCCTGACTGGGGCAGGTATTGGCCAAGGTACAGAATGGGGGAGAATGCTACTGTGAGCATGGGCTGCTCACACTTGTATGTGCATGCATGTGTGTGATGCTCCCCAAGTGGACCAGTGCCCACCCCTAAGACCGGCTCTTCAGGGAAGGACTTGACAGAGGTTAGGCAAGCAGTGCACTGAGGCTGATGGCTCTCACATTGTCCAATGCCTTTCTCTGTCTCTATTGCAGCTTGGGTTCAGTTCTCTCCCTTGCCCCTGTTTACCTCCACAGACTAAATGGAATTATACCTGATTTATGCCGATGTGAGGAGAGGCGAAGCATGCTCATAATGGTAGATAATGCACATACTATTTCTGTGAGTATTCCCAAATTCTCAATAGTCATGAACAGAAAAAGAATAATTTCACCTTGAGTTTATGTTCAAAAGGGCTGGTTTTCACAAAGGCAGATCATACAGTAAGCAGGAAAGAATGCATCCTTTTTAATTATTAATTAAGGTGACTTTTGTCCCTCGCACAGTAACATGTTTCTTTTATACAACATGATACCCAAAATGCCTCTGAAAAGCCTACCTGATTCAAATACTAAGAACATACCAAAATAAAATGTGAATTTGTTCACAAAAACATAGCAATCAAAGTAAATCCAAAAGAGCTTTTCTTAAAAAAGAAAGAAAGAAAGAAAATTCAGATGCAACCCTTAATTACTGTCAAGAAAGTCCACATAGAGTAACCTCTGCAGTACACTACAGTTCCTGGCCTGCAGGTGGAGAAAGGTCACAACATTTCAGAGAAACATTGAGATATTTAATAATATTTTTAAGGAAAAGATGTTTTTTTAAAGGAAATGAAAAGGCTATTTTTCTAGTGGTAAGAATTTCAGGGAAATGAACGCTTATCCATGGCTAGAAACAGGAACAAAACCAAACTAAAAAGTTCAGAACTGCATGTAGTACAAGGGCTGCTGACAGAAATAAAATGAAAGGTGCAATGGGATCTGATGCATGATCCTAATAATCGTGCTTCCTACAATGCCATGTGCATGGTAGGAGATATGACTGTGCGACTGAGTATCAGATCCCATCACACTGTGTTGCTGGTGCAGAAGGAGCCTGGGATCATGATCCTGCTCCCCAATGCACCAGCAAACTGGGTTCCCTGTGCTGCGAGCCCTGGTCAGCTGATTGTGGCTCCCAGCCATCAGAGTGTACTTGCCCTTCTGTGGCTGGGAGCCCTGATCAGGTGATTGAAGCTACCAGCCGGGAGACTGTAAAAGGTTTAATGCACTCCCCCCTGGCCGAGCGCTCCAATCAGCTAATAGGTGGTCCCAGCTGAGGGAGCACAGGGAAAGAAGGGCTTCATGTACTCCTTCACCTAGCAGCCCTGATCCAGCTGGTGTTCCCAGCCTCTGGAGCACACAAGAGTCTTGAAGGACTCTGGTGTGCTCTGGAGGGTGGAAGTGCAGACCACACATTTGATTATAGGCATGAAGAGAACCAGGCACAAAGATATTACACATATTTTGTTTAATAACATTTTAGCTCATTCCTAGTTTTATCACACAGTTAACTGAATGCGTGTATGGCTGGGTCACTACTTAAGGTGCACTTAACTGGTTAATCATGTCTTAAGTGTAATGTCTGTCAGGGGCCAGTTATTCCCTGAAACTTTAGAAGTATTTGGATCCAAAGTCTTGTGTGTGTGGTTGTACAAACAAGTGACTGAATCCTTTGTGTTCCACTAAAATCTTAATGAATACCCTCACCTCTTCCCAAAACTGAACACAAATGGATTTCTCTCACTGCCCATTTGCTAAGAGCGAGATTTCAGATGTATTTTTAAGGTGTCTAAAAAGATGCAGATAAGCATCTGATTAGATTTACAACCACACTCACACCACTTAGGTGCCCAAATCCCATTGGTTTCAATCTGTTTAGGGTAGATTGTACTTGATGATGTCTGAGAAGATTTAAAACTAATCTGCTGCTCTCAAGATACTCACAGGAAGTCTTTGGTTACAGCTTCTATGCTGATCACTTCCCATTTTCCTTTTGTGATAGGTGTTGCAAGCTAAAATAAAGGGAGAACAAAGTAGAAATGTAAATTCCATGCTGACCAGGAAAAATATTAGTCAGCAGTGACTTCTATGAGTTATTATTATTACTCACCCCTGAGCCATTTATATAATGGATGTGTTTGTAGCCGTCTGAATTGCTGAACACCTTGTAGTAGCTAGCATTGTCAAGAGCAAAGTAAGGGGTAGATGGCTGAAACTGAAATACATGGCACAACTATTAGGGCAAATAACAGAAACCCAAGGACAAATACTAGCTCTACTTTAACTAACTTTGTAAATCTCATCATGAAGGCCTTTAACATTTGTTCTGTGCACCTCAGCAAATACGCTGCACAATACTTTGTCAATTCAGGGTGTCAAATTAGGGTGTTAAGCATGAGAAACTCATGGCTGTCATTTGAAAAGTAAATATTCCCAAGTTATTGTTTTGATGCTGTAGCAACAAAATTTCCCTGTGACCTGAAATGCATGAACTTTCTCCTCCTTTCAAATAAAAGGCCTCCATGCATTACTCATTCTCCTGTCGCTTTAGACAAAATATCTGCCTGTCCCTCCCTCCATCCAGTTTTTAGTGGAGCTTACCATCCAATTGGATAATAGGATTATAGAAAAATAAAGATGAAAGGAACCTCACGAAGTCACGTAGTCCAGCTCCCTGTTCAATAAGCCAACACAGCTAAGTGCCTGTCCAAACAACTCTTGAAAATGTTCAGGAATGGAGATTGCACAACTTCTCTAGGTAGCCTGGTTCCAATGCTTGACCACACTCAGTCAGAAAGTTCCACCTAATTTCCAATTTAAATTTCTCCCACTGAACTTTGAGGCCCTTACTCCTACCCCATCCCCTTCAGTTACAGAGAAAAAGTCCATCTCCATCCTCTATAATCACTCTTCAGGTATTTGAAGACTGTTACCAAATCCCCTGCCAGTCTTCTCTTCTTCAGACTAATTCTCAGAGTTGTTGGTTGTAGCTGTGTTGGTCTAAGGCAGGGGCAGGCAATTATTTTGGGCAAAGGGCCTCTTACTGAGTTTTGGCAAGCCATTGAGGGCCACATGACAGGCATCCCAGGGCAGATAAATATTCATTTTCTAAATTGTTTAGGGGCACTATGGGCCAGATAGAATGGTCTGGCGGGCTGCATTTTGTCCACCCCTGGTCTAAGGACATAGGCCAACAAGGTTCTTTGGGTAGAATAGGTAACTTTTATTAGACCAAGGAAATAGTTGGAAAAACTATTCTTCTTTGCAAGCTTTCCGGCACGAACACCCTTCTTCAGGCATTCAGCCGACTCTCTCCAATGCCTGAAAAAGGGTGTTCATGCCGGAAAGCTTGAAAAGAATAATTTTTTCCCAACTATTTAGTTGGTTTAATAAAAGATTTCATTTACCCAAAGAACTTTGTCTGCCAGGCTAACTCTGACTCTTTCAGCCTTTCCTCATAAATCATGCATTCCAAGCTTCTAATAATTTTTGTTGCTCTCTGCTGGACTCTTTCCAATCTGTCCATATACTTCCTGAAGTGTGGGGCCCAAATCTGGGTACAGTACTTTAGGTGAGGCCTCACTGGTGCTGAAGAGAGCAATAGAATCACTTCCCTTGGTTTGCATCTGATACTCCTGTTAACACAATCCAGTTTGCTGTTGGACTTTTGGCACGAGGACACGCTGCTGGTTCATATTTAGTTTATGGTTTACTGTAATCCTTCTCTTCAGTCATTCCTGAATGGTCATTTCCTCACCTGTGTTTGGGTATGTAAATATTCTGTCCTGGGTGAAAGACTTTGTACTTATTCAGTTTCACTTGTTTGGTTATGGACCATTTTTCTAGTCTACCCAGGTTATTCTGGATCTTAGTCTTACCCACCAGAGTAGGATAGACTAAAATACTGTGCATCATTCTAACCAGCTCTGTAAACTGGAGATTAAACATGCTTGAATTTTTTAAATGAATTTTATAACAATTCACTATTATTTTGGTGTTTTATAATTTTTTCAGCTACACTGAAGGTATTTGCTGCAGAGCTTGGATTAGGACTCAAGACTTTTCGGTCACTGGCCTCACTTCTCCAGTCCATACTACCTCCTCAAGAGAGATATTTTTTGCTTAGTATCATGAAAAAAAATATTTCCTTAGTTTCTCAAAACCCTATTGCAACTTTACTTTACCTAGCTCTGATTTTTTGCTCAACCAGTAAGGACTAAGATTTTGACTAGCTGTTACCTGGAAACTCAAGAGTTTAGTGAAGTCCTAAAATGACCTTGGATTCATCTAGTTCTTCTCTGCTAGTAAAAAAGGAACTCTAAGCATTTTAATTAGTGTCCTTTCATTTTTAACTGGCCGAAGACAATGAGAGAAAATATCTTACTGTGGAATCAAAAATACCTCCCTCTCCTCTCTCTTTCACACACATACACATGCATGCATGCCCAGTCTCAGTGTTAATAATTGTCATCTTGACTTTGACCTTTTTAAACAGTTAAGATGCGACATAAAAAACCCCCTCAAACCTGCCAGTTTAATGGCACAAAGTCTCTCATTTTGCCCTCTTGCTTTCCACAACTGTTTACAAAGTTTGCAACTTGATCATCACATTGTCTATTTGTGGAGCCTTTGCTATGTCAAAACAAAATGTGTCAGAATGAGGGCCTTCCTTTCCACATCAAATCTGACAGCCAGTGGGATGATCTCTCATCTTTGTACTGTGGGTGATTTCATCCCTGCTGTTTCCTCCCTCATTGCATTTTTTAAAACTTCCCTTTTTGACTTCAAAACTAAAGTAGTAATTAAAGCAGATAATGTAAGAAGAACCCAGATCCTCTGTGTAGCTCTTTCGGACTGTCCCCACAAACAAAAATGTGTGTTTTCTTGGGGACAATGTGTACAGTTGTTATTTGTCCCCGGGGAACACCCATGCTATGTTTAACTATGTTGGCCCCGGCAGCTTTACCTGGAGTTCTGGGGGCCTCTGGGAGCTGCAGCTGTGGTGATCCTGCAGCAAGAAGCCTGGCTGGCAGCTGGAGCATGGCTCCAGCTGGCCAGGCTCTGGTTTGCAGCAACTGGTGCTCTGGTTTGGGGCAGCCCAGTTTTTTCTAGGTGCAGGTTTTTTTGCCCCCGGGACCTCCTGGGGGCAATCCCCCTCCCCCCATGCTGCAAATTAGAAGTGCAGGGAACCCCTGCGTGTGCAGTGTGTGTGGTATCACAGATGGGTCTGCAGCACTGCATGCTGTACATCCATGCTTGTTTGGATATGCCTTAGGTGTCTACTGTCTACCACATGGCATTCAGTCCTTCTGAATCCAGAGGGATTCAGACAGTATTCTGCTTGGCAGAGCTGTGTGAAAAATTTCATCTGGTTTGTTCAAATGTATGCAAAAAACTCAGCAAGAAATGGTGAGGAGAAACCCACCAAGTTTAGAGTCTCAAACCTTAAGCTGGAGTTTTGGACAGCTCCATTGGAGGTTAATTCCATTCTCCATGTATGCAGTTGATGGGCCAATGTTATGGAATAAGAATTGTTATAAAAGGGAAGTACAAAAGTAGGAGTTCAGAAGAGAATGTTATCTTTACATTTCATAATCAATGCGTTACTTGAATGCTGTAATACAGAACCTGAACTCACTCTGCCAATCCAGCCAGTTTTGCTTTCTTGTTCATGCTGTTTTTCCTAAGAAAGAAAGAAAAAGAACCTCTAAACATTATGTTGATCTTCTCTCACAACTAAAAGTACAAACTTGTGGATCTATTTTAATTCCCTCCAAATCATTTCTTATCTATCCTTTTCATAAATACAAATTGCCTGATACTTTTGTCCCATTTTTCATACCTCTGGGCACTGCCATATTCCACTGTTTTTTTCCAAGTCACAGACTGTGAGTACAGAATAATTTTGAATCCTTGTGAGCCACTGCAGACAGATCCTTTCATCAGTTACCCATGTCACAACACTCAAATAATGCTCCCTAGAAATAATGAAAGTTATTATACACTTTAAAGTCATCTGTATTACTTTACTATAGCACAGCACCCAAGGGTTCAGTGAATTCTACCAATTCAGGTCTTATATTTTAGTTTAATTTGACTTTTCAGTACTGGTCTGCCTTACAAATGTTATGTTGCATTGTAGTGCTTTATGTTTATGCTTTGACTTATGTTCACTCATACAGTAAGAACTAGACAGAGTCTGTACACACCAACGTCTTACACATACTGTAGTTTAATATAAACAATGAAAATCAGAACTGTTAGTAGTATATAATAAGACCTACATTGTGCTTCAAAATGGTAAGTGTCTCAGATTTTTCAATTTTACCCCACAACCTCCATAAAGTTCTATGTGAACACAGTGTACAGCAAAGTGGCAAACTGAAATATTGTGAGCTGGTCCTAAACTTTTGCCAAGTACATTCTCTTAACTCAGACTGATGAATCATTGAGACCTTTAATTAGTATGAAAGGCCTGATTGTATAGTTACTTGTATACTAATTGCTTCATCTCCAGAACATCATCCAGCTAAGACTACGAATCACAGATAAAAGCTTTCTCTTTTAAGTGGGAACTTTTGATTAACAGGGACACCTCAGGACATCATAAGAAAGCACATGCAGAACTCAATGGCCGCATCCACACGAGCATGGACATCTGGTTCCCTGGGGACAAGTAGCAGCAGCATACCTCGTGCCACTGCTACTTGTCCCTGGAGAACACCTATGTCATGAGTTCTTTGGTGGAGAGGCTGGGGCCAGAAACTGTGCTGGCCCCAGCAGCCTTATCTGAGCTCCTTAAGACCAGGGAAGCTGCAGCTGGGCACTCCTGCAGCTGGAAGCCTGGTCGGCAGCCAAAGTGTGGCTCTAGCCAGCCAGGCTCTGGTTTTGGGCAGTGCACACTACCGCCATATGCGCCGCGCTACTTCTTTTTCCACATAGGTTTTTATAACCCCAGGATCTCCCAGGGTCAATAAAACCCCTTGTGCTGCAAGGTAGCAGCACAAGGAATGCTTGAATGCGTGGTGTATGGGGCCATAGACAGATTTACAGCACCACACAGCCATGCTCATCTGGATGCAGCCAGTGCTCTTACTTACTATAGTCTGTTATTGCTGGAAATAAAATTACAAGGTACTCTTGCTCTGAAGGAGCACGTGCTGAAGACTTTGTGAACTGAACTAAAGCAAATGTTTCTACAGAGCTTTGCTCTTATCTATACATTTTAGCTTAATTATTTTTTTGTTTGTCAAAGTTCATATTCACTATGTCTTCTTCCCTTGACATTCAGCTAATAAAAAGCATGTGGAGGTTTCAGCAATGAAAGCATTTAACAGTTGGTGAAACCATAAATCCTTTCCCCCACCAAAAAATTGCTTCAGTGAGAACAATACATGCAGCCACAACTGCTACAACAGACTGTCCAACAAGTCACATTCCTGCTTCCCTGGCTACTTTGTCATCTATTTCTGATTAAAATGCAGGGCTTTTTTAGTATGTAATCTTAATTTCTATATTACTGTGAGCATGGCACTTGATTGTGAAAGGGATTGCTTGCAGGACACCTGTACTCCATTTTCATTTTAATGTCCCATTTTCATAGTTTTGTAGAAATATGGTTCAAACCACAGGGAAAAAAAATGAAATTTCAGGGAGGAGCATGCCTTTTAGTAATTTCAGTCAGAAAGCATGAGATGTCCCTCCAGTTTTTGGATTTTTTTTACATGCAGTCTACATTGCATTATGATGAATTTAGTTTAATTCCTACAATTATTGTATTGTAACTCTCTTTCCCTGTCTGCAAAGAATTCACTTCCCAAAGTAATACAAGCTGATCTTCCTGGGGTCAAATCCAACCCTGTGTATTACAGCCTGCTAAACAGTCCTATAGTAGCACTAAGCATAACATGGGACTAAATTTGGGGTTGAAAGCTGGAGGGACCCCATGCTGGGTCTCTGAAAAGGCCCAAATTTCACTCACAGTGGTAAGTAAGATCGCCCTTCTTGAATACATTCTACCAGTTATGGGAATGCTCTAAATGCTAAGGGCCAAACAGTTTACTTGGGCACTCAGAACCTCTCTGAACAGTATTTCCTGGGTGAAACATAAACCACTATGTTTAGAAAAACCTCATGCAGAAGTGAGAAAAGAATACTGCCATTCCAGAAATCTGGCCTGCACTTCCCCACCTCTCTCTTTCATCACAAATGTAGTAACATTATCTGCTCTTTGGGGCTAACTTGCCTTTCATAAATGGGGCAGGGGGGTGAAGGAGCATGACACAGTTGCAGTCACTTTCCTCTCAGTATTTTCTGCACAGTCCTTAGCATAAAGATTCAAATTGCTTTACAGTATCAGTGTAAACATCCAGACTACAGACCAGATCTGGCCCAGGAAACCATTTCTTTTAGCCTGCCAGTAGTTGGGTGGGCTACTGGAAGTTGGGCAGTATGGCCACAGAATTCAGGGTCTGTAGACCCTAATGGACATGGCCATCAATGGCAGGACCCTTGATCTGTGCTGTCACTCAAATATTACTGGGCCCACAGTTCTGACATGGCAGGAGTCCTTCACACACCAGATCTGGCTTGGGGCCTACTATGAGTTCAACACCCATGCACTATATCAACCACATGCTACTGTTTATTGAACTTTTTTATTGTGTAATTCTTGTAAGACAGGTTAGTGTGCATGGGTTCATGTATACACATGTACCAGAGGTGGGGTGCAAGGTTTTTAATAGTCACTGTATCAAATGTTTCTTACACCTTAACTGTATATGCTCACAAGCAGAATGAATTTAAATATCAGTGCTTCTAAACACTCTGAGTCCAGCTCACTGCTGTGTTAGTATCAGTTATATGGAGTTGCACTGATATCAAAACAGGAGCAAACCTGATGTGAATTCAGCTTTTGTGCTATCAAGCTGAGGATGCAGCTGAAAGGGCATGTGTGAATTATCCTTCCAAGCCAAAAACACAGTATTGGTAAAGAATCACAATTAAAACACACATACCATAAGAACTACTCACCCTGATATCTTACGTGGTACAGCAATCTCAATGGAATTCAAAGGAGTAAAAGACTGGGTGTTCACTATAAATAATTTCACAGTAGGGTTTCTAGCTCCTGCCTAAAAATGAAAATACCTCATATTATTTTTGAAAATAGCAAATACTGCCTAGTGATGATAAAGGAGCTGTAAAACAGAGAAATCACAGTGAAGTACCACATAAACTTTGTGAAGTAAAACATCTGAATAAAACTTCGAGATGAGCACATACTTTTATCCTTTTAATAGGACATTAGCATCAACTCTAGTTAAATACTGCTTCTTTCATCAAAATAAGCATTCATAATTGTTTTCATTGTCGCCTCTGTAGCATTTGCTAATGCATTATAAGGCTTACCAAAAAAGCTATGGCTTATGAATTGCTAGCAATGGTCAAGTCCTATCCCACTATCAGATACAACCACCCTTCAGGATTCAGAAATTGCTCACATTCCACAAGCAGAGAGAGGTAGTTAGCCATGTTAGTCTGAAGTCCTAAAGAAGGCAGAGTGGAGAGATGCACCTTATAGACTAACCCAAAGCTGTTCAACTGGCAAGAGGTTAATCTGTGGCTCCCCAGGCTTCCACTCAGCCACCACTTCCCCTATCATTCTAGCTGCAGTAGCAGCCAGGATCCCCGGGCTTTCCCTTCAACTTCTGCTTTGTTCACCTGCCTAGGGGTGGGATACATCTCTCCTTCCCACCCACGGGCAGTGCAGCATGCAGGATCTCATAGCTCACAAATTGAGGTTGGGGATAGCTATATGACTAGTGCAGTGCTAGAGAGTGCCCACCCACCCACTCACACAGCAGAGCAGTATCAATTTGTGCTGCTTTATTGCAGATGTCTGTTAGGTTTACGGCAGAAGAGTACGGTCAGCTCAAAAATGCCTGCATACTCCAGCTGCCCCAAGCAGGTACTCCCAGGTCTTCAGGGTCCTGATCCTGCCTGCATTTGCAAATTTTAATTCCACAGCATGCAGGATCAGGCTCCTGAAGCCCTGGGAGCACTTGCCTATGTTCCCCTATTTGGGACTGCCCAGGTGTCTGTTGACATTCCCATGCAGTTTTAGGGTGGATTGGCAGCCCCAGATCTGGGACTGCACTGGAGTGTACAACTTGCTCCAGTGTGGTCTCTGGGGTGCATCTCTGTAAATGGGGAAATGGAGAGACACACTCCAGAGATTCTTAGAGCACATCTGGGAACATCACCTGTTGTTCCGTAAGATCAGTGCATAGGATGATGGGCAATGCATTTCACCCAAAGAAGTGCATCAGCCAGATGATCTGCTTCATTTGGCAGTCTGCTTCCAGCCAGAAAGACTTCTTATACTCTTAGCACACAGACATGGTACAGCACTGGTATGAGTAAGCTGTGAAGTCTGTAGACTATACCCATGACATCGAAGACAGAAAAGACTAGGAAACCCACTGACAATACTCCCCCCACCTTCCTTTAAGAGGCAGACATCATAGAAGTCTATTGGAATTCATGAGCTGAAGTTGCAGTTTTGTAAAAGGTTCACAGCTTGGAGATGAGTCTGTCTATGAACGTGATGTAACACCCTAGACCTGAAAATACATTTCCAAAAGGATATGCACTGGGAAGGAATTTTGGCCCTACAAGAACTAGACGTGCATATATATTGGTTGCATATCGGATCAACACCAATAAAAGGAAAATTAATATTATCAGCTATTGGCTTTTTTTGGCCAGTGTAACTGATAATGTCACTGATAAATACAATATGCCTTCTGGTTGGGTCTCAGGACACCATGTATGTGCATGTAGCCACATACAAGAATGTAGCCAGGTAGCATAGAGAGCAGCACCCTGCAGGTAAGTCTGTGGAGGGGAAGGGGTGTGGGGGATAGAAGGGGCATGGTGGGGTACAGATTGAGGCCCCTGCAGTGAGGGAGGGAGTGGGGCAGGGGCTGGGGGCACTGCCCAGCCAGGACTGTGAATGGGACCCAGGCCTGGGGCAGGGAACAGGATAGAGTGGCAGGACACTCATCCAGGGGGCATGGTCAGTGTTGGCGGGGCACTCTCCACTGCTGTGCCTACCCCCCGGGGGAGGCATAGTGGGGGCATGTGTCTCTCCAGATATGTGCAAAGGGCAGATGTAGGCTGCTCTCTGTGGGCTCAGGGCTCTCTGCTATGCTGTCTTTCGCTCAGTAGTCTCATGCTGACCATGCATCCCCTGTCCACCCAGCAGCAATAGGGGCTGCGAGTTGTGCTTCCCGCTGCTGGGTGGGCAGGCGGCACATGGCTGATATTGGGTTCCTGAGGGAAAGGCAACAAAGCTCCAAGCCCACAGCTGGCATCCCACATCTGCCCTCAGCCAACTCGGCTCCACTCAAACATTCCCGCAATTAAAAATGGTGGTGGCAGTGTTTCAACTAAAGCTCATTGACAAGCTTTAGCGCAAGCACCACTGCCACCATTTTTGAGTGCCAGGATGCTGAGTCCCTGGATGATCTGCCCGTGACTCTGTCCCACTACCTGCCCCAGCCCTGAATCCCATTCACTGCCATATCTGGACATCACCCCCAGCCTCTGTCCCACTCCCTCCCTCACCATGGGGGCCTCAATCTACACCCCCCAGGCTCCTTCCCTTCTCCATGGCCCTTCTCTTCCACAGACTTACCTGCGGGGAGCTGCTCTCCACTCTGCCCAGTTGTATTCCTGCAAATCAGTTATTGGATCCATATTGACCAATATGATTGGTTAATAATTGGCTCTTGGTATTGGCCAAGAAAATCTTTATCAGTGCACCCCTAACAAGAGCATTTCTCACCATCACCATGTCTACTTATCAAACTTTCTAGAGAAACAACAAAACCTTAAAAAAAAAAAATCACACTTTCTTTCCAGGAGAAAATAAAATACTTTAACATTGCCAGATGCTGTTGACTTCAGTAAGAGTAATCACAGCAAGCTGTTGAGGAGAGACAGACAATATTTTTGTTAGCAGAAAGTGATTAAAACTGAGACTATTCTCTTACTGAAACTGCTGAACAACCATATTTAATAAATAACACAGACCTTGGGATATGGGATTCTAATCGTCTTTGGATACTGCAGCGTGTCTTCTGAATAAAAGGAATACTCAATAACAGGAACTTCTGTATCATTAAACTCTGCATATGCTATAAAATTGCCATTTGGAGACCACCACAGAGCAGAGTGGGTGCCAAACATTTCCTCTGAAAGAGATGCAAATGCATTCTTTTGAAGCAATAGTTGCTGAGTTGGCTTCTGTATCTGAAATATCCTTCTCATTAGTTTTTACAGAGCTGTACTGAAGTTCAGCTGCTGAACTGTAGACTACTTACCTGGGCTCTAAAATGACATTAAATAAATTAATGCCTACAAATGATATACTTTCATGAAAACAATCCCTGATTCTGGCTTCATCAAAGACCTGTTCTGGACTCATTTGTTTATTTATTCTTTATATGTTTAGGATGCTGCCATCTATCAAAGCATTAAATAATGCCTACATTTAAATGTATGATAAGCTTCTAGTTAGAATGACACTTTGGTTTAGTACAGGGGTTGTCAACCAGGGGTACTTGAAAAGGTCCTAGGGAGCACATGCGGATGGGCAGGGATGGAGCCCCATCCCGTGCTGCCATGAAGGCACCACCTGCCCTGCCGGAAGTGTGGGGGTGGGGAAAGGTTGCACACAGCAGCTGCCGCTGCTCCACATTCAACTGTGCGCACACTCCCCCCACCCAGTGTCTGGCCATGTGCCACCACACTCGGCTCCACATCCAGCCGTCAGGGGTTACATTGCTCCATCTCTGGCCGCTAGGGGTACACTGATCCAAAAAGGTTAAAAATCACTGGTTTAGTACACAGCATAGTGCCCTAGGAGTCAGAAGACAAGATCCCATGCCTCGGTCCACCACTGACCTGTTGTGTGATATTAAGCAAAACATTTCAGCTTGCAGTGTTCTTGCTTCTCCATCTCTAAAATGGGAATAGTTATACCTACTCTCCTTATTTCTATGGAATAGAAATGTTATATATAATAAGAACTAAACTTCTCTTTCTTTTCTCTACATGTCTAACATTTTTTTAAAATCATAACAAGGAGTTTGCATGTTACCATATAAAATAAAATAGTTGTATGTAGTTACCTTCATAAACCCAATCAGGAATGCCGTTAAAAATTTTATTTTCTTTTCCATTTCTGGTGATTTGTATACTCTTTGCTCCTGGGAATTCTTTCACATAAATGTTATTATTCCACACATATGCCTACAAAAAAAAAATCTCATCGTTATTAAATAAATTATGGTTGGAATCCAGTGATAGAACAAGCTATATTTACTTCCATTGTGTTTTCCAGCATCCTATTTCTTTGTCATTCAGATTGCAGGAATTGTCTTAATAGTTGTATTCTATTAAGTATACTGAGGCCACTTAACAAGTGAAAACATTCATTAAAATTCATTAGTACCATAAAATATCATAGTAAATTACTTGGTCTGTGGTCATAAACAAAAACGTAGAAATGACAACAACAAAAATCACAAGGAGATGACAATATTTCCAACATTAACAGCATAAAACTATCTGACTTCTTCTGACAGAACTGTGTGCATCTATGCCTGGATGTGTTTGCGCACACACGTACTAAATATAGGTCACTGACTAACATCTGTATTGTTATACAGGAATTGCTTATATACTGCACTTCTACTTACTAACCAATTTGTGGCCAACAGGTGACCAGGATATATACTGGGTATCATTAGGAAGTGGATTCTCAGTCACTAAGGTACTAGAAAACAAAAAATAAAACAAAACAAAAATAGTTAAGACAGACAATCATTATAGCGTCATTTTATTGCAAAGCATTTACATTATATTAGATCGATTTTACATAAAGTTACTAACCTTGCAGTCATGTCATAAATGTGATATGTAGCTGTATATGAATGTCTCCAGAGCTGCAAGAAAACCATTATTATTTTAATAAAATATCCTCATCAAGAAATATTTTAAAGAGGTCTGCAAGTGTGTTATAAGTTAATGATAAGTGTTTGAAACCTTTTCCTATTTCTATTTCTGATGGGTGAATGGACCCATCAGCCATCCCATGATCACTAGTGGGTCAGAATGTCCCCACCCATGGTAAAAACCTAGGGAAATTAATCAGTGAAAGAGTCATTCTGAGTTTTCCTTTAAACTATCCTCTTTAACAGGAACTAGTCACACACCAAATTTTTAAGGCCATGTGCTCCTCCAGCCTGGGTGGTCCCAGGGATCCATGGTAAGACTGGAGCAAGACTTTTATACAGAGATGGGCATAGCCCTGCAGCTTCCCAGCCCCTTTTTACTCTGTCTCACTGGTACCCCTACTGTTTTAAAGCACTGTATCATGCTACTTTGTTCAACATCCTTATGTTTCTTTTTTCTTGGCCCTTATATAGTTGCTTACCCAAGAATAGATAACACTGTTCTAAAATATACTATTTTCTATCTAGATTTTGTCACAGAAACCTATGGCCTCTACAGAAATCTCTCTCCCAGGTCTGCCTCTGAAAAGCTGTAGATTTTGAGAGTTTCAGTAAAAGCACTAAGTGGGGCCTGAGAATGGGATGGTATAGCAGATGTACATGCCAGAGAGCTTACAGGATTCTACTTTGTTCTCTGCTAGGATATCAAACTAGCAGCCCATAAACTTGATTCATTATGACAGTCTGTGTGTTCTAATTCATCTCTGCTGTTAAATAATGTGTATACATTTAAACTTTCTTTTTCCAGTTCAAAAAAATTCATTATCTAATTACAAAAACACAAATACATTTTCTGTATGATAATTAATAATTATTCTATGAAAGTAGACAATTAGAACATTTCCTCTTTGGTTTCTCACTCACTTGAAAGTCATTGTTTTCTTGCTTTACCCTTTCTCATGTCCAAGGGCTTAATAACCAGTAGCTAAATGCCAGTATCCTCCTGATTTATGGATCTGTGCTAGTTTAATCTCTTGTTCTATGGGTTAATACAATGTGTACTTTTCAATTTTGCAACTGTAAAGTCAAGCCATGCTTCCTACTCAGAAGGTAAGAAATGGCAAAATTATGTTGACTGCCCAACTTTTATTAATCTAGTGCTTATGCCTGTTGATATAATTTATAATCTTGTAGTATTTTTGTCACAGGACTCCTACCTCATTCATTGCATAGGTATTATAATCTGAAGTTTATGATAATAAATACATTTAAGATATTAAATTCTTTCTTAGTCGATATTGTTTAATATGGCTATGCCTTATAGACTGCCTACTCTTCCAACCCTGCTCTGAATGTGTAATTAATGACTTCCTCAAAGGCTCTCAAATGATGGGCTTCAGAGTGCACCATCAGTTCTTCAAAGCACAGCTGTGACATGAAGGGCTATAATTATCCCTAAATTATGGGTGAGGAACTCAGGCAGAAAAAGATGAAGGACAAACACATCCTCTAAATTTGGGTGGCAAATTTGAGATTTCTTGCACACTGTTTTTTAATGTGTTTAACATTATCTAGCTCTTCATGTGTTCCACAGGGTGCTCCCTCACTAGAAGCCTCTCCCTAATGTCAGGTTTACGGCACTCAGCGAAATAAAAAAAGCAGATGGGTGTTCAGCCAGGGCTCCCAAATAAAAGTCTACTTTTTAAAGGTCCAGGGCACTGTAAGCCTAGCACCACTGTTGGGGTCAGGGCACCCCAGACATTTAAAAAGCAGGCATGTACCTGGGAGCCCAAGTTGTATGCATACTTTTTTTATGTTCTCAGGCACCTGTGGAAGAGGCACCTGGAGAGCAGGGATCTCCTGGCTTCCCCAGCTGAAGGTGCCCCACCAACAGATGGCAATCACACAATTGGAGTTTGAGGAATTTTATGCTTAATTCCTTGAATGACGCAATTTGTCATACACACATGGCTGGTCATACAATTTGGAGAATGGGGCATAACATTCCTCAGTCTCCAATTATGTGTCTGTCTTAATGTCTGCCAGCAGCCTTACACAAGATCACTACATTGCATTGCATTTCCTCCCAGTCCCTACCTCTCCAACTCTTTTTGCCCAATCAGTCCCCCGCTCCCCTTTTCCCAGCTCTTAGTCTCAAGAAGGGAGAACATACTAGTACCTTCTTATAGCCAGATTGTAGAAAAGCAAATTTTGTATCTGGTGAGAACATAGCTGTGCTAGCTCCAGCTTCTTTCTATCAAAGAAGGAAAGAGACTGGTTACATGCCACACTGGTTACATATATAAAGGAAACACATAAAAGGAAAGAATCAATGCAAAGTCTAAAGTGTACAATATATTAACATACTATTGTGGTATTTTTCAGAGTTTTTAAGACTGTTCCATTATCAGCACTGATGATCTGCAGGCTGCCATCCACTGTTTTGTGGGCATATTCATTTCCTAAGGGAACAAGACAGAAACTACAAATCAACACAGAGAACCCATAAAACAAAATGCTTCCCCAACTCCCTTGAGGAACTCAGTGCACCTAAAAAGAAAAGAAGCTCTACCTTATCTTCCAATTCCACCACTGGCCTATGAATGGGAAGGTGCACAAGGAAGAACTATGAAGCATCCTACAAAAGGCTGGAGTAGTAGGCATACCCTCGAGTCCCCATAGCAAGCAATGTGCCTTCCCATCACCAGCAACACAGGAATTTGCTGGAAGGTACAGCTGAACACTGAATCATCAGTCATCCTCATTCTGCTGTCATTACTGGCATCATTCTACAATCACACAAAAATAATTTAAAACTTTTTTCTTCACATATCAGCTACTTCTATTCAGGTAAATGCAGCCTGATGTTCACATGGATGTCAAATAACAGAGACAGGCAGAAAGAGCACTTTGTTAGTATTAAATGGATTACCTGAAATCCACTGCAAATTGTATCTTTTGTAGTTATAGCCATCACTCAGATAATCCTCTAAGGTAAATGTTCGTCGAGTGTCAGAGCTGTGAGAGCTACCTCCTAGAATAGAGACAAAGATTTGGATGCAGTTATGACCTACCCACTAAAGATTCATTACTAAATAAATCACAATTTAACTAACAAGTTTTTGGCTACCCAGATGTAAGGCATTAACAAAAACAAAACACCTGAGTTTTGCTGGAAGTCAAGTCAGCCACAAGTGGGAGGAATCCCTGCTGACCCCATCTAGCAACTCATGGTAAAAACCACAGTTAAGTCCCAGGGGAATTCTAGAGAGAGAGCATCTATATGTGTACTATACTGCAGAATGGATTCATTAGTAGGGTTGTACAAAGCTTCAGGTGCTGATTCGATTTGGAGATTTGGCCCGATTCGGCAGCCAAATCTCTGAACCTGAATCAAATTGGGAGACTCATTAAAAGGTCTGAGTCGAATCTAAAGCCTCCAAATCGATTCAGCGCCAATTCAGAGAGATTCAGAGATTCGGATCAGCCAGGGAAAGACACACACAGCCAGGTGGCTACAGGTTCTCCCATGTCTCCTCCATCTGTGCCTGCCTCTCCCTGGGCAGGGGGAGCTGCAGCAGAAGCCCCCATGGCTGCCCTGCCTGGCCCCATCCCCCATCCCGCCCCAGCCTCCCAGCGCTTAAAAAAGAAAAAGGAAAAAAAAGCCCTGCACTCACCGGCTGCAGCAGTGGGGATAAGAGCCTCTGAAGGCTCATGGCAAAGCCCCCATGCATAGCATGGGGCAGTGGGAAGCAGCAGGGAATTGAACCTGCCATCTGGCACCCATGTGGCAGCTGCTCCATGGTGTGGGGGTAGCATGCCTCAGCAGGGCGCTGTGCACTGTCTGGGTGCTGGAGCCACTGGGGCTTAGTGGTACCAGGCTCCAGCTGACTGCTAGAGCTGTTCCTTGACAGTGCACGGTGACAGCTGCTACATGGCTGCCAAGTGGGCAGGGGGAGGAGCTGTGATCCCTGCTGCCCCCCACTACCCTGCGCTCTGTGGGGGGGCTCTGCCACAAGTCCCCAGAAGCGCCAGTTGGTGCTGCTGCCGTCAGTGAGTGCAGGGGTTTTTTTCTTCCCCAAGTGCCAGGAGGCTGGGGCCGAATCAGCACTTAAACAGCATTGAATCTCCGATTCTGATTCAGCCAAAATGAATGGGGACAGTGATCTGAATCAGCCAAATCTGAATCTGAACTCAATACTTCCCTATTCACACAGGCCTACTAATTAGCCCTACAGATAAGCAACATAGTCTACACATTCACTGATATAAGGGAACAGTAAAATAATTAACTCCACTGTAAGAAAATACTGTCAAGGACAGTGCTGTCTTGCAGAGGACTAATTAACTGCACTGAAATACATGTGTTGAGACTAACTGGGAGTGTAAATTGTGCCCAGTCAGCCCAGCCAGCCAGAGGCCTGGTCTGCCCTGGCTCAAATTGCTGCTGATCTGGGTGTACATGTTGACACTGCCCCTGGGAACAGTTGACTCTTGCTTGAACTGTCCCAGAGTTTATTGCTTCATATTAATTGTACATGTAGATACACCCAGAAATGATTATTCTGCACTAGTTGAAAACAAAACCAAGAACACCTTTTTGGAAATGAAGACAGGTTCTTAATTTCTCTGTTCCACCCATCTCATGAAGTATGTAGACACTTGTTAAAAAAGAGAAAGAGGCAAAACTTACATTCCCTCCACTCTAAACCAATGGGGATTGGCCAGAGCAGGACTTGGGACAGAGCTGCAAGTGGCTCATTTGGGGAAGCATGGGAATGGAGGGGAGGATGGCTTCTGCTACAGCATGCACTCCCAGGCAAGCATGGGCGAGGGGGAGTGCCCTCTGGATCTGTGTGTGGGGCAAGGGCGGGCTCCCACTGCCGGCTTTGTCCCGGGTGCCAAACTTCCTTGCCACAGTATTGCACAGGGGAATTAAGACTTTTTCCCACTCAAAGCTGAAGACTAGACCCAGTTCTCTCTATTATTTGTAGCATCCTTTCATTTTGTGCTTCTGCCACACATGATTCAATGATTTTCAGGATCAAAGCTTCTTTGTTTTCTTGAAATGAAATATTTTCAAATATCACTCTGAATAAAAGGAATATGGAACATAAATGTTAGCTTAAACACTCATCCATAAGGTTTCTAGCCTTTTCATTCTCTGGTGTCAAAGGAAGAAATGAACTAGGCTGGAATTTAAACCCAGTAACATTGCTTGGTAGAATATAGTTCAGCCTCAAGCTTTGAAGATGGGACCTGAATTACTTTAGCTGCTGTGAATGCAAAACTGTCACTTGAGCATAAAAGCATACTTCAGTGCTAGGTTGTATCAACAATTATAAAGTGCTATTGCACACAATATTAAATTACATGTTTATATAACAGTTGCCATTAAAGTTCATATTATTGAAGACTTTATCATTCACCATCTATTTAATTATTAACAAACTTCATTCTCATAAATGAAACACATTAAAATGACAGGATCAATAAAACTTGTAATGCAGATGGTATATTTTTTGCTTTTATTACTTTTGTCAAACTTTGAAGATAAGTTTGTGGTGGAAGGTCTGGTTAAATATATACTATCTATAAAAAAAAAAAGCTAGGCTTATCCAAGGTATCTTCTTTCCAAATGATTGCTAGATTCATTACCACAACAAGATATAAATTAAAGCTGAACAAAAGGGTTTGAAACTAGGTTCGTCCAAAAAGAAAAGTGATTTTCTTTTTCCGAAAGCCTGAAAAACCCCCATTGCGAGAAAAAGCCTTTCATAAAAGACACAAGCACCCTCCAATAAGGACTTCACCATCAAGTCAGCACTTTCAGGGTGATTAGAAACAATGTACATTTTGCAGATTAGTTGCAATCATCATGATCATAGAGATTGAGTATCATACAGATGTTCATGTTATCTATGTAATCAATAGAGCAGAAGGAATGGAGAGAAGGCCAAGGTTAGATTATATGAATACAAGGTCCAAGAGACAGAGCAGAGCAAGGACAATGATGGTTTGAAAACTAGGAAGGTAATTTGCAAGTCATGTCTAAAGTGTACTGGAATCCAGGAAAAGGAAGGGTGCTGAATGGTAGCATTCCTGAAGTCAGCACATAGTACAGGGACATGCAAAACTTGTATTTCTCCCTATCTTTTTTTTTTTCTCTTCAAGGGAAAAAGATTACCAAAGAAATCCATTTTGGGCTGGCAATAAGAAGTGATTAAGGTACAGATATGGATTTCAACAGAGTAAACACGGAAGTGACTATTAATATCATCAGTGTTTCAAAGACAATGATAAACAAAACTGCAGATGGTTCATGACCCATCATTCAACCTTTGAGAAAGATAAAAGTCACAGATCTCACAAGCCACAGTTGTCTGCAATGGTCAGAAGAAAGATGGAAGGATCTATGATCATAGAAGCAAAAAACAGCAGTCTTGAAATATGAGATCATATAACCCAGTGATAACCTTTTCAGATTTATGGCACCTCTCAGAAAAAGCCAGCTCTTAGCTTTCCCTTGTTTCTTGACCACAGAAAAAAAAAAAGAGGAATTTTTCCATTGTAGAGAGCTTGAAAGGCCAGAGCAGGTCAGAATGTTCCTGACACTATGGAATTTGAAATTCCCTACTTGAAATTTCTGAGTTTATCTTTTGAATTGTGCATTGCTGTTTGCACACCTAACGGTGATAATATTATGCAACACTCCTTCAAAGGATCTCACGATACCCTGATTGAGAATAACTGATAAAATAGGGGTACACCGAGAGAGAATTTTTGGGCTGATATCAATGGCTGAATTTAACGAGCCAAATCACCCGATACTGATCTGATTCCGATATGCAGTCATACAGTGTGGAAAGTGGCACCTGGCTGGTAAGTCTGCTGTGGGGGAAGGGGTGAGGAGGGAAGGAAAGGGCATGCGGGAGCAGATCAAGGCCCCCACTGTGGGGGAGGGAGTGGGGCTGGAGCAGGCATTGCATAGCCTGGGCAGGGCATAGGATGGAGCTGCAAGTGCTTTGTTCAGGAGGTGTGTGGGGTCAGCTGCGTGTACCCTGGGAGGACACAGGGAGCACATGCCCTTGGATCTGTGTGCAGGGCAAGGGCAGGTTGCCATTGCAGGATGGGGCTGGGGCTGGGGCTGGGGCAGTGCCAGGCTCTTCCCAGCAGTGGGACTGGGGTGAGCTGCAATTGGGGCAGACAATGGCAGCGGCAATGCTGGGAGACTGCAGCAACCCCAAAATTCACTCAGGTCATCTAATCCAACCCCCTGCTCAAAGCAAGACAATCCCCAACTAGATTGTCCCAGCCAAAGCTTTGCTAGCCAGGTTTTGAAAACCCCCAAGGACAGAGCTTCCACTACCTCTCTGGGTAACCTGTTCCAGTGTTTTACTACCCTCCTAGTGAGAAAATTCTTCCTAATATCCAAACTTGGGCAACTTAAGACCGTTGCTCCTTGTTCTGTCATGTTACCATTGGTTTCCTGGCAGCAAAAAACAAGAACCATTACTGTGTGGTACCTCTCACAGAGAAAAGATGATGCAAGAAAGAATGGGAAGAAGTGTGTAATGAAAAGAAATTCAGAAAAAGAAAGACTGGGGAAAATCAAAATAGAGAGAGGTGAATTATGTGAAGGGATGCAGAAAAGAAAGAAGAAAAACTATACCTTTCCTCCAGGGAAACATCCTTAATCAAAACTTGTTATGAGTACACTGGTCTTTCAAACTGCTTCTCAAAACTTGGCAGTTCCAGTGAATCCATTCAGAAGTGATTATACCATTCTTTATTTCTGGGACACCTTTCAGAGACCTCATATTGCTAAGCAAACAATTAAGCCTCACAGAAACTCCACAAAATTGGTATTGTTGTTGCACACATGGTTGTTATTAGACTCAGATTGTAAAACCGACAGGAAGAAGTAATGTTTTCCAAAAATGTCCACTAACTTCAGATATGAGAAATGTAGTGTTGCTATTTAAGACCGTATGACAAATAAACACTCAAAGTGCCCAAAGTTAGTAGGCATTTTCACAAATCGAAGCTTAATAATTTGCTCCCTGCTACATAACAGCAAGGCTAATGAATTCTAGTCTCCAGTCCTGTGCTCTAACTGCTAGACCATAGTTCTTCCTCAATACCAAGATCTGGCACGTCTGACTACACTCAAGGGGCACATCCAGACATACAGGCACATGTGCTTGCAGCAGCTCAAATAGGAGCAGCACAAATTTGATCTGGGGAGTGTTGCCTCAGTGCACATGCCCAGACATGCACTTTGGTGTGGGACAAGATGTGCCACTTGAGGCAAAATAGCGCTGCCCAGCTCCTCCTGGATCTGCGGCCAGGGGGAGCTAGAGCCTGGGGCCAGCACAGGTGCTGGCCCCAGAGGTACAAAAACCTGCCCAGTGCTGGCTCCAGCAGTATAAAATGCTGCCCTGGCAAGCAGCTCAGGGCTACTTACTCTCATGAGCTTCTGGGGGACCCTGGCTCACGACTCGCAAGTGTGCCAGGCTGCAGCCCCTACCTCCACCTCCAGAGCCTCCTCTTGAGGTTCTGGTTGAATTTCACCCCCCACTTTTTGTTTTTGATCACCCCATCCGCAGCCCCACTAAGTCTCATGGCCTCTTGGTCAACCTCCTCCTGGACTTGACCAAGTGGGCCCTGTACTTGACCAAGGAGGCAGCTCTGGCCAGGAAGGTGCCTGGAGATTGTGCTGCCACTTGCTTCTCACTCATCCATGCACAGCACCAGTGGGTGGTATCCACCAGCTCTTTGCATGCCTTTGAGGATACGTGGGGGCAGCACAGGGGGACTGCTCAGTATCCTCCTAGGTCACACTTATTTTCACGTTTTGACCCCTTGTCCCACAAGACACTCCTATCCTTTTTTTTTCTGTTAGTTGTCCCAAGAATGTAGTTGTTCCATTCGTCCATTAGCCCCTATAAAAAGGGGCTACTAGTTAGCCATGTGGGCTTTGTCCACTGTAACTGGATGGACAAATAGACAGGAGCTTCTGGGGCCACCCCAGCGGCTGAGCCTGTATTCCACCCTCATCCCATCAGCTGCTGGGAAGCTCAGCTGGCGGATCCTCCGTGAAGCCATCGCTACGGGCATGTATATGGCAAGTTTCACACACACCCTGGTCTCCTGCCCCTTCTGTGGTCATGGGAAGACCCTGGTGCACATGACACTCGAGTATGCCAGGCTGCATCCCCTCCACCTCCACCTCCAGAACCTCCTCCTTAGGTTCTGGATGAACTTTACCCCTCACCTTTTTACTTTTGGACACCCAATCTGCAGCCCCTCCAAGACATGGACCTCCTGTTAACCTCCTCTCTCTTGGCCCTGGCCCAGTGGGCCCCGTATGTGACCAGGAAGGAGGCTCTGGATGGGAAGATGCCCAGAAACCACAGGGCCACTTTCCTCTCACTGGTCTGCTCATGTTTCCGGCCAGAGCACCACTGGACAGCATCCACCAGCTCCTTAGATACCTTTGAGGACCAGTGGGCATGGCCCAGACAGCTCTGCTCAGTGTCCCCGTCAGGAGCACTCATTTTAATGTTTTGACTTTTTGACCCTCACATCACTCCTGTCCTGTTTTTTGCCATTGTTGTCCCAAGAGTTTTGTTGTGTCATTCATCCATTAGCCCCATACAGTAGGGGCTACTAATTATCCAGGTACACCTTAGGGCCCATGGTACTTGGATCACACAAATAGACAGGAGCTTCTGGGGCTTGGCCAATTGGTATGTGAAAACACTACCCCTTGGCCAGCTGGACTGCTGAAGCAGCCCTACCTGAGCCCTGCACCCTCTACTCACTGCAGCAGTCTGGCAGTGGGGGGCTGTTGCCTGGCTATGACCTGCTGCCACCTGCAACAGCATATGGCTCCAAGGCTGCGTGCCTGCCAGACCTAGATGGGGACTGCGCGGCTGCAGCAGAGGCACCTGCACCTCTGGGGCAGCTGTGAGCTGTGGCTGCACAGCTGGCCTTTATACAGCACTACTGCCATGTGTGCTGCCTCCTTGCCATCTGGACAGCTATCGCCTGGAAGATGTTCTTAGTGTGGTGGCCTGCTCTGAACTGTCAAAGCACGTCCTCCTGGTCCCTAATGGCCAGGAGGTCAGCCACCTCCAGCTGGATCCCCGGTGCCAATCCTGAGCAGGCTTTTCTCCCTGGGTCCTGTCACTTGCCTCACTACGAGGAATTCTGGTGTTCCCTATTTGAAAACTGTAAAATCTCTAAAAAAAAAAAAAAAAGTCCAAATTCACTCTTTAAAGTACCCCAAAATCCATGTTCTTCCACAATTAAAATAAAAGACCACTATAGATAGATAGCGATACTGAGGGGGGGAGAGGGGGAGAAGTTGGAGAATAAAACATTGATACATTTACAATGTTAAAGCAATCTGGAAGTCTACCAGAAACTCTATCATCATAATAAAATAACTTCTAAATATCTGTATGTTTCGATGTTTGCTTTTTGTTTAGTTATATAGAACAATTAGAACTCCCCCTGACCCCTTCACTAACCAGGATGTGGGGACAGCTGCCCCTGCAGCCACAGCTCCTGCCAGCAGGTCTCAATCTGGCAGCTGGGCATGATGGATGTGTGGTGGGGAGGGGATGTGGAGTTTGCAAGAGGGGGTGGGAAGTGATATGGGAGGGATGTGGGTGTGTGTGTGTGGGGAGACGTGGGGGGCGTGAGTGGATTGTGTGGGACTGCTCAGGAGGGGTGGGTCCCTGCCCCACCACAGGGTGCAGCACAGACTGCCCCCCCCAAAGAGCCCACAGCCCCTCCTCCTCAGAGTCACAGCTTATCCCCACAGGGCCCACATGCACCTCCCCTCCCACAGCAGCAGCAGCAGCCATGGTGTGCTCAGGACCTGCTGCAACCAGAGTTCCCAGCAGCACGGTGCAGCCCCAATTGCCTTAGAGCCAACACTGCTTGACACCTGTCACAGGGCCAGCCTGGTGCAGCACAGGGTCGTGCAGCTTCAGGCAGTACTGGGGCCACCATGGCTGTCACCTGGGGTCCAGCCCCACTCCCAGGGACCGCGTGTCACGCAGGGCCAGGTCCTGCCTCCATGGGCCATGTACACTGTTGGACCCAGCTGGGCTGGTTCTGTGCTAGGCAGTGGGGGCAACACAGAGATGCTCTGAGCATTTCTGGAGGTCCAAGCCCCAGCTTGCCTCAGGACACAGTGGGGAGCCGTGCCCTGTGCCACTTTTTCCCGGGGTGTTTTTATTTGCTACATGAAAACCAAGGTATCAAATTTTGAGCCTGCGCTGCAAGTATGCAGCACAGGGAACATTTGTTATTCTCAGCGTGACTCTTGTGGCATCTCAACCTGGTTTGAGATACCACAAGAGGCATATATGCACTCATCTAGATGCACTCAAGAAGTCCATTTACCAGATCCAAATTGTATTGATGTGTATGAAACAAAAGGAATGTTAAGAAATGTATGCAAGGAAGAAGGGGGAAAAATAATGAGCTAAAGAAAAGCAAGAAAAACTAAAAGCTATGTAAAACTATTATCTGTTGTCATCCCCTGACTTTAATCTAACCATACTGATTAAAAAGTGAAAAAGGTGATCTTTACTTGATTCAAGCCTTTACCAGAATTAACTTTGGTTCACTTAATCAGCCATGAGCTTTAACCTTTTTCATGTCTTTCTTAGCCACCCCCCTTTCATCCAAAGACTCCATTCTCAGGGGTGGCTTGGGGGAGCTATAGCCACCCCAAAATATGCCTTAACCCCCCCATAGTCACCCCTCCTGTCCAAGCCTCAACTCTTGTCCAGGCAGCTGCTGCCTGCCCTGCACAGCTGAGCCTGTCCGGCTCCCACCCACAGCCCACAGAGGTGCGGTGTCTCAAGTGGGCATTGTTAAAAAAAACAAATAAGTATGTTTGACCACAAGATGTATAGCACAGCCCCTGTCATTTTCTGTCTAGCCCACCTCAGTCCCCCGCACTGGGAAGAGCCTTGTGCCATCCCTCTCCATTTTGCAGTGTCCCTCTACCTTTATTCACATTGTACAGTAATTACTTGGGCAGAAACTCTTGAACTCAAAGGGAGTATTCAGCTGAGTAAGCTGTACTGAGTTCAGAAAAAGGTGGGTGATGCAGTCAAACAATTAGTAACTAAGTGCTTGGGGTTAGACAGAACATTTACACCACCTATATTATCTCAATTCACTGCTGATAACTACCAATATCAGCAATCATTTTTGTTCAAAGTTCAAAAACTCTGTACAGATAGTGAAGTCTTACCAGACATGATTTTCACTTTAATTGAATGTAAAAGTAGAAGGAAGCCCTTTCCCCTTTCCTGTTCAGATAGCAATCAGAACCACATAACTGAGCTTTGAACAAGTATTTTAGAGAAGTGCTATTTCCTTTTCTTTCAGGTCTCCCAGGAACTTGCTAACAGGCCTTGTCTGCTTCAACACTAGGGGTTGATAAGCAAGTAGTACAGGAAGTGCTGTATGTTACTGTTGTGCATCTAGGGGCAAAACAGTAAATAAATAAATAAAAATAAAACAAGCTAAGCTAATAGTGCAGTGCTAACCTCCAGCTACCAAAATGAGCGTTCCTTCATAGTAATAAATGGCCATACTGCAATTGTTGCACATATATCAATTTAAACATTACTGAGTTGCTGAGTTAAAAGATGGCAACAATATAATGGCACAAAGTAATTCTATACACCAAGTTAATTCCTGGAAAAGAATGCTTTGTCTTGTTGAAATAACCATGGAAATTTTAGGTGTACTGAAATGAATTAACCAGTTATGTTAACCAGGACAATAATCAATAGGGCAATAGTTGACCAAGAAACCTACTTTTTCTAAAATCACAAGGACTGCATGCACACTGTTTTCTGAATTTGTCTTAAGTCCAAATTATTTCAAATTAAAACAGAAACTGACTGTAGAACACCACTTTGTACACATCTGATTACCATACGTACTCTACAAGTAAAACTTTTTTTTTCCTAGTCTCTTCTTTTAGAGGCATTAAAAAGAAATGCACAAGCACAACACCATTTTTTAAAATTGAGACAGATATAGCGTGATGTTGCCAGCAAGATTAGGGATTAATAAAAATCACTATATTCCAGGGTCCTTATCAGCTTTAAAAACAGAATGCTCTAACCAACTCTTACACATCCATGGAAAAACTGGACTCCCAAAGAGAATGCTGGCTAGCTGTGTTAGTGATGACTGAATACATGTGTGCCTGAAGAACCACCCGCAGACAAGCATGTCACATATGTCACTTCATGCTACATTCTTCCAGGGTGCTTCCTACAGCAAAGTCTCATGTTAACCCATGTGCCAAAATCCTCCCATGTACACGTTCCTGACAACTCACCAAAACCATCTCTGTGCTGCTCTTCCCTACCCCCACAACTACTTGAAAACTTTAGGATCCTATACACATACAGGGAGGATGCTGATGCTTCAACTCAATTAACTGAGTCTGCTACAGTGCACTCCAGCATACCCCAGCATCACATGTATCAGATTCCTCATGCTGAAAGGCAGCAGCAGTCCACCTTTTTTCAAAGTGCCCTGCCACCATTTTTCAGCACGGGGACACTGATACACGTGATACTCTGGGTGCTTTAATTAGCGTGACACTTGGAACTCTACTAATTAAAGCAAATTTCATTTTTAACATCTGCTTATCATGAGGCAGGCAGGAAACCCCACCCCGAAAATCCACCAACCCACCCACCCTTGTGTCCCCTTCCAAAAACTACTGAACTAGTCATAGGATAGGACTATATACAAGATCCAGACAGTATAAACCAGAATTTCTATTAATATCTAACATTACTGATGATTAGCATGAATTGCAAAACTAGCTTTACTACCATATCTTTCGTCTAAATGATCTTTAGTGGTTCTCAACCTTTTAAGACTCAAGGCAGACCTCAGAAAATGCTTTCAATCTTAGCTTTCACTCTTTTTTTGTCCTGTTGCAAAGAACTCAGAAGGACCACGGCAGGGTCTGAATGCTTTTCTGAATAACTTTGTGACTCACATTTACACTTAACAGTGTTTGCATTGCTTGCTGCCCTGCAACACCCTTGAAAGGATCCCAAGGCAATCCAGCATGCCATGGCACCTTGGCTGAGAAGCACTGCTCTACAATGTGGAAAACCCCAAACCTCAGTACACACAGCAGAGATTACTTTGAGAGTATTCTGTAACAATTAGCTGTCAGGATCTGGAATACTTGCTCAAGATGCTTACAAAAGGAAATGAGGCTTGTAAATAACTGTTCTAAATATCAGTGGGTACTCTGCATTTCTCTCAGGTTTATTCCAATCCCACATTGTTGTAATGCAGCAGAATGTAGCATAAAATTCTACACGAAAAACACTGCACAACTGCTAATCATGAGGAAGTAAAACAAAAAATATGACGTGAAATTGTGCTATAGTGCTAGTTTCTCACCTGCTAAATGTGGATTTAATGTTGTTTCAGATTGCCATCCAAGACTACAACCTCCCACTGGAAAACCCTTTAATCACCCAAACTGACCAGAGTCCAAAAGTCAGTCTCCGCTAGCATTCTGCCCACAAACTGCCTGATTTCTGCAAAAGTGCTGCCTATTTCATACCATACACTTACATAAAACTGTTTTGTTCTCAACATTCTTTAATGTGGATATTTCTTCTCCTCTCCCACAATATGCCATATAAAACTGACAGACTAAATTTTTCCTGTTGTGTCTGCAATTTTCAGCCCTGATAAGAAAACAAAGTTGCCAGTGACATATTTTGATTGCGCTTTGGGAAAAATTGTTTATACTTTTGGGATCCTTTGGGAATGGAGGCGGGGCTTATTTTTAATTTAAGAAAAATAAAATCTAGTGACGTCTTCAGAAGTGAGCTGCCTTCCAGAGGTTCAGAAGTCTTGGAGTACTACACCTAATCATCTTACTTGCTGGAGTCTAAAGATTCGGCAAAACCTTTGCTGACACTGAGTGAAAGCTCTGGGCAAGTATTTCCAGGAAGCTCTGACATTTTGTCTGCTCCATTATCTACAAAGGATCAAGTGCTGCCAACCTACTGTTTGTCAGTAAAGCTACCGGAACGGCTATGGCAGTAACGATCACAGCAACAGCAAGAAACCCCAGGAGCCACTTCGCTATGGTCTGCAAAGCACAAAGAGAACTTGAAATTAGAAGCGCCAAACATGTGTTACTGTGGCAAGTGTGTGTTCATGTGTGTGCAGGTGTCAGTGCTAGGGTGTGTGTACATGTGGGTGTGTCATTACTGGGGGGGTGACTCAGTGCTGGGGCTGTGCGTGTCAGTGCGTGGGGGGTGCATGTGTGTGTGTCAGTGCTGGGGCGTGTGCACGTGCATGTGTCAGTACTGGGGGATGTGCCTGTGTATGTGTGTGTATACGCATGTGTGTGTCAGTGCTGGGGGGTGCACAAGCATGGGTAGTTCTGAGGGGGAGTGTGTGTGCTGGGGGTAGGCATGCATGTGTCAGTGCTAGGAGGTGTGCACATGTGTGTTGGCACTGGGGAGCCATGTGCGCAAGGATGTATGTGCGCCAGTGCTGGGGGGGGTGTGCATGTGTCAGTTCTGGGGTGCGTGGGTGCCTATGTGCACGTGCATGTGTGGGCTGGGGGTAGGCATGTGTGCGTGTGTCAGTGCTCGGTGGTATGCACGTGCGTGTGTCAGTGCTGGGGGGGCATGTGTGCATGCATGCATGTGTGCCAGCACTGACGGAGTTTGAGTGCCAGTGCTGAGGGTATGTGCAGATGTGTCAATTCTGGGGGAATGTGTGCGTGTGTGTGCACGCACGCTGGGGGGTAAGCATGTGTGTGTACGTGTGTCAGTGCTGGGGAGGATGCACACGTGTGTCAGTGCTGGGGCGGCATGTGCGCATGTATGTATGCGTGCCAGTGCTGAGGGGTGTGCACGTGCGTGTGTCAGACCCGGAGGTGCTCGTGCCAGACTGGGCTGGAACTGGGCACTACCCTCCAGCCAGCGCCCGGCGCGGGGGTGAAGCCACGCGGAGCCCCCCTCCCTCCTCGCAGGCGGCGCAGGGACCCGGACCCGGACCCGGACCCCGACCCCGACCCCGACCCCGACCCCAGGGTGCAGGCGCCTCCCGGCTCCCAGCTCCCGCCACCCCTTCCTCCCCGGCGCCCGGGGCTGACCTTCATGGCCGGGCGCTGCCGCGGGCTCTTCCTGACGCGGGGTCAGCAGAGAAAGAGGCAAGCGCAGTTTCCCGGCAGCCGCTCGCGGGCTCTGGGCGGGCGGGGCGGGGCCGGGGGCGGGGCCGCGCCGGGCACCTGTGGGCGTGCAGCCCGTGGCGGGCCGGTCCCGCGCGTTCCGGGGGGGAAGCGTCTCCTCGGCGCTCTCGTGCCCCGCCGGGAGCCCCCACGCCTCGGGGTCTGGTCGCAAGCCCGTGGACTAGTCCCCGCTGGGCAGCCTTGGCCCCCGGGCTGCAGCTGTGCTTGCACAGGTCGTAGCCGGCTGGCGCTCCCACCTTGCCGGAGGCAGCACGGCCAGCCCCTCGCTGCGCTGGCAGCTGTGCCCCTGTCGCCCCTTCAGCAGCGGCTGCCGTTCAGGGGTGTGCAGAGCCAGGCCTGGGTATGCCCGCGGGGTGGCCCCGGGGGCAGGGGCAGCTGCTGGTGGCTGCTCGACGTGGAGTGGCAGAAGCGGGGCAGCATCAGTCCTGCAAAGATGTGGGCAGGTGGTTAACTGAAGCAAAGTGAATACAATAGAACCGGATTTTGGGGGGGAGGATGGTTCACCACTCCTTCAGTTTCTACCACTTGGCTACGTTAAGGATAAGCAGCTCAGCTGATTGCTGCAGCTTTTACTTCAAAGGGTGCTTTCTCTACTCAGCTGGAGCATCACAGCAATCCCAGGCAGCTGTTTGTACAAACCCCGCCTTTGTACAACTAACCCTGCAATGAATTTATAGTTCTGCTATACTTCAATTGACTTTCTTGGCAGTGCTCCCTTGAATAAAGCTAAACAGAATGTTGGATTAAATAGAATATAAAGGGGAAATGGTCAAGTTCTTCTGCAGAACCAGGGGAAAAAAAATCAAAACCATATTGATGGAAAAAAAATAAGGATTCTGTAACACATTGGCCTCAAACACTGGGGAAAAAAGTTCCCATTATTTATTGCACAAGTGTGATCTAGATATCATTTCTAAGAAAAAAAAATAGTGATTCATTGGAGAAAATACAGGACTGGCACACACTGCACTTTTGTAATAATGCAATCAGCCATTTACACTTGTGTAAACAAGGAGTGGACACATGACCTACAGCTTTCTACTGATGTAACGTGCATGAATTTGGTATAGAATTGTTCCAGAAATGTCAGGACTAAAACCAGTCCAATGTTCACACATCAACCCAAGACATTTAGTGTGGAGTAGACTAATAAGTTCTACAGTAAATGTCTTGCATTTGCACATGTGACCATTGGCAACATGCAGGGGTTGCACATGAGTGGAAATGCCAGCTGCAAAACTGGAAGTGCTAGCGGAAGTGCAATTCCAGTTTTGCCACTGGTGATTTAGGGCTTGGCGATCGGCCGCTAGGGGACCCGGTCAATGATCTGGTGTCCCCCTCAAGGCTCCTGACCCTATGAGAGCACAGGAAACGAATACAAGTACTATCCTACTGTGGAGTTTTTTACTCTGCAACAGCGCACATGTAGATGCTGATGTGGCTGGCTGGGGCATGAGGCTGCTTCAATGCTGGGGTCGCCTGCCAACTACTCATGCACTGCAGCACCCTCGTACCCCAGCCAGCCCCTCCACAGCACGTTGAACTAGGTTGGAGCAGCTCTGACCTGGCAGGCTGAATCCAGGGGCCCCTGCCAGCCAGGGCTGCTCCAGCCCGGCTCAACATGCTGTGGTCCCAGGCACATGTTTTAATGTAGCACCAGGGGAAGGAGCAGTGGGGAGGGCAATAAACTCCAATTTCACCTTAATAGCATGTGTAGGCTCACCCTGTAAGTGGCTATCCTAGGTAATATCATGTCTGCCTATAGTAAATGGCTGCCTGGCTTTTCTGCCAGCCAATGGTGAGATACTGTAATAGCACCTACTGTGAGAAGCTATCCTGGAATTCCTAGTTGTCCATTTATTCAAGACACTGATATAACTGATACTGATGGAAAATGCAAATTATATTAAATGTGTCACATGTCGAGGGCTCCCGGAAATAATCTGCCAATCAAAAAAAATAGCTTCATGAAATCTAAAAAGGATTAACCACTATTTAGAAATCTATGGGGTTTGATAACAGAGACAGGTTTTAAGTTTGAAAGTACATCCACGTCCAGACTTTGATAAGACAGAATTTGAAAACTTGATCTCTGGTTAAAGTCAGGCCTTTCTCTTCCTTGTCAAAGCGTTTAGTAAATCCTAGCTAATCAACACCACATCTCAAGCACAGCAGTAAACATGTGTATTCCTATTTTACAAATAAGGAATTGGACAAAAGGTATGTGACCTGGTTAAGCGCTGGATGGAAATCATTGTCTGATGTCATGGCCATTATCTGTGGCCAACAGCAAAATGACAACTGTCTCAACTGATTAGAGCTGACCGAGGGAAACGCTGATCAATTAAGCAGACTTCAGGCGGGCTGGTGGAGGGAGAGGGTTAACACAGCGTACTGGTTGCAAAAATAACTGTTTCTTTTATTTGATATGTGGCAGCTTCCAGCAGCTTCGTTCCGGGCCACTTCTCGGACTTGGCAGGTAGGTGATTTGCAGATGGAGTAGAAATCAATTAGGCATGAACGCATAATATTTGCAGGAAGTTTTATTACTTATGTCGCCTGGGTGGTGATGTGCGACTCAGGTAGAAGACTTGCTTTAGTTACAGCTACAGCTGAGTATACGTGTCCGATTACAATTAAGCAAACGTGATGAATGAAATGCCATGAACAAACGAACGTAATGAGCCTGCAGGGAATTTAGGGTTATCAGGACAGCCGGGGCCTGAGGAGTCATTGGTGGGTGATCAAATCCACCAAGTTACTCTGTCGTGAGCACAGAGTTCTCCTTAGAGATTTCCCCTCAGGGCTCTGGTCAGAGTTCTCCACCTTGGGCAGAAGTTAGGAAACTATTTATAGACACAGGTGTTTAATGGAGGTATTCAATGATGAACTGCTAAGTGGAATCTCTAATTTTTTGGCAAAGCAGCAGCTCTTTACACTCTCAGGTTGCAAGGTAGTGGGTCAGGTTTCTGTCCGTTACATATGAATTACATGTAGAGGGGCCTATACTAATTTTTTGACCAATTATATATAGTTTTCACCAGGGTTTTATTTCAGATGACCAATTATTTGCCACTCTCTGCCAGGGTTTTATTGTGAGAGTCCTAGGAGCCCTAGGAACCCTCTTATCTTTGACCAATGGATGAACCCTCAGTGGAATGCTGCTCATGAGTAAGGCAGCAGCCTTCTTGCTTTTAACTTAGAGTCAAAATTTGTTCTCTGACTATGACGTAGAAAAGGTCCCAGACCCATACACTTGCCAGTGGCATGGGCACCTTTTTACTGGGTTGTGACAACAACTATCTGAGAAATAAGTTGCTGCTGCTTTGTTCTTGACATGAAACATTTTACAGATATTTAAGGCTTTATCTACCCATGGAAGTTAGAATGCACTAACCTACAGCATGGCTTTATAGTTCACCCGCTATTGTATAACATCTGTTACTGAGGAAACTATTAATATGCACCATTGGTGACTCTTTGGCTGCATACAGATGTTCATTTCTACCAAGAGCTGGAATATACATGCATCCCTGCCCGATGGCTGGGGAGTTACACAGGTGACATCTCCAGCCTTCAGGCCCTAGGGGGCTGCTCCCTGGGCCACCTCTGTCTTGGAGAATCCTATTACCTGACAGCCTGCCCTCTCCCCTGCTTGGGAACTGGGCAGACTGTCAGTAGGCTTTTCAGCTGCCTGGTGTGCAATGCTGGGTGCTTTAAAGCTGGAGGTACAGAGAAGGAAGGGTAGAAACAGCTTCCCCAACCCTGGCTTCTGGCTCTTCAGCTTTTAAATCATTGCATGTACCACCCAGCTGGGTGTCACATTTAAAACTGGGCGGGGTGTAAAAGGGGTGTGGATAGCTTCTCTGATCCAGGTTCCCAGTACTCCCTGGGCTTTGCAGTCCCCATCCCTGCTGCCCAGCTAGGTGACAAGAGCAGCATTTGAAACCCAGGGACTAAGAACCAAGGTTGGGGACAGCCTCCCTGTGTCTGGAAAGAAGAAGCTAGAGGGAATCAACAAAGCCCTCAGCCTCTTCTAGCTGGGGACTGCCCAATTTAGGGAAAAGGCAGGGAGCAGGAAAACAGCAAAACCCACACACCCACTCCTCAAACCAGGGACACGCAGTGTATCAAGAGCCAGCAAGGAGCAGATAGTGACTGCTCCTTCACTTCCTTCCCACTTTGCAGGAGAGATGGAAACAGCTGCGCTTCTTGTGCCTTCCCCAGGCCCGGGTGACCCTGATCGCTGAAAGGCATGAGAGCCTTTCCCAGAAGGATTTAAGCTGCAGGGAAAGTAAGTGTACAAGTATTCATTTTCCTGGGATACAAATCTCCCTGGAACCACTTCTACTTAGTGGGAGTTGGATTATTTTTCTCCCAGAACCTCTATTTTTGGTGCAGGACAAACATTATGAACACTTGCACACTTGCGGTTTCTGCTGTAATGCATGCAGTGCAGCAGCCAGTGTGCTGTGAATTTGTGCTTGCTGTATTCCAGCTTCTAATTATAGACAATCCCAAATTCTCCAAAGCCCTGCAGAAAACTGTTTTACTGCCTTTGAAGATGGATAAACTGGAATTAGTGAAGGCAAAGTATAGTCAATAAGTTGATTCCCAAGTCACTAGATAACATTGCCTCTCCAGAAACAAAACAAAAAACAGAACAGGTGGTGTAAATTATCAGCAACTTCTCCTTAGTCTCAGCTCTCTGCATGAGAGAGGCACTTCTCCCATTGTTCCATTCTTCCCTCTGGTTCTGACTCATCTTGCCTACTATGGTTAAAGAAGCCACTGAAGAGTCCTGACCTCTTTCCTGTGACTAAGAGCCGTAGAGTACAACAGAAAATTTAAACTATAAATCAGTCTTGTGACAGTACACAGAAATATCAGTTCCTTTTCATAATCAGTACCTTCTGTATTTACTTGAACAGAAAACAATCCCATAATAATTTCAATTCTATATATGGAAAATGTATGAATATGTTATAATTTTTTAGGTATGCATTCTAATTTTTGGAGGTTTGCCTTGAGTTTGTGCCCCTCCCCCCCATTACATCTGGTGGATCCATCAGCCCTTCTCTCTTTGCTTTCTCCAAATGTTTTCCCCTGGTACTTCCTTCCCCCTCTCCCTACTGTCAGACCCTGCTCTCTCTGAGCATATGGAAATAGAAGCAAATTTGAAAACAATAACCAATACTCAAACATGGCTGTAGTAATTTTCATATTGTACCTATAGGTTTAAGTTCATCCAGTACTGATGCATGTTACCGTTCGTTTTTTTTTAACTGCTGCAAGCTTTCGCACGGGGATTTAATGATATATGATGTGTTTAGTGAGATTTCCTTATATGCAATTGTAGAGTGAGGGGGTTTCTCCCCCATGGCAACTGGGGGGGAAAAACTTCATCTTATATTTGAGTAAATATGATATTTTAGTAATTGTCAAAATTAGTGAACACTGTAAAGTGGTGTGCCACTATGGCAGGTAAAGAAAAAAACCAATATAACATGGCCTTACTAAAAATAGAACATAAACA
>JAGPOW010003685.1:33593229-33690350 GCA_030014935.1 Caiman crocodilus
TGCAATTCAACAAGGAGAAATGCAAAGTGCTGCACCTAGGGAGGAAAAATGTCCAGCATACCTACTGCCTAGGAAATGACCTGCTGGGTGGAACGGAAGCGGAAAGGGATCTTGGAGTCCACTGACTCCAAGATGAACGTGAGTCATCAGTGTAACAAAGCCATTAGAAAAGCCAATGGCACTTTATCGTGCATCAGCAGATGCATGACGAACAGATCCAAGGAGGTGATACTTCCCCTCTATTGGGCACCGGTCAGACCGCAGTTGGAATACTGCACGCAGTTTTGGGCGCCACACTTCAAGAGGGGTGTGGATAACCTGGAAAGGGTCCAGAGAAGGGCCACTTGTACAGTTAAGGGCTTGCAGGCCAAACCCTATGAGGAGAGACCAGGGCACCTGGACCTCTTTAGCCTCTGCAAGAGAAGATTGAGAGGCGACCTTGTGGCTGCCTATAAGTTCATCATGGGGGCACAGAAGGGAATTGGTGAGGTTTTATTCACTAAGGTGCCCCTGGGGGTTACAAAGAATAATGGTCACAAGCTAGCAGAAAGCAGATTTAGACGGGACATTAGGAAGAACATCTTCACGGGGTCATCTAGACCCAGCACTCTTTCCTGCCTATGCAGGGGGTCGAACTCGATGATCTATTGAGGTCCCTTCTGACCCTAACATCTATGAATCTATGAATCTAGGTGTTAACAACTGTCACAGAGCACTCAGGTGCCCTGTGCCTGAAGAGGGGAAATACTGCTAGAGAAGGAGCCCTAGCAGTGACTGCAGGGACTGAAGGGCACAGCTGTAGGTTGCCGGGGCAACTAAGAAGAGTCAGCTGACCAGAGGGGGCAGGGCCTGGCCCTCATAAAGACCAGGTGCTGAGGCCACCTCATAAAGGCCAAAGAAGAAGGAGTTCCCTGCCCTGGGCAAAGAGGGGAAACGTGATGCAGGGGCTGCAGCAGAGAGTGGAAGGGTCACTGGTAGGACCGAATGTTGTTTGGGCCGGTGGGCATCCATTGTTATTATAGCCAGAGGGCGTATGTTTGTGTTATAGCCCAGGGGCTTGGTTTGTGTTTTGTTGTTGTGTCTGGCCGGTGGTTTGGGTGAGGCTATAAGGGTTGGAGGAGGCCTCAGGGGCAACTCCTGGTGGTGGCGAAGGGGGAACCCCAGCACCAGTCAGCATAGGGGCCCACAGATTGCGGGGCCCTAGCACTAGGGAAGGCACAGCAGAGCGCCAGGGAGGGCGCAGCAACACGGGGTGTGTAGACTCCAGCCCAGTGAGGGGTATGTGAAAGAGCCCCAGGTGTGGGCATGGCGAGCCCCAGACAGGGGGGCAGTATTGTAAGAAGCCCAACAGGGGCAATATTGAAGGAGCCCTAGCACAGGGCATGACGAGCCCCAGACAGGGGTCACATTAGAGAAGCCCAGAGAGGGGCGATACCTGAGGAGTCCTGGTGGGGGCATGACGAGCCCTAGGAGAAGGCAAGGATCAGGAAGCCCAGAGTGGGCATAGCAAGCCCCAGAGAGGGGGCAGCATTGTTAGAGAACCTAGCATGGGCATAGGAAGTCCCTGAGCAGGGGAAAGTATTGAGAAGCTCAGGACAGGCGTGGCGAGCTCTGGCAGCAGGCTAGTGCTGCAGTAGTCCTCTGGGAAGGCTGAGGTGCTGTGGTTGTCCTTGGGAGAAGGGGATAGTAGTGCAGTTGGGCCCGCACAGCAGAGGGTAGCAGCACGGTAGGCGTAAAAGATCAGAGGCTCGGTACAAAGTCCCACAGCGGGCAAAGGTCCCTGAGGGGGACGACATTATAGAGAAGGCCCAGGGTGGGCAAACGCACAAAGGAGGCCCGAGAGAGCAGGCGTACACTTGACAGACCAACGTCCAGTACATCTGTGAGGCTTGGGGCGTGGTATTAGGGGTTGATAGGAGCCACGTGTGGCCCTAAGGCGAGGGTGCCTGGGAGGCACCCATCATACAGGGAGACACCCTGGTGGGTCAGGGAGAACACAGGGCAGAGGTCCCAACTAACCGTGCCCAAGGAGATGTGAGGCAGCCTCCCAACTTTACACAAACATCAAAGATGTGGCAGGCAAGAATCTGAGGGTGCCCTTGGGCCAACGTGGCACGGGTAGGGGCCTTAAGGAGATCACAGCCCTCCTGAAGGACTCTGCCATGATGACAACCTTTTCTTCTTTCTGATGGTCTTGATATTCCACCAATAAGCTATCCTTTGCTCTGCATTTCTGCTGTCTCTTAGCTATTCCTGGTAATAAAGCTCCTATTTTACAGCCCTGCAGACTGTTTTTAACTCATTCCAATAAAAGTTGTTTTTATTTTTGCTTCAATCTTAAACTTCATAAAACAACTCTAGGCCCCTAGCACGTTACGAAAGCCTGTGTTTTAGTTTTTAGCTGGATAAAAACGTGGTGTTTTATATGTGATGATGCACCTCACCATCTGCACCCCCCTTTTCAAAATTCTAGATCTACCCATGCACACCTATGTATCTTTCTAGATCTAGGCATCTGTCTGCAAAGGACAAAAACTGATAGAGGCCTCTGAAGATGCTAGGGGAGCACACAAAGAAACAATAACATCTACAGGAATACAGCACAGACTCATCCCACATCATCCCATCTGCTAGGAAGTCAATTAAGATGTGGGACTATACCCTTTTCTACCAAGGTATGCTTCCTAGTAACACTTTTCTTTTGGGTTTACAGAGCACAAGTAACATTCCCTCATATGAACTCCCCTACAGCTAAGAGCTCAATCTAAAGTAAATAACTAAGAATTGCTGAGAATTGAGAGTTGGCAGAAAACCTATGATTTTACAGTAACTTGAGAACAGTCTTTGCTTCCAAACTGCTCTACAAATAAAGCAACATGTAGAGGAAAAATGACTCCCCCTTCTTTGGTTTTGACACTACTAATGGTGAAGACAAGGATAGAACATAAAGATGATTCCTTCCCCTTACTGGATTGCTGTTGCAGTTCCTGCCTCTGATCAGATCCATTCACATGCTCATATCTAACCATGATCCGCTACAAACGCTGTTCTTTATAAAGCAGAGTATTGTTAGTTCTCCTTCAGTTTGTGATATCATTCATGATATTATATGCTTTAGATACTATGAACACTCAGCAGTTTCCTTCTCTTTTCATTCCATATAGGCTTGTGCTGTGATTTCAAAAAATTGTGAAAAAAGTATGTAGAACAAAAAAGAAGCAATAATAATTTTTCTTCTTGTTGAAATTCATGCCCAAATTAGATTCTTTTGGCCTACTTTTAGGGAAGAGTTTATTCAAAGCTGCTATAAAATGCATCCTGTTCCTATAAAAGTTGGTCAAAAATGTATGGATCCTGATTCCCAATCCCAAATGCCCTTCAGCTAACAGACAAGATAGTCTGGTGACTAAGGCTGTTGATTGGGGCTCAGGAAATCTGGACTGAATTTTTAGCTCCATCATAAACTTTCTGGATGACTGAACAAGCCATTTAAATATTCCTCTGTTTCTCCATACATGCCATCTGTCAAATGGGAGTTACAGTTTTCTTTAACTGACAGAGATATCATGAGTTGCCTTAACTGACAGAGATATCATGAGGTGACAAGCATCAGAGAAAAGTTTATTTATAACTAAAGTGTATGTGATGCGCATTAAGGAATATTAACTTCTTGGATGTTAGCATTCTGGACATAACAAACAGTTTTGAAGACAAGTGGTTCCTGCTATTCTTCTCCAAATCCATAAAAAAAAGAACAAATTATTTCCCTCGCTCCACCCTTGCCTAAAACAAAATGGAGCTACTTTATTGCTGCTGGTTTGCTGAGGCCTACAGTATATTAAGCAAGCCCTTTGTAATCAATGTTGCAAGGGACTAGTATTAGTGTAAAAATTCTACGTAACAAAAAAAATATATGACAACTTAGCTGTAGAGTCAATAGCTAAAATACCATTTACTCCATAATTACTACATGGATGCAGACATGGAGAGTTGAACAATCACTTCTTGAGGTCTGGAATGACATGGAATCAAGCTGTTCTGCAGAAGTGAGGTTATACAAATAATATGCACATGCACACTCATTTTCACTATCAGTGGCATCACAGAAGAAAGAAAGTATTTTTTTAAATAACTGTATTGAATATGTCCTGTTTAGAAAGCATTGAGTGTGAGGAAAGCTATATATTTCTGTCAAAAAGATGTTCCAAATGTCAATTTAGAAAAAGCTGATTCTGAAACTGCAGGATGATAGTTCCTGCAGCACTTGGTGCAGAGAACTGGTCATTCAGAAAAGGAGTATAAATTGTTACCCTTTTTGAACAGAGCAAAATATTTGGAGCCTTGCAGGTTGATAATGTATCTCTAATGCAATTCTGTTGATTTCCAAGAATGTATAAAGTCCTGTTTTCACAGGAGTCAAATCACAATGAGACAGTTTCTTTGTCCACAGCTCCAAGCCTCTTTCAATTGTGAAAGAACTAACCCCAGAACTCTATTGACCTTTTCACTCACACATGTATTCCCTGGGCCAAAACAGCTTCCAGCTGATGCCTCTGTGCCCAACTTATTCAAAATTCTGAGCAGACTCACATGCCCATTTCTTTTGAATAGAGACATGGAACTGTATTTTTTTTTTGGAGATGGCTGGTATTTCAGGTACCTGCTTCCACAGAAGAGCTCAACTGTTGTAAATAAAGGGCAGCAATTAAACCTACTAATTTCCATGATCCAACATGTGACAATGTTGTAGAACAAATAGTGTTGAAGACATTCAGGGATTCCAACTAAAGAATTCCCATATTGCCTGCCTGCAATGACGATTACTTAGTGCAAAATGTGTTTCATTCAGCAATCAATCAAGCAGTTTTATGTAACTGTATTTGTATCAAGCAATGATTTAAGTAAAGTTATGAGTGTACTTATCACTAATATCCCTCCAACCCCTTTGTAAGTGAACAGAATGTTGTGTATACTTCTCACAGCTGCTAGCTGAACCCTTATGCTTTACTTGAGCCCCCTATAATCACCCCCTTTGAGCCACTTCACTTGTCCCCCTCACCTGCATTGTATAGAACAGGGGCAGGCAAAATGTGGCCTGGGGACTGGATGTGACCCACTGGCCTGCGGGGCTCTTAAAAATGTAGAAAATTAATATTTATCTGCCCCTGGCTGCCTGTCATATGGCCCTTGATGGCTTGCCAAAACTCAGTAAGTGGCCCTCTGCCCAAAATAATTGCCCACCCCAGTATAGAAGCACTATTAAAGATCTTTACAGATCAATCCTTCCCCACTTTTCTGCTCTTACATTTTACAGTGTCTTCTACTTCACTAGTTCACCCAGTGACAATTTCCATCACCTATTTGTTCATCTTTTGCACTCCTTCTTCTATGAATGTCTCTCTTAACTAACTCAGAAAACCAATGGCTAGTCCATATTTCATCTGCCATGATGCCTACAGTTAACTGCGTGATGGCAGTGGTGAGACAAGTGTAAAGCAGAGATTCGGGATTTAATTGATATTCATTGATTATATATGTCTATATAGATGGATTTTAATTTTACTCATTTTGCATGCTTCTTGTCAATCTTGACACTCCTATACAATCCTTGCTCTCATTCTCCCTCCCCATCATCTTAGATCGGGGCAGACAATTATTTTGGGTGGAGGGCCGCTTACTGAGTTTTGGCAAGCCATTGAGGGCCACATGACAGGAAGCCAGGGGAAGTAAAATATTAATTTTCTAAATTTTTAGGTGCCCTGTGGACCAGATAGAATGTCTTGGCAGGCTGAATCTGGCTCACAGGCTGCATTTTGCCCACCTTGCCTTAGATTGTTTGCTACACCCATTTACTGTTGCTTGTTTTAAAAATTAGACTTTAACATCTTTGAGGAAAATCCAGATCTTTCACTCTTTCTTTGAGTAGCACCTAGTGCAGTGGAACTTTGGTACTTAATGGGATTTCTGGATGCTATAGTAAAACAAACAACAACAATATCTGTTGCTTCTTGCAGAGATATTGGACTGGCATCATATTTTTGATGCAGCAAATTTTAAGGCTTCTATTGAATGGCACAGCAAGTTCCACTAGACACCTTCCCACTATCAGAACATCTTTATCAAAACATAATAATGCACAGACACTTGAAATTGTTGCAGTTCTAACAAGTGGGAGGAGAAGGCTTTTGATCACTCATGGCAGTAGCAGTTCCACAATGGCGCATTCACAAGAGCTGTTTCAGCATTACACCAGATATAACGGTTAAAGCAACCTGCTTTCTACAACTATGAGTTTAAGAGTGTTTACACCATGCAGACCAATGGGCAAATCTCTGATGTATAAGGGCAATGAGGTAAGTGATAGCAGTGGTTTTTCTCTTTTACTGTCAAGTTGATCTTGTTCTCACTGCAGTTGCAAAACCTAGTCATGTGTTTCATTTCGTATGTACCTTAAGAGATAGGCGAGCGCCATTCTGAAGGGTGGAGAAGGGTTCCATGTGAACAGCAGTTGAACATGGGTCAGTCAGTCCTATGATACCTAGCTGCTCTTATGAGTTGCATAAGTGCCTCAAGAATTCATGGATTGCCACAAAGTATTATTTGAAGAAGACAAGGGAGTACATAGGTTCATTCTCCCCATGAACAATGCTTATGTGCAAAGAAGGGAGCATAGAGAAAGACACCAGTTAAACTAACCGGAGATTTCCTAAGGAAGAACTGAATAAAGTAGATTGTACACAAAACTTCCCATAACCATTGAAGACTGCCCTATTTAGCTCCAGATGTTATCAAAGAATGAAGATGTGATGTAGTGGAACTTGCATTAGAAATGGAATGTGTAGCACTATGTACTTTTCAAAGACAGCTGCTCTCCAACATTTAATCCAAAGAAGCATAAAAACCAATCTGTGCTAATGAAGAACTTTTGCAAAGTCCTGTTCCAACCATTTAGAAATCTACATTTACTTCCACAATTTCTTTTTCAACCAAATTCTCACAACCCCAATTTTAGAAGCAACTGAAACAATTTAATGAAAATGGTTCCCAAGAAACTATCATGAAACAGAATGGTATATTTATGTATAGTGTGATAAGTAAAGATCTCAGTGACCTTTCAGTTTCTTATATGAAAGCAACCTCTGGTTTACTTCAAAAGCACAGGTATGTAAAAAAGTCAACAAAAAAGAAGCTTGAAAAAATTTATTTAAGGCTATCATTTAATATCCTAAAAGCTTAGCCTTTTTATAACAAAGGTTTGAAGAGAGAAGTTTACTCCTCAGACATTTCTGACAGCCAGCCCCTTACTAATAATGCAGGTAATTGATGATTGGAATCATTTTGATGTAGAAGTCAACTTCATAGAAAAATAATTTTGTCACTAAATGTAAACAGAGTTATTTTGGCCCTAAACTAATGGAACATATAAAGACTTGGAACATTTGAATTCATAAGTTTGTTATTTTGTGTGTCCTGTTGACAATAGATGTTTCCATATATAATCTTTGGTAAACACTACACTATAGTAAAATTCAATTTCTGATATGCAAGGTGGCATGGCTTTAGGATACACTTCATATAATTGACAGAATACATATTTCAGAATCTCCTTGTAGCTGGCAATTGATGCAGTGAAGAACATCTTGATTATATATATATATAAAATAAATTTCATACTTTACTGGTATTCCTCCAAAAGATCCCTGGAAAAATAAGAAAAAACAGTTAGGACCTGTTATGGTTCTTAGAAGTTTTGTAAAGGGTATGTGGAACACATCTAGCTATGACACAGAGTATGTTAGGTCTCTAAATTGACTACGGCTTCCCTCTAATAACAGACTGCAAATACAATTATTTCTAAAATAAAGCATTTAAAAAGGTTTCTAATAGCTATTCTTCTTTAAACATTTGTTGCCATGTCACGCTATACAAAATAGACACATATAAAATGTCACCTTTTAATTATTACTTTCAAGATTTTGTTTGACAAAGTATTATAGTTAAGACTTACTGCTTGCTAGCTTACATTTCTCAAAGTGTTTAATGTCCTGGAGTGTTTACATTTCTATGTAACATGAGTAAAAGGGGCTTGATTTTTTTAGCAGGTAGATGCTTAAGTGTGCTTTAAGTATGTGTCAAGTTGAGCAGTTTATTGTCTTTAAATCTTAAAAACACTCTGTGAGCTGAGTTAGACATTTTCATTTTCCCATTTTACAAGTGGGAGAATGAAGCACAGAGTGAAACTAGCTTGGTTTCAGCCACGGGGAGAGGTAGGAGGTATGATTAAAATGCAGGAGGTCCTGGCTTCCAGGGGAATCTTTTAGACAATATTCTTTAAGTCTGTTCAGCATATTTTTAATAATATTTCTGATGTTATAATTTCTTGGTAGTTTAAAATTTCTTTGAGCAATAATTTAAATAAATAAATATATTAAAACATAAAAAGATCAAAATTCAAGCACCTTTGGGTAACTTTTGTGTTAATCAGCCACTTCAAGAACTCTTTGGCAGCCATGTCATCAAGGATTTTGTTGATATCACTGGTGAAAGTGCCATCTGCATGTCTTCTGCCCATTTTTTCAGCTGCAAGAGCTTCTTCTGGGAAACTTCAAAGGGGAGAAATTGTCAAAAGAAACCCCAGAAAAATAAGCACAATTCTTTCAGGGTCTCATTTTACATTCCTTACACACTCAGCATTCCCACTGGTTGTAAGGAATGCAAAACTGAGCCCGGAGTTGGAAAAGGTCTATGTGACAGTCTCCCTATCAGTTTCTTATAACTTTTTATAGGTAAGCCAAAATTTCTTACTTTCCATTTTTTTTTTAAAAAAAGCCTGAAATACCAGATGTACATCAAACTGCAGATTCCTAAGACAATGTTACCCACAGATAAAACTATGACAAAACAAAATCCATTGCAGACAAATTAGGGTTCATTACTTATGAAAACATTATTGCTACTACATTGTAGCCAACTGTTTTATGCATCCAATTAGTAGTTATTGGATCTCATACATCCTAGGTTTATAGCTCCTGAAATGTTTACTGCATGAAAATGAGCTATTAGCTGCCTCAAGTAGGACTGATGGTTTTGTTGTGAATTAACAGTTATCGGATTATAATGTGTCTTCCTGTGTGATTATGGGCTGTATATAAACATATAGATTCTAGCCCCTGGTTTTGTTCATTTTGTACCATCGGAAAGCTATTCGAAGACATAACCAGAGACTTCCAGAGCTTTCTCCTCCAAAAAAGCACTGAGACTTTTTGTTGGACTGGAGCCAGGTGTGCTGATGCTGGAGAACATGGTGTTTGGGGACCTCTGACAGCTGAGTGCCCCCCTTGGGGATCCTTCCAACTGGCATAATTTAGAGTGGCCACTAGATTGTTCTAAGATGTGCCAGAGATCAGCTTGATCTTCAATAACACTAGCATTGATAGGAAAAGAAAAGTAGGTTACAGGTTTCTGAGCTGAGTACATATTGACCAAATTAATAATTATCATCTCTTATCTACAGATGACAGAATACATTGTCCCCGCTGATGAAAGCCATTAATTATCCATGAGAGCAAAATGACAGGAAATCTGAATGCCGATATAACTTGCCACCATTCTCTTCTTCACAAGTGATCTGACTCATTTATCTCTATCTTTTAGGGAACAGTCAGTCCTTTCAGAATTACTTTTCCTGTTAGCTCTTGCTAGACTACAACACACAATCTTATCTTACAGGTTAGATTTTATTATTATCATTGTTTATTATTTTTTATATAGTTCCAGAGACGTACATGCTGATTGACAGCTGGTAAAACATAACCAGAAGGTGACATGAAATCCCTGCTCCAAAGAGCTTACAGTCTGAAGACACAAATAAGTTCAGAACACGTGGCACTTGGGAGTGGCCTGAGGACTTGGTTACTGCTAAACTGAGCAGAACAGATAGAGGTTTGAAATATGAGGTGACAGAGTGTCCTAGAAAAATCAAATGGCAGGCTTTTTCAAGGATAAGGTCATCATGAAAAAAGGCATGAAGTCAGGAATGGACTGATGAAGTTAGCAGAAAATGGAAGGCCTGGGATGAGTGTACAGAGCAGGACAGGAAGTAAGAGGGAATAGGGAGGAAAACCTTGAACCATTTCAGGAGGAGCAAAAGGATCAAAAAAGAAAATATCAGGATGGCAGGAAAATAAAGTTATTTTGCAGCAGCATGTGGGAGAGATTGGAGAACAAAGAAGTAAAAGAATGGGAGACCAGAAAAATGAGTTACCAGGACCCAGATAGGAACTTTCGTGAGAGGGAATAAGAGGAACAGTCAAACCTTGGAAATATTGCAGAAGAAAATGTAAAAGAGGATTCTGAGAGCCAAAGGGAAAAAGTAGAGAGGAATCTAAGATCATACTAAGGTTGGTCTTCTTAGTGACTGTTGGAGTAGGGGTACTGCTAACAGGGATATGGGAGCAGAAAAGGACAGATTTTAGAAGAAAGTCTGGTTTGGATTTAGAAACATTGACCTTGGAATATAACTTGACCTTTACAAAAGTAACAGCACGGTGAACTCTTAAACAGCTTCATTTTAATCTATAGTTGGATTGAATCATTTTAAATGACTGGCTTATACCAACAATGCAATTTAAATTACAAAATAAAATATGAACTACATAGAGACTAATCAAAAATACATAATGGAACTATTAGGCTTGATTTCTAACCTAAAAAGCTAGACAGTATTTAATGATAGGAATGGATTCTTACTCTCTTCTTCCTCGTCCATTCACTAACCAAGCAATGAATTCCTTGGCAGCTTGACCTTCCAAATATGAGGTAATGTCACTGGTGTAGGTGCCCTCAGCATGTCTCTCAAATTCAGCATGACGCTTGTCAAGTCCATTGCTGAAAAAAGAGCAGTTTTCTTGGGATCTGGATCTTAGTAACACATTATCAATTCTTTCCTTGGCTTGCTTATGTCTTATGATAGGGTTAGCCTGTTGGCCCCTTGGCTCTGGGTCCAGGCTCACCTCTCCTCACCACTCTAGATACTGCTGCTACAGCTGATGTCTCTGGGCTGTAGAGGTATCCACAATGTCATTGTGGAATTTTGGAGTATTATTCTCTGGATATATTCGCTCCTCCCCCTCCCTCTTCCAGCTTCTGTATCCTACCCCACCTTTGGAGATGGGGTATCACAGTGTAGCCCACAGGGCTGAGGGAACCTGTGACCATGGACCCTGGGGGGACCCAGAAACCTTACATGGTACAGGAGCACTGGCACTGTGCAACAGAGGGGTCATGTGGTGTAATAGTATGCAGGGCATTGCGGGTACTGGCACAACGCAGTGGGGGAATGCCCACTGTTGCATGGGGTGGCATGTGGCCTGGGGGAGCAGGAAGCCCTCAGAGCATGTCACTGGGAAGCTTGTTTCCTGCCCTGCCTGGCCACTTAGAAGTTGGACAGCCCTGTCTAATGAGCAAGAGTTTTTCTCATTTTTATATCAATATTTTTATTCTATTACTTATAATTACACTATCTTTTACCACCCTCAGTAATTCCAGTCCATCCATTTTGATCATTTGTAGCCAAACTTAAGAGATGTGATGCCTTCTGCCTTCAGTCCCCCCAGCCATTTTTAATGGCTCCTCCCTTTTCCTTGATGTTTTGCCCTGTCATTTGCAGTCAAAATTGATCACATTGATCTTTTTTGAAGAAATACTGCATTGTGGAATTTTGGAATATTATTCTCTGGATATATTAGCTTACATTTGTTTTTTGCCTCTCTTGTTTTCTGCCTATGTTTCAAGTCTTTGTAGACCTCCTATTAATATTCTGTCATCTTGGGATTTCGCTATTCCTCCCAATTTGGTACCATCTGCACTTTTTATTAGCATGCTAGATAGGGCTGGTTGGAACATTTTTGACAAAATGTTATTTGCATCAAAATGTTCTGTTTCATTGAAGCTGAAATATTTCACAGAGGTATACTGATTTTGACAAAGTTTTCATTGGGAAGGTCTCTGAGACCTGGGGTGGGCTCTCTGGTCATTTTTTTTATAATGGAGAGAAAAGCAAATGAATGAAACCCTAACTTTTAACAGAAAACCAGGATTTTTGACACAATTTCAGTTACAAAAATATTTAAAGGTGTGCTTTATTTCAGTGTGGAAGAAAAACAAATGCAAAAACCTTTAAGTTAGCACAAGATAGAGTTGTTGTCCTCCAGTTAGTGACCATGACACCTATTTCCTCTTCTAGAATGAAAAATTTACATAAAAATAGACCTAACACAGATTCCCATCTCACTGCCTTGTCAAATATTAATGCCCTTTCCTTAGTATCTTGTATTCAGTTGATGCATCATTTCTAATCTCTGTTAGGATCTAGCCTTTTTAAGAATATAAGAAGTTCCATACTGGGTCAGACTGATGGCCCATCTAGCCCAGCCTGTCTCTGACAGTGTCCATAGTATGTGTACAGGGCATGTTTAGTTGTATCCATTACTTTTTGTAGCCTCCCTTGTATCAATCAGCAATTTTTTCTAACTATATGGATTTTTCCTTTTTTTACCTTATTCTCTGTATTTATTCATTCACTACAATTCCCTTTCCTGAAATCTAGTACTCTTGAGTTGCTGCATCCTGGAAGCCACTTCTGAAATCAAGTAACTCATGAGTCCAAACTTCCCTTTCATAACAACAGTCTCAATAATTTCTTCTTTGACTTAAAAAGTAAATCTAGGATGGCTTTTTCAGCGCTAGATTCTGTATTACCTTGGTTATAATTATGAAGTTGGAAGGAATTATATTAGACTACATTTTTTATTAATCAAAAAACAGATTAACTCTCCCATGAGTAACATGTTCAGTGCTTTGAAGTACCTTGAGAGCTGGTCCAGATATTTTTCATTCTCTCTCTGCTCCTGTCCTTGTTGTCTGTAGCAGAAACCCACAGTCATTAGATTATTAATATTACATTAGGAAACTTACAGCATTCATAAAACGATAGAATTCTGCTGAACATTATTTACATGTCACTACAAGCATCCATGACTATTGGGTAGGTATAAATAATTTTAGGGTACTGATATTTAATTTACTAGAGGCTCTCAAAATTATTAGTTCTATGCAACTGTAGTCTTGTAGGTTCACTGCCCCACAGTAAAATAAACATATTAGCAAAACATAGATTGTAATATCATAAAGAAACATTTAATCTGATCATCTGTATAACACAGGCTGTATAATTTTATCGAATTACCCTGGCACTGGGTCCAATAACTTACGCTTGACTAAAACATATGTATAGTATTGGTATTTATGTGGCATTGCTAAGGTACCCAGTATCCAACAGAGTTTAGTTTTAGATATAGTTTCTATAATGAGACTGCAATTTCAGAGTAACTACAGATGAAAAAAAAAGTATTAGGTTTTCATCACCTGGATCCTCAAAGATATTTAGACATTGATTCTCATTTACTCCAATATGTTTAAACACTTCTAAGGATCTAGACTTGTGTTCCCTTCCCACAAGGGAAGTGTACAGTCTCCTGATAGATGGCATCTCAAATAATATACTGATACTGTGCTTGATTTAGTCAACAGTCTGATGACTGTTTTCAGTCAAACACTTCTGCTGTTTCAAACAATGACCTTCCACATATGGTTAATCTCTTTGAACATATTCATAGCATGTTTAAACTATTTTTAAGATCTTCTCTGGTTTGCATGCAATTATTCGAAAAGTAAAATAGATTGTCTGTTGTAATGTGAAGCTGAAACCTAGTGAACTGATTTCTGACTTGTACTAGACTTTGGGCTGCTTTTTCTAGATGATGATTAATAACAGCATGACCAGTATGCTTACCCATTTCTTTTAGTGCTCATTAACCATTGCACAAAATCCTGAGCTCGTCTAGTGTCCAAGTACTTGCTGTAATCACTGGTGAATGTGCCTTGTGAATGACGCTTCACTTCATTCAGCTGTCTAGATTCATCTAGTGGTTCAGACTGGGAAGCTTTGAATGATCTATGAATAGTTTGTAACACATTAATCAGCACTGAGTAGGTGCATTGATTCTTCTTTAAAAGTATAACCCCACCATCTAACAGAATAAGAACAAAAATCCGTTGATACATGACCACAATTGGCTAGGTTATGAAATAAGATTAAAGGACCTGGGATACGGTTATGAAAAGGATAGGATGATAGAAAGGGAAGTTCTGGCTCCCCAGTCAGGGTGTGCAAGGTGAAGTTGTTTACAGTCCCAACGTAGGAGTGCAAAATGTAGGTTGTCTGGTTTTCTAATGCTTCTCGGCTCTGCTGGTCACCACAAAGGGCCAAGAAGAAATATTCCCCTCTCCTATTACTACTGGAGCTAGCGGGGAGTGGGAGGGAGGAGAAGGAAGTTTGAATTTCTCAGAGTTGTTGGATGTTGGTCACACCCAAGGCTGGAGATTTTAACAGAGGTCTGCGGATCCTTTTTGCCTCTGTCTGTAGTGAGGGATGTGGTTCATTTCCCTTGATCTCTTGAGCATAGTTTAACAAACTGTTTCCTGTCCTTGAAGTGGCAGGACATTGCAGCGGGCTGAGGGTACTGTCAATACCTGTGACAGACACTATGCCTAACAGTTATGTGTGAAAGTTGTTCCTAACGTTTTTTAAAAACATGTTAGACAAATACTTGTCTGGGATTATTTAGGTAGGAATGATCCTGACTTGAGAAGGGTATGGTACTAGACGACATCCTCTAGTCTTTTCTAGCCCTACTTTTCTATGATTTTATGATCTACTGGCTGAAAAGTATAACATAAGTATTAAGTCCCCTTACACAATAGAAAAAGACTAGTGTTCAAAATACTAAGCAATTTGTATTCTATTATTTGCAGTAGAGATACCTCTCTCTGACTCCATTGTTAGCTCCAATATAATATAATGGCGTAATAAAGTTTTTCTTAAATTACAGAATATTTTGCCTGAAGTTACTGGTATAAAAAACTAGATTATTGTATTTGTAGTGGTGATTGAAAAGTTGAGTTTGAAGTATTTACCTTGATTTCTCTTCTGTGTCTTGAAGGGGATTTTGCCAGCTGCCTTGGACTATCATTAAAAGCAACCCAGACACAAAATAAACACTTTTCATTTTCATTGCCTGTCACAACAGATAGGGGAAAGAAAGAAACACAATCACCTTGACATTAGAGTCAATACATGAAAGGAAAAAACCTCTTAGTTCTGTACTGAATTTACATGTAATGAAACTGAATATACATGGGTATAAAATGAATAGAACTTTGGACTGAGACTCAGAAGACCTAGGATCTATTCTGGGCCACTAACCTGTTGGATGACCTTGGACAAGTCTCTTATATCTTCAAGTTTGTCACCTGTAAAATGAGGGCGTTGAGCACCTGAGACCTACAGATAAATTGTGCTGCATAAAAACTAGGGTTTATAACATTGTTTCAATGTGCTGTAGTATGAAAACTGAGGTCACTTTCTGGTGTTCTTTTTTAATTTTCTGCATCTCTTGACTAAAGAAATCAAAGCAGACTCCCATCAGGCAGTGTAGTGTCACATTGGCCACTCTTCTCAGTCTGACTCAATATAGTTTTCTCCATTCTTTATAGCCAGTCTTTACTCTTTCTGTCATCTAAATCAGCAATCACTTTCCAAAAGGTCTCTAGGATAAAGCAGGCAAATTTTAAATCTATGTTCAGCAGGTAGCATTTTAGAAAATTACATATGGAAATCCATGGTGCAGAATTTCTGGTGTCTTTGATGCAATGATCTACCTATAACCATGCTCACATTGCCTTTTGATTCCATGTTTTGAATCATCTTGTCACTTCCATGATCTCTACCATTAATGGTACAATCTTGAAAAAAACTTCTGCACATCACCAGATTAATTCTGCACTGATTGATAATCTATTCAATTCTAGGATTTAGTGATTTTATTTATTGTATTAATTGAGATACACCAATTGAGCATTGGAGGAGGGACATACCCAGTCAAGGCTGCAATTCCTAGGCACAATGGGCTAAGCACCAATTTCAGAATAGATCTGGGTGTATTGTTTATGGAGACACATGTTTTTTCCCTGCATCATGGGATGACATATAACTAGAAATGAAAGATACTAGAATGGATGGAAGTCTTGGAAACAACATATCCAGTGACTTAATTAAAACCTAAAGAAGTTTAAGCATTAGGTAGTTCATGGGTAGCTGACCAGTAAGCTCCAAACTAAGCTTCTTTGTTTGATACTTAATGTCTGTGTAAAGTATTTAGACCACCACAAAAGAACTTTTCATTTCCAAAGAATCACATCTCTAACTTATACATAAAACAATGATATCAGATAAGTACTACACACAGTTTGCCCACACATTTACAACACAAAGATGTAATGTGGTTTAGACATCCCAAACATAATGAAACTGGATTTCAGAATATCTTGGGGCAGATGCTCAGCAAGTGTAAATTGTCATAACTTCATTGCCTTCCATAGACCTATGACAATTTACAGCTGGTAAAGATTTTCTTCCTAGTAGTAACTACTTGATTGTTTCCAGGCCCTCCAGAAATACACAAGCAGAACACGACGTTAGTGCTACTGTCGCTAGGTGAAGCCTAATTCTTAGCGAGATGTTAACAATATCATATTGCGGTATTGCAGTATCAACAGCAATTTATTCAAATGGTGTCTTAGTCATTACCATGAAAATAGACTTAAGGACCTTATTTTTTTTTCCACACTGGATCAGACCACTGAGCCATGAAATCTGTTATCCTATCTCTAGCAATTGCCAATACCTAATGGTCTAAAGTTGGCGTTGTTCAACGATATACAGAAGAAGCAGTTCCTTCTCAATCTCTGTAATGATTAGTTTATGCCCTGATTATTCCATCTCATTCTATTGTTCGTAGGGTAGTTGCAAATGATATACTGGTCAAAAAAATATTAATTTCCTTTTTATATCCCCTTTAAATCCTCTTTAATTCTCTATTCATGTTCCTACTCAGAACTCTGCTTCTGTGGTGCAACACTGACCTCCAATGTTTATCCAAAAAAATGCATTCATTTCACATTTCTTATGTTTAAAGACATAAGGACATATCCAGCAGTCTATAAACAGTCTATAAAGTTTTTCTGGTACAGCTACATTACAGTCACAGTGACAGCAGGGTAGAAATAACTAAGGTAGCTTTAAACTAGGTAGCTTTGCTACTAGTAGCATGTTAAACATGACAGCACAGAGCTCAGGACAGGTTAACTATCCTTCCTTTCAAGCAGGCCTTGCAACCTACCCTGAGCTTCATATTGCCTCAACAGAACAATTGAGCTGGCTAGCGGGCATTTCTGTACTGACCTACAGCGGTCTACTTTAAAGTCACTAGAACTGGCATGAGTGAAATAGTTTGGTCACTAAACCAAAATGGCCTTAAATAATATCAATAAGCAAAGCTGATCTTATATAAACAGTTAATACATATAAATATGAAGGACCTGATCCCAAACCTCTCGAGTAGAAAGGTTCTCATTGATTCAAGTGGGGCTTGGAACTGATCCGAGTTTTCTGAGAATTACATGCAGGTTTAGCATTATGGATTGGAGCAGAATTACTGACTTCAGTAAAACATAAACACATGCTTAAAATGAAATACATGAATCAGGGCCTTATACTATATTCCCAAAGGACTTTTGGTAAGATTAATAAAAAGAAAGGAAGTTATATGCAAGTATTTGAAAAGATTAAGAATCTTCAATTTAAAAGACTGCCCTTCAGAGAAACAGGCACTTTTGAAAAATGCACAACCGTTAAACTTTTGTGCATGGACAGATATAATGTTTGTGTTGTTTTGAGTGTCTTAAAAGTGCTATAAAAAAGTAAGCAGATAATGCACAATGCACAGGGCTAAGAACCCCCCCCAGATTATACCATGGATGAAACTGAGATGAAAAACTCTGAAATGCTTTGCAGTGAAGTGCTTCAGGTTATACACGTGCTCCCCACTTATATATTTTCTGTTGCAAGATGCATTTTTATTTGTATATTCTTTAATATATATTATTGTTAACCACAACAGGTATTTGTTTTCTATAAATCAACCAAACTCATATTAACTAGAAAATTGTTCTTGTTTTATTCTGGAATAGATGAACATCAACAAAAAAATTAGCAGCGTGAGAATATTTGTATAGATCTGTTAACTGATCCATACAATATATGTAATCCATCTAAATACAATTAAAAAAAATGAAACAGTTTTCACAGTGCATGGGAAACCTAGTTCTTGACTTAACTTGAGAAGCTTAGATTAACTGAGGAAAAAGCAAAAAAGCTTGCAGTCAAATTTCTGAGTTCCAGCCAAACTCAAAGTAATTTCTAATTCCTCTTTGATAAAAGGTTAGAAAGTACCGTTCAAATCATTCTTTTGCCATTTTTAATGTATTGGATAAATAGAGGTTGACAAAATTAGGCGCATAAGCATTACTAAATTATCTGACAGGATGTTCTTAATGAGATTCTGAACTGCCAGAGGAAATGTCAATAATTTGTGTTTATTAAGTCTTGATCAAAATGTTTAAGGCTGTGAACTGGCTTATGCAGCATTCATTTTGCATCTAGAATTGGGAAACAATATTTTTTTCCTAATGACCTGGCTTTTTGCTAGTATTTCTAACATATTTTACTACAGATTTCTGCAGTGCCCTGTGTATGGAAGATGTATATGGATATATTGTATTGAATCTTGCTGAAGGCCTGATTCATTCATAGGGTAAAAACACACTCATAGTATTATATCAGTGGTGACAAGTGAGAAATTTTCCCATTTGAAAATTAAAGTGTGAATAGGAATATATTTCTATATGTAGAAGACTTGCAGATAGGAGAGGCAATTAATTAATCTACTACCACTTGTATGTACATGTCATTTACATATAAATGCTATTAAACATTTTCATATGGCTTCTTACAGTGAAATGAAAATCACAAGTTTTCAATGGAATTATACCAGTTGCTCCATTACTTTCTTACATGGGAGGTTTTTATAGACCACTATTGATTTTATATCTGGTAATTTGTACAGGACTTTTAGGAATTATCTACAGGAGTTGAATCTGTGATTAAAGTCAGTCTGGTACACTGTCTCTAAATTGTAATAAATAAACAAATATAATGAACAGAACGTTGACTACATATATAATAAAATATATTACAAATATTAATTTATAATAAATAAATGATATTTGAGAATGGGAGTAGAAAACAACATTGGCAGTTAATAACCTCAGTTTGCATGTCCATATAGCTAATAGTTAAATTTTTACAACAATGCATTTCTTCTGTGATTCCATGTTTAATTTCCATCTTTTCCATCATTTAGAAGTTGACTTATCTCTGGATTGTCCTCTCTTTAACTAGTTATCTTCTAAACTAAACTTATACAAATTTCAATTGTATACTTCTAAACCTTGAAGAATAATAAAAGATTAAGAAGCTACGCATTAAAAGATCCTGCACTTCATAAATTTGAGGATACAATTGCACTCAATCCAGTGAACAAATCTAGAAAGCTAGTATGAATCTTACCTTTGGATACTTCGAAGAAATACGCAGCGATTGGAGAAAGAGTAGCTACTCTTTCTTCTGGAACTTTGGAAGCCTTGAGGATTCTGAGAGCTGTTTGTTGCCTCTGTTGCACAGCTTTATATATACTGTTCAGCTCTAGTAAGCATTACGAGAGTGCATCACTGCTGACAGTTTCTTTGTCCAACCTAAAAAAGTAATCATGATATTTGCCATTCTTTACATTTGACAATTTTTACAAGCAATTTCACATTCTCATTCTGCTTACTTTATGACATCAATGCTGAAATCCTAATGGTCCTAAAGGTCCTAATGGAGAGACAAAAGGGAAGTGTCAATGCCAAAAGCAGTAAGTATCAGTCATGAGGACATTTGAGATACATAGTTAAATAAAGGTGATAGAGATCAACACAGCATTTTCTTTAAATTCCAGTTTGCCTAGCTAACGTTTTAAGTATCTTGGTCCTATTGGTGTTAATGGTAAAACTCCCACTGACTTCAATGGCATCTAAACTTTAGCCATCAATTTTAAATTAAATTTTATAAACAACAATTATGAAGACAACAGCACACAAAGCTTTGCACAACCAGACAAGGGAAAGAGCTGAAAAACTCCACAAATCCTACTAGAGACCCTCATGTTCTGATATAATCACCTTTAGGAGGTAATATAGAGATGGGCACATGTGCCAAGCTCTAGAACACTTGATCTTACATAAATATTGGGCTTCATATCCTGTTACCTCAATGTATAATGCAGAAACTTTGTCCATTAGTGTATGAGAATATATGCTAAATATATGAATTGTATGCCAAATGATTACTGCAAAATGAGGTCTACATCATGTCCTTGAGATTTGCTCAAATATCCCACACCCCTAGAAATTAGTTTGGCATGATTAGACAGGCCTACATTGCGTTATGTTCTTCATGGTTGCCCTTAACAGATTGTGAGGGATAGCTGACTGGGGCATTACCCAGCTCTGGCAAAGCCCTTCCTTTGTCAAGGAAGTAAGAAGGAAAAGCCCTGATGACTAGAGATGGTCCAGAAGCAAAAAGCTTCTGAGTGGATGGCCCTGGATTCTGAATAGCACCAGGGGTATCTGCCAGTGTTTATTCTCTTCCAAGATAAGAATGTGAGATCTCCAAAAGCAGATCCCTATGGAGATTTTGATATCTGGTTTTTCCCAACAGTGTGAACACTAATTACCTGTAACCACCTATTTAGGCTATATGTACAAATTGTAATAGTGCATAAGAAAACAGAAGGTGCTTATTATATTTGTAAGTGACCAGATGATTCAAATCAGAAATTAAACATTAAGGTCCAGATGATCACGGAATTCAGAGATGTGGTAATAGTAATAGAGGGAAGACTATGGAACCATTGGGAGCCAGTTACAACCCAGTGATCCTATGCATCTGTCCAGGCCCCAGCATGAATTGGAGCAAGCCAAGGGTTAATCTGTCATCCTCCCATCCATCCAGATCAAATGGCAGCAGAGAGGGCTATTTCAACGGGGTAATCCCCCAAGCAGGGCCAAACACTTGTAGATCTTTAGTGTTACAAAGGAGTCAGAGTGTGAACCAAAACTCCAGCCTAATAACCTGAGGGCATATACACAGCAGAAAAACAAAACTAAGTGATATTGGACTGTGAGAAATACCAGGCAGGATTTCTGCAATTCCCAAACAGGACAGCAGAAGGTGTTCAGTGGCCTTTTATCAGGTTCTTGCACCACTGTGGCATAGATATGATCTTGTGCTAAGGTACTGCTACTGACAGTACATTACTACATACTGGGTGTCTCTACATGTGCTATTAATGCATATGAATAATCTCTGGAGTTTATTGTTTTGGAATTTTTTGCTCCTGGGTGTGCTATTTGAACATGCATCCTGGAGTAAATAACTCCAGAGCAATTAGAATTTATTTACAGGCATCAAGTAGAGCCTAGTCAGAGCAGTCCCAGTTGGCAGGGGGCCCCAGGGGGTCAGGCTGCCAGCCCAGGGCTGCTCTGACCAGGCTCAACATGCTACAGAAGGGCTGGCTGGGGTACAGGGGTGCTTTAGTGTGGGGCTAGACAACAGGCAGTCCCAGCACTGAAGCACTTTTATGACCTAGCCAGCCAATCAGCATCTACACATGTGCTGCTTATACTGGGGAATAAGGGTGCTTCAGTGTGGGGGCTGCTTGCCAGCTAGTCCCACACTGGAGGGCCCTTGTGCTCTTGTGCCCCAGCCAGCCCCCCCACGGAACACCGAGCCAGATTGGAGCAGCGCTAGGCTGTCAAGCTGAACCCCAGGGTCCCCTGCCAGTCAGAGTTGCTCTGACCCACCACAACATGCTGTGGTTCTGGGAGCACATGTAGACGCAGCACTAGAGTTTATTGTTTCACATTAACATGTATGTGTAGATGCGCCCACTGCCTTTAAAGCAATACGTGCCATTAAAGCAATGTAATAAACTCCAGCTCAGTTTGCATAGGAGTCCAGCTGCACATGTCTGCATGTGCACCCAGGGCTGCAGCAGTTTGACCAGGGAAGAGCAACCCCAAGCAGCAGAGAGTCTGACTGGGGCACACAGTGTTAAAATATGAGGCTGAGATTGAGTTTTATTTAACCTCATCAAAGATACTCTGTCATGTCTATAGGATCTTGATAGTTCTTTTCTTCTGTTTCTTTTGTCCTTTTTATCCTATGGTGTAGAAATAAACATCACAATTATGATTTCAGTTCTTTCTGAAGTATAAGACAGAAAACCCAAGCAGGGAACTTATTATATAGTTTAGTTAGGTCAGCACCTAATATTGATCTTCTAACCACAGGTGTGCCTTAGATGCTATGCAGCACGAATAAAAAGCACAACATATAGCAATATCTGTACACTTATTGTTTATTAAAACTGTATGCAATATAGGAATTGTATACTAACATGAATACATATCTATACTGGACACATGCCAAAGACGTCTGATCTGATTGATTTGAAAGGCACAGGGCTTCTTCACGATTTGTTGCACTGTCCTCTGTGGGACCTGGTTCTGAAAGAGACAGAATACTGGACTAAATGAGTCATGGGTCTGTGGAGAAATGACAAAACGTGCACCATGGGTACCAAATATAATCCCAGCTAAGGTGTCATGGGTGGGATGTTTACAGAAACACTGAGCCCTGGGCTCTGTACTAAAGCTGTGTTAAAATTAGGGTTTTACCTTCAGGCCTTCTGAAGTCACTGGAGATGTATCAATTCACACAAGCAGCACAGTTGGCCAACTGTACGTGAACAGTATTAGATTTTGAGAAGACAATATTTACAATAGAAAGTAATGCCAATGCTCCTACTAAGTACTGTAAATCATTCAGATTAAAAAACAAAGCAATCAAATGACTACATAAAACGTAGTAAACATCTGTGCCTTGTAATTGGAACTGATTGGCAAACTGGAAAATATTGAATGTGATCTGAAGTTGACTTTTTCTCTGAGTCTGTTTATTACGAACAATTGTTAATTACGAACAATTATTATGAACAATTGTTCCCTCAGTCTGAGGAAGGCACAGGGGAAGCTGCTGCTTGACTCCTCCCAATGATGGAGGAATCAAGCCAAAGTGTACAGATGTTCATTTTAATGAGAGAAATTCTCTCACCTGGGAGATCTTCCAAGGGTCAACCTGGAAGATCTTTCTCCCAAAGAGAGTCAGTTTCATCTGAAAGAAATAGAATGAATGCTTATATGTTCCTTGTTTCTATCAGGAGAGTGGCAATTCTAATGCCTGTACATGACCTATGTCTCTAGATTTATATCTTAATTTAGTGGAGTGAGGAAGTATCATATTTTCTTGCATACAACATACCCCCAAATAAATCATGCACCTTTTGTTGGAAAGCAGAATGTAGGGGAAGAAAAGATTTTTCCTGTTATGGCTGTCTGTGTGACATAAAGTAAATCATCTTGGGACCATAGAGTGAACAGGAAGCATGGCAGCAGGAAGTTCCTAGTGCCAGCTGCCTCACCCAAACTGTCTCCTGGGAAGTTATATTTCCTGAATCCTATTTTTTCAAGGAGGACCTACTCTTTGTCACAGAATGCTGGCTTCCAGACCTTTGCAAGGGCAATAACTATGGCCATTTGTAAACGAAACGAGGGGCATCTGTGCGCGGCATTTTAAAGTGGGCTAAATGCTCTTGCACCTTTTTTATGGTGTCAGTGTTGTTGGACATAAAACCAGCATGTGGGTTCAGCAAACCAGGGTTTATGGCATAGCAATGGGCAAATGAGTCAGACTATGTAGCAGCACACCACACATTCATACCATACATTCCTCACGCACACCATTCACACTAAGTCACACTAAGTCATGGAGTCATGTTGCGATGGCCAGACACAGGCTTCTTCAAGGTGAGGTCCAGTCGAGAGGGGGTGCTGGCTCTCTCTCTTTCTCTCAACATGCAGGTAGGTTGGTTTTGGTGGTCAGGCTGCTCATTAGGCTGGCTTTTCACTGCCTTTTTATTTCTTTTTGGGGCAGACTTTGACCAAAGCCTATACATTTCTGGAGGCTTCTCCACCAATCACCATTCACCTTTTTGCACATGTTTATTTGGATTCTGTCACCAGTACTGTGTTGTCTTTTACATTCCAGTCTGTTTTTCAGCCCTATGTTTTACCATCTCCACATTCCTAAAATCCCTGTATCTTATCTTGTTACTTACTATAGCTGGTTCGTACCAGCCTTCATTTAACTATTATTCCCACATCATTCACAGCACTCAGACTTACACAGACTCACTTGCTGCTTTTTCAGAAAATGGTTGACACAGTTAAGATGGCTACTTAGCATAAGCGAATGGCTTGCTTAGCACAAGCATTCATAAGCAAAATCATCGTATAACATAAGCAAAGTCATAGTGTAAGTATAACATATTTTAAACAATAATGGCATAGATATAACATATTCTAAAACATATTCCAACAATATTTGCACGCCTCAGTGGTGTATTGATAATTAATTCCAGCTACTGTACGAAATTTGGCGGTGTAATGCACATTAAATGACTTGAGGCGCAGCAAACTAAAACTCCTCTATAATCCTTCTGTTGGGCACTAGGCTTATTCCCAAAGGATGGAGGCTTGGATACTTCTGCAATACATAGAAACATTTTTACCTGCTGCCAGTTCAGATTGCCTATGAAGTGAGAGCCAGAGGCAAATCCAGAGGTCTAGGGACTTTTAAAAGTCCCTCTACAGCCTCAGAGTGAAGCACCAGGCTCTGCGCAGCTTCATGGCTCAGCAGGAAGCCCTGCAGACAGCCCAGGAAGGCAGGCACTGCCCAAGAAAAGTGGCGAGCCTGAACTCACCCCCACCCCCAAGCCCGCTTGCCTGCCTGAGCTGCACAGGGGCCTGGTGTTTCCCTCCATGGTTGCGGTGCCCCCTGGGACTGCCTGAGTCTGTGGGTGGGTGCTGCCAGGGTGGGGGGTGCTGCTGCTGCAGAGGGAAGCATCAGCTCCCCCTATAGCCCAGGGACCACTCCACCTCTGCCCGCTGCTCCCCTGCCTGCTGCTGAAGAGGCAGGTAAATGCAGGGTGTGTGCATGACACAGAGGGTTGAAAGGGCCCTAAACTGGGCATCAGCTTAGGGCCCTTGTTTCATCACATACATAAGAACTAACACATACTCAAGAGTGTTAGTTCTTTACTGACCGTAGCTCCTTATTCAAGTTCCTGTAAATAAAGTGTTATCATAAAGCCTCATCAAAATACTACAGATACTCAGCCAATAGCTGTAGAGCTGTGAGTGGTAACGCAGTACTTCATGGTTTTGGCAGCTAACTTGGCAGATGCATGGCATGCACTATGTCACCAGGCTTTTTTCTTATCCAGCAAAGAAAACATCTTCACTGCTTAAATGAGAACTTTGGAGGGCAGGAGTTATTTTGGGGGAAGAAAATACTGTATGTCCTATTTAGGTTGAGTTTTTTTAATTTCTTTTCCATCTATACAGCCAGTCCATTAAAAGATACCACAGAGACCCTTTGCTACTCATACATTTCCTGGCCCATCACAGTTACAGCCCTCTGTAGAGGGACTCCTCCTCCAGGAAATGTATTAAACACCTTAAGAAGACAGACCTGGAAACAATAATTCAGAATTTTACTGGACAGTAAACATATACAGTGATTTCAAGTCTCATTATAATTTACCAGGTGTCTCTTCTACCTCTCTGTACTCCACAACCCCTTTTCCTTCTGAATAGTTTTGTTCTTCTACATAATTAGGTTATCTGTTCAACTACACTTTTCATTTTTGAAGTTAGTTCTGGTAACTTCTCTTTGTTTCTAGTTTATACCCCTTCTCAACTCCTGTAAGTCCCTGTTTTCTTTTTTATATGGAGTTAAACACAAGCCATTGTTTTATCTGTTGTTTAGCTTGAGCTGTACTGGTTTCTTTCCCAAGCCTGAGAATGGGCACTTTGTGACCAGAAGCTCACCTGACATCTCTCCCACATATACAGTTGATTCAATAAAAGATCTCACAACATCCCCCCAACCCCCACAAAAACAGTGCCAGATGTTCTTTGCACTGTGTTCAGGGCTAAAGTCCAGGATTCTCAGAAACTTGCTTCTTTGTGGGCCTCTACTTGGTACCCAATTTGACAGTCTTATTGGCACCTTATTTTTTCAAAAGGGAGGGGCTTAGCAGTTTCTGAAAATCAGCTATCTTTAAACTGGTTCAAGGTGGAAACCTGAAAAACAGGTATCTAGATTCACTACCTCCTTTTGAAACTCTTGGTATAAGATTCACCTTTCTTGACCCCTCTTTGCTTTGTGTTTGTCTGTGCTTGAGTGCACAAAGGACACAGCACATCTTGTTGTGCATTAACTATTCACCTCACTGGGATAGTTTTTAATCCATCTTTTAAACACATTTGTATTAAATTTAGTTTCAACTTGAGACAGGACAAGACATTTTGACTAGAAGTAATTTGAAGTCATATTGCAATGCTGTTCTTAAACACTGTGGGCCAGATCTAGGAGACAAACACAGCATCTCATACAGAATATTCAAGCTGACAGACATTGTGAATGAGAACAGAGTTCTATAATCCTTCTGTTGGGCACTAGGCTTATTCCCAGAGGATGGAGGCTTGGATACTTCTGCAATACATAGAAACATTTTTACCTGCTGCCAGTTCAGATTGCTTATGAAGAGAGAGCCAGAGGCAAATCCAGAGGTCCAGGGACTTTTAAAAGTCCCTAAATCAGGTGAAAATTCCTCCCTACTTCCCCTACTTCCCCTTCTTTTTCTGCTGTCCTGGGGGCAGGGGAAGCACCAGAGCCATTCCTGCCACTGCTCTTTTCCCTGCTGTGCTAAGATAGGGAAGGGCTAGGGCCAGGAGCCAGGGGTTGGGCTCAGCTTGGGGCAGGAACAGCAGCATCAGGGATAAGTGGGTAAGTTCCCTTTCCTCACACTTGCTGGGGGAGAGTGGGTTTGGAAAGGAGAGGTGGGAAATAGAAAGGGAGGGGGAACTACTTTCTTGCCACATTGCTGCTGTTGTCCCCAGCTGAGACCATCCTCTGCACAGCCCAGTTTGCTATGGAGCTTCCCTATGCTCCCAGGACAGCAGAGAAACAGCAGCGACAGGTGGGGAGAGAGAGGAAAGGGAGGGTAGGGCATACGTCTCTGAGCATAAGCGGGAAAAGAGGAATTCTCACCTGCTTGAGGGACTTTAAAAAAGTCCCTGGAGCATCCTATGGAGCAATCTGCCTATGCTAGGTGGTGCAAAGGATGCTGGGAGCAAGTGGTGCTACTACCCATGTTGTGAGTTGCTGCTCCTGCTCCCCACTTTGGGAAATCCTGAGTCTTCCCATGTATGTTTCAGAGTATTTCTAGCATTTGTATGAGCTGAAGTTCTTTTCCGTACTATGGCACAATATGTGGCTACTCTATTTAACATGTGAATAGTGGATAGAGCATACCAGAAAAGCATTTCTTTTGCAAGTGTCTGTTCCCTATATTTCCTCCCATAGGGCAAGATTAACAGCTAGCAGAGGGTGCTCCATTTCCCCAGAAGGTAAACAAGGACTATAGAAGATTAAAAATAATGCCCAGATAACATATCCACTTGGCAATAAAACACCTCTACTCATATGCCTGTATTCCTTAAAGTGCTCTAGACAGGGCCATTAACACCAAGTGCTTCTGTCTTTATACCCTATACAGGTTGAGAGTGACTCACTGGGCCAGCTTCATTTAACTGGAAATAGTCACAATAGCTGTTTTGATGCAAGAGGCCAGATTTTTAAAGGTTTGGGGTGTATTTAAAGATGCAGATTCAAGCCCAAAGTGCATACTATCCTAACTGCCACTGAAATCAATGGGAATAAATTGCTTTTCTGAATCTAGTGGGATTTTCCACAAGCATCTAATACTAAATGATTTTGAAGGAACTTAGCAGCCTATACACTAACTAGTTTTTGGAAATTATAATATCCTATTTACACCTAGGTGCCTAAATACCTTTCAAAATCTTGCCCAAGGAGCCTGATTCTGCACTCCATTAGTTTCTCCATTGTTGTACCAGTTTAACAGAGTGAAGAAATAGTGTTAATAACTTCAAGTGAATCTTATTGCTCATTTGTAAAATCTTTGCATTATTGAGAACACTGTTGTCGCAGAGAAGACCATATACTCACCATTTAATTAGCCTCATTTTATGTTACATTTGCTTATTTTAATGTTAACTTTCTCAGAGCTATAATTTTTTCATTTAACAATTAGAACAGCTGAATTTTAATTACACTAGCAACAAAAAACTCATTAACATAACTTAATTGGCAGTGTTTCCAAAAACTCTTAACTAATTGAATATTTTCTGAAGACTTCCCATCAAAGTACAATTTAACCATTACAAACAGCTTGGTAACTACATTTACATAAAGATGTGTCTGAAGAATATTTTCATGTGTGCAAAAATCAAATTTGCTATTGCCATGAAAAAAAAAACATAGGAAGCTGTACATAGAAAGTTACTTCTACCTTTGAATTCTTTTGGATTAACCTTGTGGTGTTAGTTGGCCATTTGATTTCCCACAAAGGCTAGGGACAGACATTACACATGAACTGCTTTAGGTGATCAGAAACTAGTTTAAACCTGTAACATAACAGATGTTCAGTGCACATAAACTAGTTTGAAAATGGCTGAAACCAGTTTGAGATAAATCTGGTTGAGTGTAGTATCAGGGTTAACTGATTTGGGTCAAACCAGTTTATGCAATGTCTGTCCCAGACCCCTTGCTCATTTAAGATAAGGCAGACATCCCCAGCATCCCCCAGCAGAGCTGGCCCCTTCCCTCTGCCCTCTTGTTGGAGCTCTGGCAGAGACTGCAGGTACAGCAGGGTCTGCTTGGCTTCTCTCTGCTCTGCAGGAATCCTCCTCTTCCTCCCTCCCATCTCCCACAGCACAGACTCCAGCCCCACAGACCCTAGGCATGCGGTATGCAAGTTAATGCCGAGAGATGCCTGTGTGTGTGTATGTATCGAATTTCACTGGGACAGGCAGACAGAACAGTGACTGCTTAGGGTTTTTTGGAACTAATCAGTGGGTGGGTCAGTTGGTAAACTGTTTAAGAAGAATTTGAACTAGTGGAGAGAGGCTATTGTTTTGCTGATGGGGTGATAAACACTGTTATCAGTTTCTTGCTGGTGTTACTTGCCTGTCAGTTTGCTGCAGACAGTATAAAGAAGCAAGGAGAGGGAGTTTGAAAAGCTCTGTGTCATCAACAGATGTATGCACTGCACACCTCACTTTGCCTCATGGTGCTAGCAGGGGGCTGGGGGCTGGCAACACTCCCACCCCTTGAGCAGACAGTGGGGAAAAGCCTGGGATGGTACAGGCAGATCTCCCTAATCAGAGGTCATGCCAGGGCCTGACCACAATGCCCACCAGCTCAGCACTGTGGAAGGGAAGGGAGGGCAGCTCTAGCACCCTCTGGCTTCTAGCCTGAGTCACTGCAGGCATGTGCATGAATTTCCTCAGTCCACAGAGAATATCTGTCTGATTACAAATCAGTTCAGGCTCAGGCTTTTGTAATGTCTGTCCCTAGCCAAAGAAATTGAAGTTAACCTCTATCTAAGGAGATTAGTAAGAAGTTTTTTTTCTGTAACAGACTATTTTTGGCTATCACACACCTTTTTCTGAAGCCTTTGGTGCTAGCTACTATCAAAGAGAGGGTACTGTGCAAGACGGAGCACTGGTCTGGTGCAGTACAGTAATTAACTGAGCTCCTAAGAGGTCTGAGATAACATTTTCTACTTTATATTGGCCTCATAGTAGGTCATAGTGGATTCATCTACATCTGATATTAATTGGACACAATAAACTCCTGCACAGTTTGCACTGGAATTTATTGCTCCCAGGTGCAGTTTTTACATGTGCACCCAGGACCGTAGTACGTTAGGCTGAGGTGGTGCAGTCCCAGCTAGCAGGGAGCCCGTGGGGACAGCTTGCCAGTTTAGGGCTGATCTGCTCTGGCTCAATATGCTGTGAAGGGGCTAGCTGGGGCATGAGGGTGCTACATGGCTTGCCAGCAGGTAGCCCCACACCATAGCACCCTCAGGCCCCAGCCAGCCCTGGTCACTGTCTACATGTACACTGCAGTGGAGTAAATAACTCTGTTGTAGAAGAGTACTTGTGTTGGGCAGTATTATTCTACAGCACAGTTAATTAGTTTACTCTGGCCTAATAGCACCACTCTTGTAGACCGTGATGCTTTACTGCAGAGTTAATAGGTCAACTCTGCAGTAAATGTTTCATGTCAGTGCACCTCTTGCCTATTTTCCCATGTTACAAAAGGACTGATTTCATTTCTCATGGATGAATGCCTAGTCTACAGTAGAATATCTCCAGTAGTAGTGATTCACAACCACTCTTGGCATCTCTTTTTTCATACTGTCCTTAATTATTGCTGTTATTTATTTATATTGTGGTAGTGCCTGGGCACCCCAAGCATGGGCAAGAAGCCCACTGCAGTAGGCATTGTACAGAGAAAAACCTCCTAGTCTTTTATTTTAAGAATTTCCACCAGTAACTTAATCCAGTTATTTGAAATTTACTGATTTGCAAGATTAATAGATCTCTGTCAGCTTACAACATCCCAGGTGCATCTACACATGCCATTAATTTGAAATAGGCTTACTGTGAAGTAAACCTACCTGGAGCACATCTACATATGCTCCTTCCTGGGAGCAGATTTACTTCCAATGGGAGCAGCCTGGTACAGGGCTCCTTACATCCTGCTCTGCCCTCTGGAGCAGTAGTTGCGGGGAGCTCCAAGCTCCTCCTGGGTGCTAGCCCAGGGACTGGCAGGGAGCACAGGAGGCCAGGAGAGCTCTGCTGGCTGCAGCAGCAACTATCTCCTGACCATCAGGAGAGATCCTGATGTACAGGGCGGGTCAGGAGGCGGCTGATGCTTCAGATCTCTCCCGCTCTGTGCATATTGGGACAAGCCTGTGCACAGTGTGGTTTCCCCCGCACAACCCAGGGCTGGCTAGGAATTATTCTGAAGCAGTTCCCAGCCAGCCGTAGGCTGCATGGTGAGAACTCTCCATGTGCAGCTAGACCTGGCTGGAACCTGCCTCTGAATGGGGTAGTTCCTGGCCAGCTCCAGCTGCAGGGAGAACTCTTTGTGAAGCCCAGAGCTGGCTGGGACCTGGCCCAGAATGGTAGTTTCTGTCCACCTCTGGACTGTGCAGAGAAGCAGGAAGCTCCCCAGTCCCAGTACTGCTTTGTTCCCAGCTCCTGTGGGGATCTAGGAGATGAGCAGCACTGGGATGTGGGGTGGAGAGTTTGGGACAGAAAGCTACCTCATTTTGGCACTGTTTGGCTTCCAGCTTCTGGGGGAAGCTGGGAGCTGAGTAGTGCTAAAACTGGGGGAGTTCTCCATCAGCTGTGACCCCCTAGTGTAGATGACCAGGAACAAATTTGCTCCAAGCCAGCATTTACACATGTGCTAATGTACAGTATCTATTGTGCAGTTGGTTTACTACCTGTATTTATGGGTGGTAACTAACTGCCCAGTACACTAATTTACTGTAAAGTAAATGTGCACACATGTAGATGGTGACATGTTACTGCACTGTATGTAAGTCTACTGCACAATAAAGCATCCTCACTAGACACCTCATTTTGCCTACATGTAGATACTTACATCACCCTTCTTGCTTCATTATTGTCAATCTGAGCATGCCCAGTTCATTTTCCTTTGGCTTAAGGATTTCATTTTTCATAACTTTCCTCAATTTTATTCAGTTGCTTTTTGAATATCCAACTCTGAAATCTTGAAATGCCACACCCCAAGGGATGATGAAGTTGAACGGTTATAAACTACTGCAAGACCTTTTCAGGCTGGACATACAGAAGAATTTCTTTACTGTCTGAGCCTCCAAGGTCTGGAATAGCCTGCCATTGGAGGCTGAACCACATTGAACACCTTCAAGAGAAAATTGGATGCTTATCTGCCCCAGATCTGTGCTTCTGGGACATTAATTAATCAGACTGCTTTCTTGTCCTTGTCCCCATCACTGATCCCAGACCCTATGACCCCAGCTGACTTCCTGAGCTGGACTCAATGATCTTCCAAGGTCCCTTCCAGCCCTAATGTCTATGAAATCTAGGAAATGTAGTCTGTGCTCATGAGGGTTCCATGCAAGTTGCTATCCCCCAGTCATGGATTGTAAATCAGATCTTAAAAGCAGAGCCTATAAAACTTTTAGGCCCACCCCTGTGCTGTTGCTTTAGAAGTATTGAGGTCAATGAAGTTATTCTGGTGCAAAGGCAGAGTCATGCAGTGGTGAAACATGGTGCTGTCTCACAGGGCCTTGATTTACTAAAAATATTTTAAATGTTTTAAGAGTATCTGGAAAAAGCAATACAAATCTAAATATTTTTACACTACTTTCTTTCATTTTGTAGGTGAATGGCATTTGAGTTTTAATTTAAAGTATTGATGTTCTGATATGGGATTTGAAGGATGCTGTTATGGCTAATAACTTCTGAATAAGGGAGGCAAATATGGTTGTAATAAAAGAATTACAAATACAAACAGAGTCACCCATACTGAACCTATACTTGAGTTTCAAAAATTACAAAACAAAAATCATTTTTTCATGCATGTCTAAATGTTTACATTTTAGTCCAAACCAAAGCTAGGAGCTCAATGATACTTACTTTGCCCATGTAGAAAGCACTTAGGCATTCAGGACATTCCCTCTCTTTCACAAATTAATCTTAAACCTTATTTCCAAAGTAACTACAGTTTAATTTGGACACACATGCAAGCTTCAGGCTGATTGTCCAAGCTGCAACTCCAAACCTTGTGAGGATCACACCTTGCTAGGTTCTGCCTCAGATCTGTGCTTCTGGGACATTAATTAATCACGCTGTTTTCTTGTCCTTGTCCCCATCACTGAGCAACCATATTCATCTGGCATTACAAGTGTTTTCCTAAATGAGCTCCTTTCTCTTCACCATAAACCAGAATCTGGAACTTGATTTGTATGCAAGATGAGAATAAAAGTACATTGTATTTTAAATTCTGATTTTATTTTTTCTAGCAAACAGGTGTTAATTGTGCCAAAACATGTATTAGCATTTCTGCTAATATACAGAAGTAATTATGGATGTAAAGGCAAAACAAAATCTTAATCCTTAATTATTAATCCACCTTTACAATAGACTTAATCTTGCCAGAGTTATTATTGCATTCTTTCAAGGCACTCTATGCTCCCAACAATATTCAGGATCCCTTATGTTGCACACTCTGGTTACTCCAGAAGAGAGAAACACTGTTTGAGGAAGTGGGTCATGTGGGTATAGAGATGTTTCCTTGAAAGGCCTGGTATTGCATGGTTCTGATCCGTGTACCACTGAAAAAGAATAACAAAAATTACTTGATTGCTCAGTCCTATTATAACTAAGCAATCTCACAGCAGGTCTTTATTACCCTGTAGAAGATGTTAGATGCTTCATAAAAGCAAATAGCAAAAGCAAAAGATCTTGCTAAATCTTTTCCCATTTTGTTATCAATTTTTGAGGCATTTCCATTTTATTCATCTGACTGAACAAAGTTTCTAAATCATCTGTAAGTCAGAGTCAATGCCTCATAACTGCCAAATTAGTTGCATCAAGTCAGGCAAAAAACTCCAGACTTCCAGATGTCCCCAGGGAAGTGACTCTGACATGTCAGTGACCCAGTTGCTAAGATCATGCAGCACAAGACAGACTTGACTAGTAACAGTAGGTTCCTGCCAACCAGCTCTATCTAAAAATTGTGGAGTTCTGTATCAGTGCAGTGCCCTAGACATTATATTCACTATATTGAGAAACCTGATATAGAAGGATTGTAGTCTGTCTTGGAAATAGCACCAACTATTTTAACTTACTTTATTTTAAAGGACAATATGCCTTTTACAGTTGTTTATATTCTTGCATCATAAAGAAACTTTGGAATATGTATTTTTTAAAGCCAGATCCTTCTCTGTCATGTAGTTGCAAGAGAACCAGCATAATACTGAGGTGCACGTGAAGAATTCAGGATATCTGGAGCCTACTCAAGGATCTATAGTCTTTTGTAACTCAACAAACCCTACCTCCGCAGGAGTTCCTGTAGACTCATGTGTTTGAGACCTCATGGACTCAGAAAATGGGGAAGAAGCAGAACAGGAAAGGACAGGGACCAGGTTCAAGCACTTGTCATGGAGCACATAAAGTGGGTATTAGGCCAGGGATGAAGGGGATAGCAGCAGTAGAGCCTGGCATGGACTCAGTGGGTGCATCTACACGTGCTATTAGGGTGCAGCAATAAACTCCGTTGCATATTGTATGAGAGTTTATTGCTCCCAGGTGCCACGTTTGAACATACATCTGGAACGGCAGCACATTGAGTCAGCTCAGAGCAGCCCCAGCTGCCAGAGGGCTTTGGGGTCAGCTTGCCAACCTGGGGTTGCTCCAACCTGGTTCAACATGCTGTAGGGGGCCTGGCTGAGGCACGAGAGTACTCCAGTGCAGGGCTAACTGCAAGGCAGCCACCATTCTGAAGCACCCTAGTACTCCAGCCAACCCAGTCATTGTGTATGCATATGCTGTTGAAGACTAAAAACTCCATAGTAAGATGGTACTTGTATTTATAAGTATTAACCTGCAGCAGAATTAATTAGCTTACTCCATCCTAACAGCACTGCATGTGTAGATGCTGAGACATTTACTGTAGAGCTAGTTAGATAACTCCAGAGTAAATGTCCCTGTAAATGTGCCTATTGTTTTGTTCTTTCTGTATCATTATGTTCTTCATTTATCCTTTTCAACCTTGCATCTATTCTACTCCTCTCACTGCCCCTGCTGCCCTACTCAGAATTCCCAAATAAACTATTTGTTTCTACTGCAGACATAGTGCTTAGATGTTTCATTCTTTTTTCCCTGGCCATTCATCCCTTGCCTGTGATTGACATGCTCAGCCCCTGTGGTGGCAGCCCTAGCTTTTGAAGGAAGCTCCTCTTTTATTATATAACGACAGACCCAGGAAGAGGCATATAAGCTGGTTTCTCATTCTATTTTTCCAGAGCTCCAAACTACTCTCTGCAAATAAGAGAGTGACCATGTGTAGAAGCAGCTGGAAGGAAAAAATAGAACCCATCATGTTTGGCAGCTAGTTTTCTGTAAGCACAGAAAAATGATACCTACATCAGTGTTTGGAACTCACTGGGTTAAACTGAGCTGTTAAAAATGTCACCAAATGTTAGATAAACTGCTTAACAGAATTATCAAGTAGATAATTAGGAAAATAGGAAAAAAAGAAAATCAAGAATTATTAAGTAGATAAATAAGAAAATAGGAAAAAGGAAAATAGTTTGATGTTATCTACCATTGCCTGGAAATCCACCTGTGCATCAACCAGAGCTTTAGCAATCTGTGCTGAGTTCTGAAAATGCACGTTATCTGGAAAAAGGGGGAAAAACAAACAAGGAAGAAAGTGGCTGTTAAAACCTAGTAAGCATCAGAAAATAAAAAGTCCTAGTACATTAAGTTGAGTTCATGAGTTGCTGAGTGATTCAGCTGACATTACTAACAATGAGTAGGCATTTCTTAATATACTGGATGGAAATGTACCAACCCTCTAAGTACCGACCCTAATTAAAGGCACAGAATGATACTTCATGTTTCTCAAACAAAGTGTTTCTGGCTCAGTATTTGTACTGCCTTTGTGAACCTCACCATCTGCTGTTCCGTGGATGAGGAGATATTCCACATTTTGGAAATTCTTTGCTCTCACCATCACTGTTGAATTCTGTTAATAGAAAAAATGAGCAATTCAGCAGTTGCAATTTAGAGCTCTTAGTGTTACAGGTAAAGGCTTCATTGTCTAGTATAACACTAATCAAATCATCATATAAACTGTAGTGACTTTTTATGTCTGTGATTGTAAAGTAGACATATTCAGTGTCCTCTTCCAAATGTCAGTTCACATAAATCTTATGCCCCTACTTTGTCTTACACTGAGGCCATGCCACTCACCTACTCCAAAGTGTTCTACTAGAGCAGATTGGGATGAAGAGTTTCTGCTATTTGGGCTGAGTATTAAAGGCCTGATCCAAAGCTCACTGAAATCATTGATTTCTGAGGGATTTTGATCAGGCTATATATGGGGTCAGAGCTGGTATGTATAGTGATTGAGGGGAATGGTGATTCTTATTGGGATGGAGGACAGAAGAGGTAATATGCCTTTCCAAGATGTTCAAGTCATTATTACCACAGATTCAATTTGCATGAAGCAGCTTGCATATCATACTAAGAAAATAAACATTAACATTAATCTTTCAGCATCTTTCAGGTACATTTTCCTTAATTTGGTTTGGTGGAATTATCAGAACTGACACCCTTTATCCTATTGGGAAAATATGGACCATTTAGCACAGAATGTTTAGGACTATTAAATATAGAAAAAAACAGTGACTATAGGTAGGTTAATTCCAAAATAATCTAATACCAGCCCAGGTAGCTGATTTACCCTACCCCCTCTTCTGTGCCAATGTGGTTCAAGTTTAAGAAGAATGAACACAAGAAAATAATTCTTACTTTGTAATGTTCAAGATTGTCTGATGGAAGACCCATAAATCTCTCTGTGTAGATAGATGCTGTAAAAATAGAGTACAATATACATGATATTTTAAATACTGCACATTTCAATGACTTCAGCTGTGCAAAATAAATTATTATTTATTTTAACTTAGATCTCTGCCGTCTCTCTCACTAGTTTCATAATACAGGATGCCAGAAACGTGATCACTTATGAAAATGAATAAATGCTGCAAGTTGACCTGGTCCTAAATACACCTGAATATAATAGGCAGCTAACACATGTGAAATGCTATTTCTTGAATCAGACTAGGGACAGACATTCAAAAAACCCAAGCCTGAATTGATTCAATCTTTGTAGGTTAGCCTAATCTGGCTAGGCTAAATCCATTTTGTAACTAGACAGACATCGTAGAAATGCAGGCACATGTCTGCAGTGGCTCAGGCTAGAAGCCAGGGGGTGCTAGAGCAGCCCTTCCTTCCTTCCACAGGGCTGAGCTGAGGGGAGCATTGCCAGGCACAGGGCACGCTGATTATTCCCCGCCTCCTCTCCCCAACAAGCTGCCCATCAGGGAATGTGTATCACCCTTCACTCAATGTTTATCCACCCTTAAGAAAACACAGCCTCTCTTCATTAACTAGTGGAACTCTTTGTAAACAGCTTTTTTAAGAAAGGAAATTAAGCTACCTGTTGATTAGCTCCAAAAAACCTGACTGCCTGTTGTTTCCCACAGCACAGACCTATAGCCAGCATGTGATCTGCTAGCTAATGCTGAGATCTTTGTAAGGCAAAGAGGAGGGGGGAATAATCTCTGTTTAGCAGGAAGAAGCCAGGCAGCTGCTCTGTGCCTGCAAGTCTCTGCCAGAGCTCTGGCCAGGGAGCAGTGGGGCAGCTTTGCTGTGGAGCAGAGAGCCCTGCCCAGCCCAGACAGCATGTCAGGATGCTGGGGGTGCCTGGTTTATATCTCAAACCACCAAGGGGTCTGGAACAGACATTGCATAAACTGGTTTGACCCAAATCAGTTAAGTCTGAGACTGTATTCAACCAGGTTTATCTCAAACCCGTTTCAGCCAGTTTCAGACTGGTTTATGTGCACTGAACATCTGTGCACTGTTCTGTTACAGGTTTAAACCAGGTTCTGATCACTTAAACCAGTTTATGTGTAATTTCTGCCCCTAGTCTCAGTGTCAAAGCTAAAAAGTGGCAGTTCACCTAGAATAGCTGCTTCCACAGACAAATTCCCTCAACTGAAACTGCTTTACCCTGCAGTGTGAAACTGGGAATCAACAATTCAATTTATCAACTGAGGGGAAGCTGTCTGCAAGCCAGACCACAAGGGGTTTTACTGTAACCAGCACCATGAAGTAGAAGTATAGGTAGAGCACTGCTGAATTCCATTCTGTCACCCTTCCTGTTCAACAGCTGTGGGGGACAGGAGATGGCATAAGTATAAAACTCTGTATATGATGCTTAGTTCTCCGACCATTTTTCATACACCAGGATGCAAAGGGAGTTGGAGTAAGGATTAATTTTACCAAGTTTCCTAAAAATTTGCTAAAGCTGTCTCCAGATATGAGGGAAAAACAAATACACAATTACTCAATATTTCCCTCGTAGAAAAAAAAGGGCTAGAAATTCCTTAGGAGGTCACTTTTTTCACTTTAGCCAGATTTTAGAGGATATAGCTTGTAGACAGTTAATCAAGCATGGCTGAAATATCTAGCAAAAAAGCATGCTCATCTAACGTGTGCCTTGCTAATAAAACAAAAAACAAAAAACAAAACCAGTTGGAATCCTACAGCTGAACCATCCCTGTCCCAGACACATTTCCGACTTCACCAAGAAGAACCATGGAAATTTGTGACACCCCATGAAGCAGCACCACTTTCCAATGGCTTTTCTTAGAAGGGGTTAAGAAACATAATCAGCAACAATGGGTCAAGCTGGGATATCCTGCTTTTCTAATTTATAATGTCCCCACAGTGCCAAGTGGAGATTTGCACTTTGCATCACTTAAGTTTTATCATCAAGGTAGATTAGTTTTACAGTGTTAAAGCTCCACTCTGCTCCAGAATTAAAGCTCTTTGGATTATCTAGGACTTATGTCATGGGTTTTACTGATGCTGGTGTGAAGGAAAACAAGCATCAATGTCAAATGAATGCATCCTTTTTAATCATCATGGTAGTTTTACTAACAATAACTTATGCTGCCATCGCACTGCTTTACCACTGAGGACAGAGGAACACATATCCTAAACTGGCAAATACAGATCTTTTTTCCATTTTCATTTCAGCTCTTTTAAGTCAACTCCCAAATTATAAAACTATTCAAATATGAAGTTTCTAAATGTCATCTAGTCAAGTATTTTCTTTTTTAATTGAAACATACAGCGACTATAAAATGTGTTGTCATCTAGTGTCAAACATAAAAATATTGGGATTATACTTTTCTTAAAATCTTTTTTCTTAATGATTGGCATCCTTCTTATTTAGAGCAAAATTCTTCCATCTGTTATACCACTGCAAGTCCACTGAGGTTAAAGTGCTCGACTGGGGGATTTAGCTTGTTATCATCAAAGGAACAAGGGGAAGTAGAAAACTACTTTAACCAGGGAGTCTGCCTGAGTATAATTTCCATGTCCAGCTGAACAATTGTGTTTCAGAGACATTGTTAACAATTTACAGGAAATGGAGAGAGAGTTCTTTGAAAAAAAGTTTATGGCTGTGATTCTATGCTGAGAATTCAGAAAAGCCCTTTGATATGACTTTGACAGTGCTGGGGTCCTTCCTAATTTATCACTGCCTCACATTTTTGTTCTATGGGTTGTTAGCAGCGTCTGGTTAAAAGTGCTGCATGGTGCAGTCTGGCCTCTACCACTCCTCTCTCACCTTTACTCCTAGCTTTGTCTCTGTATGAGGCCTTGTGACTAATTTATGCAGTGTTTGCTTGGGAGTCACTCCCCCCTATGTGGACCAAGCCTTTTAGGATTTGTTTTGTATTTCTGGCTCATTTACCCTCTTCTGGTATGGAGGCAAAAGAACTATAGAAGTGATATCTCCATATAAGACTTCAATCCCTTGAAGCTGTTTGAGGATCATATATGCTCACAACTAGTTTTTTGCATAAATAATATAAAAATATCTTTCTGCCTGGGTTCTGGGAATAATTTCTCACAAGAAAACAAAATCTGAAAAACATTGGGGTCAATGCAAAACACAGAATCTGCAGAATATTCACCCAATATCCTTTTACAAAAGTATTCCCATTTAACTTGCAAAACATAACACATATACAAGATGCATGTACTAGAAGATGGAAGGTGAAACTTTCCATTTAACCAAAATGTCTTCTCTCAGCCAGAAATTTTTTATGCAGACAAATGCACGTTATATTAATTTCCTGGAAGTATTTATTCTTTGCTCCTGAAAAAACAGAACCAGATTCTCATTTACAAAGAAGCTCTTTTACACCATACTTGCAGTGCGAAGGAGTTGTAAAATGAATATATTTACATGACATTTTCACCTTTAGTGAGATCCCTTGACACTGTCACTGAGGTGTAAAATTTTCTTAATATAAATGAGTGCCCAAACTGCAGATGGTACATATAACACAACATGGAGTTCAGCTGGTACCTAGGAAAATAAGGAAGTAACTGAGAATCCTCTGTGGAGGCTCCTGTAGGAAAACTGCATAAAACATTTCTCATTCCAGATGTGACTGAGTACATCTCTTTTCAACCACTTTTCAGAAATAGCTTTATAAGCTGTAAGGATAAGTGAGTTCTATCAGGGATAATTTAGCAATAACCAGTGAAGGATGACTCTATCAAAGGCAAGGAAATCACCTCAGTTGCCCTTTCAATTTAGTAGCAGAGTTTTAACAATAAGAGTTTGCAGGAAGCCCCCATGCAGCACTCACTGAATGTATACAGTTGGCCAAGAGGGCTTTACAGATGCACAAGCGAGATAAACTCACAACATTTGTTTAAATCAGCTTGTTGCAGCTATCTGCAGCAGGGAGAAGATGAAATGGAGCCTTGCAGAGTTTTTATTTCCAGTTGATGGCAATTTCTTTAAGTTGGCAAACTCTTGCCATGACTTCATGTAGAAAGTCATTAAATAGTATGTCTTGTTTTCCAAGACAGTGCTTATTAAATGTTTCCATACCGTAATATTCCCAGCTGGAGACAGGAGCCACTGCTATTCCACATTTAAATACTCCACTGCCAGATCCAAGTGCCAGTGAAGTTACATATCCACCATATGACTAGGGAGAAATCACAAGGAGGTTAATATTCTGTGGTGAAGTCTTACTTTGTTCTGTGAATGCAAGTAATAAAACATTCCATCCAAAATAATTATTTGCTTTGACAGCACAAGGAAGGAGGGAAGCAATAAGAGGCGAACCAATTGAGTCTAGTCAAAGAAATATTTTGCTTCTTTTTGCTGCCTACTTTATTGCTGCATCCAGGACTCTGGTTTGGGTCAGTCCCAGGTTTCTTCTCTTTTACCAAACTACTTAGATTCTCTTAAAAATTGCTATATCAAATTAGCCACATCCAAGTGGCCATACACCAAAAGGCTGTGGATGTTCTTTTCCTTGCAGGCCACAATACTGCTTAAGGGGAAGGTCAAGCTTTTGTTGAAGGTCTTCACAGTTTGTTACTTCCCCCCTGCTTGGAGCAAAGGGATCTTTTTTTCAAGCTATGGTCTGGTCCCATGTCTACAACATGGTGTTTCAATTACCTGCCTTTCAGCAACATAAAAGAGACTGCAGAATGGTTCCAGGCCTTAGACACTAAAGGTTCAAAAAGTAAGCTTTACTTAGTGCTGTGTCCAAAGAAAGGAGAATGAAACCTCAATATCAAATACCTTTGTTTAGGGACAGATCTAGGTGGGTGCGGTGGTGCAGTCACATTCCCCTTCTGCTGAAACCACTGTCTTTGGCTCACCTGGCTGCAGAGGGAGCCCCACAGCCACTTCTGCCCTACTCCAGCTGCAGGTTGCAGTTGTGCAAGGTGCTAGGTTTGCCTGGGAACAGCAGCAGCAGTGAGACAGTTTCCTCTTTCTGCATCTGCTGCCCCCCCAGTGTGATCCCTGCTGGCTGGGAGCAAGCGCTAGGAGGAAACTGTACCCTGCCACTGCCGTTGTCCTTGGCTGATACAGGCACTGGAGCAGCCCCAGATCCCCTCCTTCCCAACTCCAGCCTGGGGCTGTAAGGGACAGCTGTATGAGGTGCCCAGCTCTGTTGGGATCATTGGTGGTAAAGTGCAGGTTCCTCCTTCCTGAGCCTTTTCCCGTCCAGCAGGGGACACCGGAGAGGAGGAAACAACCAGGCATGAAGCAGACTTCAGGGAGGAACCTATGAGCTGCTGCCTTGGTCACGAGCTGAGCCCAGCACCTCATGCAGATGCTCACTGTAGCCCTGGCAGGATCAGGGCGGAAGCAGCTCTGGGGTTCCACCCACACCCTGGTCAGTCAGAGACAGAAACAGTGGTGGCAAAATGGGTGTCCCCCCTCAAGTGCCTGATCCCTACCCTGCTCCCCTACCAGCACAGGGGTTCGCCCCTCCTACCATAGGGGTGGGGTGTTTAGGAAATCCTGAATCTGCCCATGCCTTTGCTCATTAAACTCACCCTCATAATAGAACAGGCACTTGTCATCTCCAATAATTACATCATTTCCTGTTCCTGAAACCCTTTTTCTCTTCTAAAGAGCTGAGCTGAAGCTGCCAAAAAAATAGGCGGAACAATTACTACCTCCCACTGGCTGCTGGTTCCTGGCCTGACTCTTACACTGGGAACCAGCAGGGAGAATTAGTTCATAGCTGGAGATAAGGCCAAGGGAAGAACAAGCCTGACCTCAGCATGGCTCTGTGCAAGCAGGTGGGGCTGGTTGCTGAGAAAAGGTAGACAGGAGTGTGAGACATTCAAACTTTTTGGCTGTGGGGAGCCTTATGCCTTATGTGTGTTTTCTACTGGGTGTCCATATTTCTGGAACAGGGAGACAACATGGAGATGGAGGTAGGAGCCATGGGACTTGTGTAGAACTTTTAGGATAAATGTTTGCATCCTCTGTTTTCAAGGGATTTGGGGAAATTTAATCGCTGCTCAAACCCCCCCCCCCAAAAAAAAAACAAACAAACAACCCTGAATATTTGAAACTGCAAATGCTGAACCCGTGAATAATGAGGGTTTCCGGCAATATTTATTGGCAATAACGCTTCTATCAGGATAGAAAGGAAGGACACATCTTCCAATTTTATGAAAATATATTCGACCAAGAAGGGTTTTAGGGGGAAGAAGAAACAGAAAATCACAAATTCCCCTGTACAAATGAAGACTAGCAGCCTGTGAAATAGTGCCATCATTTTAATAACATGCCCACTGATTGGATATGTTGTATCTGACTTGTCAAACATCACAGCTTTTCCAGAAACGTATTTTATTAACTTACTAATGGGAGTTTCAGTTGATTTCACCCTGATGAATTTCATCTGTCTCAGAACTGTTTACTGATGCTCACCAGGGTAACTAAAATACTAGTTAGCATTAACTTCATATGTATTTTTAATAGCTTTGTTCATATGTCTTCTCATATCAGCTACCTGATATTGTTACACTTAATCTGAGTCTTCTAAAATTTATTCTGCAATGTGTTTCTGGGCAAGCTGCTTACAGGAAAACTGGGGCAAGGAAAATCAAAACATACAGCTGCAGACCAGAACAATTCTCTTGGCAGAAAGACATTAGATAAAGAGTTGGAATAGAAACTCTTTCTGAAAGATAATAAAAAAAATGAGCATCTATAAACAGCAAAATACTGAAAAGAATTATTTGATCTGTAGCTAGTATCCCAGTTTGTCCAATAAACTCTTCTAGCTACTGATGTCTATTACTTTGTTGGGACAATATTTGTTGTTTTCTCTTAAAGCTCTGCTTTTTCTACATGACTAAAATTAGCAAGAAGAGGAAAGAAAAAATATTGTAGTGGCTTCTTCCTGTTTTATTTGGAATAGATTATGTTCTGGAAGACTGGACATAGATACTCACAAATAGCTTTTTCCAGTATGAGTCAGATTAGAAAATACAGCCTTTTAAAACTAAAGACTATGGTATGTAAGACTTCTAGCACTACTTTGTTTACAATGGCAACAAAATGGTGTGAATAATGGTTCTTGTGAACTTCACTAACTCCACTTGCTGGTCTCCAAGTTGAGACAGGAAAACTTATTTCTTTAACACCTTCTCTAGAAGGTTTAAGTTAATTCTTACCTTATCCTATTTGGTTCACCCATCTCTCTGAGGATGTGCAGGCTTCAGGTTATCTCAATGAAAAAGAACTGATTCTAATTTGAAAAAGAGGGTTTCCCGTCTGCCCCCATAGAGTTCATTCTAATGGACTATTTCAAGACCAGACAAAATAAAGAAGAATGGAATGTTACGAGTCTTGCCAAGGTCAGTGGTTTCAGACCAGATGGGTTCTGTTCATTTTTTAAATTTCAGATAATAATTAAGTTCCTGCCCCTTGAATGTTGATGTCAGCACCAGGTTCAAATGAACTGCTGAATTAACAGGGAAGCCAACCTAAACATCTGAGTGTCAGTTGGCTTCAACCAAAAACTGCATTTTGGTTGATAGCTATTCAAAATTCAGCCCAGGTCTGCCAAAGAGCTTGAAATCCTCAGAGAACTTGGCCCAAATATGGGATTTATAATACAAATCAGAGTCCAGGGGAGCAGTCTGCCTTACCATGGCTGCAAATTTCAGGCTTCTAATGAGATAAATAGCTCATTTTACAATGATACCCAAAGTTTGGAGAAGCAGCTTTCAAGAGTCTGTGTGACAGCAAGAAAGACTTTTAGAAAACACTAAAATGATTAAGAAAAAACCAAGAAATATCAAAAACAGCAGCAATGACTTACCCAGCCCCATATTGCTATTCTTTTTTCATCAACAAAACCCATTTCTATAAATTTCCTGTTGTAAAGAAAAAGCACAATTATAAATGCCTTATTTTTTGCTAGGTAGGATTATTTATCTAACATTTTGCTAATGAACAAAAACAAATCAAACTTCTTGCATTCTTTCTGAACACATCAGATCATCAGCCAGATATAGCTCTAACAACTGTGTCTGATGTTTACAAGGAAACAAATAAGAGATTCATAAATTTTAGGGACCAAAAGGACCACGACATCATGCAGTCTGATATCATGAAAGAAAGAAACACCCCACAGTTCAATCTCTTTGCTTCCTTTTTTCCAAGTCTAAACAGAGGAGATCAGAATTCTACCCCCTGCAATACTTAAGGACCAGCAGAAGTGCTGATCACAGAGTGGAGTGGTAACCAAACAAGACAAGCTCAATAAACACTAATGTCCGCCTGAATCTCAGCTTGTCTTCAGTTGGTCTCCAATTTAAAATCACCATGTGATATGAATTATACAGTGTGATATGATATTCACAAGTATAGGAAAAGAATTAACAAGATGCACCTATGCCTAAACCTGGATCTCCTGCTGTTGTAATTTTACCGGTTTCCTAATGCCACCCTTTGCTGTGTTGTTATGGACACGTAGACCTCATCCTGCAAGGTGCTCAGCATATCTGAACCTTTCAGGAGGTATGTTGCATCTTTGGGCCATAAGACTAAAGACTCCTTGTGGCAAAGACTTGTCTTTTTAAAAAAATTGCATTTAAAGCATCATGTACATTCCTGACACTGAAATCAAAATATCAAGGTTAACCTCTCCAAAATAGGTGCATGGTGAAAAAGTCATCAGAAAAGATGATGGCACTTTATCGTGCATCAGCAGATACATGATGAACAGAACCAAGGAGGTGATACTTCCCCTCTATCGGGCACTGGTCAGACTGCAGTTAGAATACCGTACGCAATTTTGGGTGCTGCACTTCAAGAGGGATGTGGATAACTGGGAGAGGGTCCAGAGAAGGGCCACTTGTATGGTTAAGCCCTATGAGGAGAGACTGGGGCACCTGGACCTCTTCAGCCTCCACAAGAGAAGGCTGAGAGGCGATCTTGTGGCTGCCTATAAGTTCATCATGGGGGCACAGAAGGGAGTCGGTGAGGCTTTACTCACCAAGGTGCCTCCGGGTGTTACAAGAAATAATGGCCACAAACTAGCAGAGAGCAGATTTAGACTAGACATTAGGAAGAACTTCTTCACAGTTAGAGTGGCCAAGGTCTGGAATGGGCTCCCAAGGGAGGTGGTACACTCTCCTACCCTGGGGGTCTTCAAGAGGGGGTTAGAAAGGCATCTAGCTAGGGTCATCTAAACCCAGCATTTTTTCCTGCCTATGCAGGGGGTTGGACTCGATGATCTATTGAGGTCCCTTCCGACCCTAGCATCTATGAACCTATGCCCTGATTCATCAGAACCCTGCAGCAGTTTTAACCAGCTGGACATTTTAAAGATCCTTTCTCCCAGGGAGGGGCACCTCACTAGAGTACCTATGGTTTAATAATAGACCAAGTGACATACCCCATTCACATAATTAAAGGTAAAATTTATTCAGAAGCTGATGGAAACTGAGGAATGTTTGCACATTAAATCTGTGATCATTTCAGCCATTCCTTTACAGGCTGTCAGAGCAGATTGCACCTACAGAATCACCTTTGTCTCACTTTGTCTCTGACAGATGGCTTTTTACTACTTTAATGTCTCAGTGACACTTTAGGGCAATAAAAAGTAATTTGTACTTTTATGATTACTATAAAGCAAATGATGGTGTTGTTTCAGGAAAGGAAAGCAAATGATATGTGACACATAGAAGCCTGAAAAGATAAAAACAACTTTTTTGGTTCAGTCATCACTGAAGATGATAACAGTAACACTGTACTTAATGCAATACCAGCTAAAGAGGAAATGGAGGTCAGAAAGCAGAAACAGGAAAGAGGAGATAAAAAAAAAAAGTACCCAGAAAATGTGCTCAAGCATAAAGAGAAAAACTATAGGAGCCAAGACTCCTGGGTTCTGTTCCTGGCTGGGCTACTCAGAGCCAGTTCTCTCACTTGGGTGTGCCTAGTTTCCTCTACCAAGCCCACTGTACCAAGAAACCTATTCATATCAAATTAAGTCTCCTCTCATGTCACACAGTTCCCTACATCCATGTCTACTTTAATTCTAAATGCCTGCCTTAGAAATGATCTTGTGCCCCTGAAAATGTTAAATGGGGCTTCTTTCCTGATACTTTTAACCCTTACTTCCAGAGAATCCAGAGTGCCTTTTCCCTTTTGACATTCCCTTTCAAATGTTTGTGTAGATGTGTGTAAGAAATGAAGAGATTTTTGAACTCTTGTTGGCTTCAAACATTTTTGTATCATTTCTTGGTACTTCACAATGGTAATAAAGATGGTCTTATGGCTAAACACTTTTGAGATCTAAAGATGGTGATTAAGCTCTATCACAGGCCACGAGACAAGGTTTTTTGTGGATGATATTTTTTATTGGACCAAAAGCTGGAAGGTATACAAACTGCTTTTCAGGTATGAAGTGCCCTTCTTCAGGGTACCCTTCTTTCATATGTCCCACTTATACAGGTAGTACACTAAAAAATATTACCCACAAAAATCCTTGCCTTTCACATTTTCCTGGACTATCATGGCTACAGCATCACCCCAACTCCATCTGATCTTGAGTAAGTAAACTGATTTCTTATCTTAGTTTTCCCATCTGTAAAAATGGGCAACATGTTGATTTACCTTACAACACTAATGAAAGGCTTTCTGCATAACTCTTCAAGTGATCTTAAACCCTAGTGATAGTGAAAAGTACTCTATAAGATGATCTTTACTTCCCATGAAGTGCTGAGTCCAGGGACACCACATGTAACCACATGAATGCCAGGTACAATTCTAATTTTTTATGCCTATGGCCAGTTCAGATGAGTGTGGACGTGCAGTATGTGGCACAGCAGACCTGTCTGTGGTGCTGCACACTGCACATGCAGGTGTTCCCTATGCTGCTACCTTGCAGCATGGGAGGGCGTGGGGGTTGACCCTGGGAGACCCTGGGCTAAAAGAAACCCATGCCAAAAAAATGGGGATAGTGCATGTGGCAACAGTGCATGCCACCCAAAACCAGGGCCTGGCTGGCCAGAGCCACATTCCAGCTGTTGGCCAGGCTTCCTGCCATGACCACAGCCCTGGGAGACCCCCAGGGCCCCAGGTAAGGCTGCTGGGGCCACCACAGTTGCTGACTACAGCCTCTCCTATCCCACCTGGGGTAATTTGCCATGTGCCAGAACACACGTGACATGGGCGTTCCCTGAGGATAAGTAGCAGCAACACAATTTACCCCCAGGGAAACAAACATCCATGCTCATCAGGACATGCCCTATGAGTCTTCACTATCACCCCAACTACCAGAAATCCCAACAGAGTGGTGCTAGAAAAATTGTGATGTATTTACTAGTCTGTCTCTAGTACTTCTGACTTGGTGGTGCTCAACAAGCAAAAAGGCCTTGGTACTCACTTCACTGCTGAGATTTGATCTTCAACTTCGTAGACTCCTAGTCTTTGATACACTGCATGTAACATCTTGTCACCTTGATAAGCTGTCCCTCGGCCATCCACAAGAGCAACTATGATCCCCTCTTTGCTTACAAGATAGGTTATCCAGTTAATACTAAATGTGGACTTTACATCCTGAGTGCAAGGGCCTCCATACCTAAAGGAAATAGTTAAAGATTCTCAGATTCATATTTTGTAGATTAAGTTTCTAGACTGAAACAAAACTTTTATCAAATACAAGACATAAATAATTTTTTAATTAAAGGCTCAGGCATCTAGAAAGGAAAACTTTTGAGTCCATAGTCCTAATGAGCAGCCTAACAATATCTTGAGGGGGGAAATGTCTGGAATATTGTATATCTGCCTCACATTTCTCCATATTTGTTTTTGTATGAGGTAGGACAAGTTCATTGTGTTTAGAAAGGAGAAGCAGGTGGACCTTCACCTTGATGTTGTTGTGAGATTTCACTGGCTATAATCCATTGCTAATAATACAGAGCTACTGTATTTACTCTATTGAAGACAAGGCTTTCCCCACCGTTCAACATGGGGAAAAAAGCCCCTCACCTTAAAATGAAGCATGAAGTAGCAGGCAGGCAGACAGCTGCTGTGCCCCAAGCCCAGGTCAGAGCCAAAGCCAGGGCCGGAGCACGGGCTGGGGCTGGGACCAGGGCCAGACTTGCTGCTTACCCTCCATTGCCATTGCATGCCCCACTCCTCCTCCCCAGCCTCCAGTGCCTTCCCCCATGCCACTTCTTTCTCTCTCCCCCTTTGCTGCACTCCTCCTACCTTTGCTCCATGCCACCAGGCTCTGTCCTTGCTGCAGCCTGGCCCCACTGCAGCAGTGCCAACTCCACACCATTGTTACAGGTCCAAACTTGTGCCATGCTCCATGCCCCAGGCTGGGCGAGGGGGAGGTGTGGAAGGGCAGGTGGTGGGGAAAGAGATTTTGGAGGGGGTGAAGATGGGAGGATGGAGCAGGGACCTGAGGCTGAGGGGGCAAAAAGTGGTGTGCAGGGGGTGAGGGATGGAACAGGGCAAAGGGGGACACAGAGCAGCCTGAAGCTGTAGGGAATGGTGGGGAACAGTCAGTAGAGAGCAAACTGCCTGCCTCTCTCACTGCCTGCCTCACCACCTCCACACTGCCTTCCCACTACTGCTTGCCCCCCTTCCACTGCCTGCCCTACCATATGGCCCTCTACTGCCCCCCACCCTCCCAGCTGCCACAATACTGGCCCCCTCATCATCTCTTCCCCCACCAGCCTGTGGTGGGGAATTTAAGATGATCCTCCAATAATTAGATTCAATATATGGACAATTATAATCAATTTATACATTTTCTGTGGATAGAATCTAATTGTTGGGGGGTTGTCTTGTATTCTGGTAAATATGGTAGATTTAGTCATCTGTTTCAGTCCAGAATGAAGGGCATCATATACCAGCACTGTTTCTGGAGGAACTTTGTTAAGGCAGTAAACCTCACAGCCACACTTCCTCCCTGCTCAACAGGCAGTAATGGAGGGCACAAAACCGAGGCTCCCACTTTCTCCTTTCTGCCCCTTCCTTTCCTACTTGATTACATGGAGGAAGGTAGCCAGACTCTACTTTCCCCTGCAACACCTGGAGCCACATTCTGAACAAGCAATCCAGTCTGGAAGCACAACAGTACAAGGAGTTTGCCTTCCCTGTACCCTTGAGTAAAGGCAAGGTACAATCTAGGAAAATATTTATCATTTTGCTTAAATATACATGACAGAGTCATACCATACTTTCTTATGTTATACAAGGTTTCACGCTTATACTATTTTGGACAATAAAAAATAAATGATAATGGTATGGAATAAATGGAAGAAGCAATGGAACTGACAACCACAAATTATATTCTATACAGTCCCTAAAATCAGAGGACTGATGTGTTCTACTTTTCTTTTGTATGCTAATGCATATTTCTGTGAACTGCATGTGAATTGTAATAACAACTGCCCTTTCTGACAATCAGGCTGTTAAAAACAATAAAATCAAAATAAAATCTTACATACACCTGAATTAGCAGAGGATACTTCTTAGAGCTATCAAACTCGGGGGGTAAAAGCATCTTGTACCACAGAGCTAAAAAAAAGATGAATTAAAAATATATCATTAGTGGTTATGATGATTCTGGTATGCATACTTCATTATTTGTGAGAACAGCATCTTAAATGAGTCAGTGAGAAACATGGTGTTTGTGAATTCTGAGTAAAGAATAAAGTCAACATTTTTTTTTCTTATTTCACTGCTTTAAACAATCTTAAAGTAATGAAGTATGCAGGATTTTTTTTCTTTAATTTGATCATAGTACAATTGTTATTGTATCTTCCGATATATGGGAAAAAATGAAATCAGGAAATAAATTCATATCTCAGTGGCATATATGAATTCAGGAAACTTTATATCGATTCATTATTATAGAATAATCTTATTAAAATTATTAGTGATAACTTCAAAATACAAAGCCTACCTTTCAAAGTATTAAACTAAGTATTACTGCATGGATGACAGTTTCAATATCACTTTTTACAGTTACCACAGTGTACTCTTTCTTTTTTTGTGTGATATTGAAGGATTTTGAAGACACATACAGCTGCAGCCTTTGCAGTAAGGCTATATTTTATAGATGGTAGGAGCAGAATGTTATTTTGGTAAGTTGCATACAATGAATTAGTGTCAGAGGCTAGGGACAGACATTCAAAAAGCTGGAGACTGAACTAACTAAATCTTTGCAGGTTAGTCTAACCCACCTAAGCTGAATCGGTTTGTAAAGGACAAACGTACCCTGTGCTCCGAGGCGATGCAGGCACATGCCTGCAGTTGCTCAGGCCAGGCACTGGGGGACACGAGAAAGCACCCTCAGCTGTAGGGAAGTTGTGCTGGGGCAGCGTGGCCTGTCCAGACTGAACTGGCCAGGGAGAGGTTTAATTCCTCCCTCTTTATCTCAGTGCAGGGACCTGAGCCAGGTCTGCGGGGTGCTCCCTCACCTCCCTGCTCCTACAGCAGGAAGGCACCATGGCTCCTGAGGCAGAGCAGGGCAGGGAGGAGAGTTTGTCTCCCCACTACCCCCCGAACCAGCCTGCTGTTGCCGCTGCACTCCCTGCCCTGGAATAGGCCCCCTGCTGTCCCCTCTGTTAGATGATGGAGGGAGGAGGAATCAACCCTCACCCGAAGGGGCCCTGCTGGCTGGTGTCTGCTCACGGCCCTGCCCCGCCACTGCGGCAGGAGGGAGCAGGGCCCTTGTTGGGGAGCAGAAGTCCCTGTCATAATGTGGGGGAATGCAAGCCCCCTCCTGGCGGGGGTGCTGTGCTGCAGGGCTGGCCGAGCGGCAGTGGGCTGCGCATGGCAACACCAGTGTCTGGAGCGGGAAGGGGTTTGTGCTCTGGGAAGCCACAATGGGCTGCCTATCACTGTCACTCACCGCTTGGCACTCGAGCTGCAGGAGGAGGCAGGGCCCGGCCCCCGCTGCTTGGTCTCTGCTCAGGGCAAGCCTCCTCCCAGCAAAAGGAGGCTTATTCAGCCGCTGGCCCTGAGCACAGGCTAAGCAGTGGCTGCAGCAGGGCTGACCCCAGTGTGGTGCCAGCGGCCAGCAGCTGAATAAGCCCCCTCCTGCCAGGAGAGGACTTGACCAGAGGGCAGAGAGGCTGCTGACACTACAGTGGGGTCTCTCCGGCCTGGCTGCTGCTGCTCTGTGCTCGGGGCCAGCCTCCTCCTGGCAGGACGGGACTTATTCTGCTGCTGGCCCTGAGCATGGGCTGAGCAGCCGCTGCAGCTGAGATAGGCAGGCCCTGCTGTGGTGCCAGCGGCCTCTCCAGGCCAGCGACTGAATAAGCCCCACCTGCTGGGAGGCAGCTGCTCCTGAGCACAGAGTGGTGGCCGGGCTGGACAGAATCCACTGCAGTGCTAGTGACTTCTTTGTGCTCAGGTCAAGCCCTCTCTGGGCAGGGGGTGTTTATTCAGTCGCTGTCTGTTCCTGCTCTAACTGGGGAGCAGAGAAGAGGGGCCAGCCTGGCTAGGCTGGAGCACAGAGCCCAACCCAGAGAGCATGCCGGGATGCTGGGGGTCTCTAACTTAAACCAGCAAGGGGTCTGGGACAGATATTGCATAAACCGGTTTGAGCCAAATCAGTTAAGTCTGGTACTACATTTGATCAGGTTTATCTCAAACCAATTTCAGCCATTTTGAAACTGGTTTATGTGTCCTGAATGTCTGTTCTGTTACAGGCTTAAACCAGTTTCTGATCACTTATACCAGTTTGTGTGTAATGTCTTTTCCTAGCCAGAATGAGGAACAGCAACTCTCAAGTTTTGATTCCAAATCTCTTGCATGCACACTTAGACACTATTTTCTCCAATAAAACATGTATACAAACAATAGTATAAAAGAAAATGTAGAATTCTTACTTATTCCATCCACTTCAAGTTTATTAATTTCCTCTTTTGGCATTTTGATATTTAGCAACTCAGACTGTAATTCTGAATTGTCTTCCATGATTCTCAGCTCTGAGTAAAAGACATTTCCATATTAGCAATCAGTGTACTGTTAACTCATCTCTGTTAATTAAGTCACCATCATTTTGTTTGTGACTAAACTAAACCAGAAGAGAAATCTATGATAAAAACTCATACAAAAAAAATAATGAGGTTAAGTAAATGAAATGGGCTTTAACTAGCAAATATCTTGGGACAGATGCACAGTTGAACCCTAAACCCAGTGTTTCATCTAGCAGCCTCTGGCCTATAGTAGCTGTACGTGCTCTATGTCACTTTGCAAATCATAGGTGGGCACCTAACTCCTGAGGGACCTATTGCTCTAGGCTGTCTGCTCTGCTATATGTGTCACTCAGCTACCATAGCGGGAACCTGGGAGAGCGTGCAATCTGTATTGTGTGTGGCAGAGATACAGAGGTGGGGATTATCTTAATTCTGTAGGACACAGCTTCTTCTAGTCCCCTATTGGGCCTGACAGGGGAGGCTGAGGAGCCATTGTGCATTATTATGGTCTTAGTTCAACCAGGAAAAAAACGTTCAGAGCCAACATAGTGCAGTTTTTCCCCCTCTATTAGGAGCCTTACATAACATAGCACTACCTCATTGCCAGCCGAGTCACATTAGGCTGAAGGAGACAGGTGTGTGGGCATAGCCAATTTTCTATGATCCATGAGCATGACCAATGCCATCCCAGCACTGTATCATTCGAAACATGGCTGTGAAGGCCTACAGAGCTAGTCTAGATTACATGGTAGAACAAAGCCACTTGGCTAACTCCTTGATCACTTGACAGGATTACTATCCAGGATGCTGGGCTCGTCTAAACATGCATTAATGCGCTTTTCCTAATTGTAATTAAGTTTAGTACCTTCAATGTGAGTTACTAAATTAATGTGCATTAGGCTATGCTAATGTGGAGCAGCATAAGTGCATGTTTTTTAGGTGATGCTTAATGCACAGTAGCCTATTTTACTGTACATTAACATAATAGCACATTTTTTATGTGCTGCTTTAATGTACAGTAAAAAAGGCTACTGTGCATTAAAGCACATGTGTAGTACCCACTGCATTTGGTGGCATAGGCGAATTAATGAACAGGCAAACTGAACACAAGCCCAGGAGCCCCTACCAATTTGGTGCCCTGGCCCCCAGATCCTCATCAGCAGGGAAGTGAAAGCTGCAGTTTTAAACTCGGTGCCCATTTTTGGCGCCAAGTTTAAAACTGCAGCTTTCACCTTTGCTTCCCTGGGAGCTGGAAGTGCAACCCCTCCACCAGTGGGATGGAGTGGGCCGGGTCAATGTAACAGGGGCTGGGCAGGGAGCAAGACTGAGCCATGGGCAGCTCACAGTGTTGCGGGGGTTGCTTCCACGTGATTGAAAGTGGAGGAGGACCTGTGAGGGGAAAGTGTGTGCATGTCTGTGTGTGTGTGTGTGTGTGTGTGTGTGTACATTCAGCTGTAGCAAGGGCAGGGAGCAGAGGCAAGCATGTGCCCCACAGCCTGGTGGAATCCACCTAGCCTCCCCCACCAGCACTAGGAGGGGAGGGGACCCTTTACCTTCCTCTGCAGCCCAGCTCTCATGGGCGGAGTGGGCTTCCAATTTTGTGCTTGCCCAGGGCCCCCATACATATTAATCCACCTCTATTTGAAGGTGACCAGTCAGTCTACCTTCACTGAAGAAGGTTGGCTTCATGTCTGTGGTGGTGGCACAAACTATTGGATTATGGTAGTTTCCCTATTTGAGGAACTAATAGTTCAAGTTTCATTCCTTTGCCTCTTACAACTTTTTCTATGGCAACCTTTTCTCAGTGACTTCAGAGTCCCTACTGTTAGTTAGCTCTCATATCATGGTCCTTTGCTGGGGGTCATTTTTCTTAACTGGTTGTCTGTATTTACATATAAACCAAATTATTAACACTTGTTCTTTATGGGATAAGAGGTCAGTCTGGGACTGCTATTTTTCTCTCTGTCTACTTTCCCCTCTACTCTTCATTTCCTGCTTGCACTGTGCCTTTTCAAACATTTATCTTTAGTTATGTTATCACTATTTAGTGGGGTTTTGCACATTCTACTTTATCTTGACTCACACTGGCAAGATACGTTGCACTTCCTTACATTTGAAATAACTGTTCTCTCTTTTCCTGTTGTGACTTTTTTGAACTGCATCTAATTTCAATATAAGCACGGTCACTTTTTGGCTCTTTTTTAAAATCAAGTGAAAACCAAACTTACTGATATGTAATTAAAAATATTCAGTTAAATCAAAATTGAAAAAGTAATTAATAAAGAAAATAATTTTTAAAGTATTGTTAATTTGCAATATAGATTGTATAACTTACTAGTTGAAATGAAAACTTAATTGTGAAAATGCTTTCCATTACTGGGAATGGGAGAATATTGTGCATAATGAACATCTGTGACCTGAATCTTCCCCTTCAAATTGGAACAGAAACTTATTTAACTTTTTGAACACTTCAAGAAGCTTGTCTTTGTTATTTTACAGTTTTGAAAACCACTTCCGGGTTCTGGAAGTGCTGAAATAATACGAGAAACACTGATCCTCACATATTTCTAGCCAGACTGGGCAAAGGACATGCCAGAAGTCTTACAAGAAAGCTTATTCTTACATATTTGCAGATTTGCTTATTCTTACAGGTTTGCAGATCCAAGAATTCCAGAAAAAGACATCCTGACCTTGGGTATTAATCCAAACTACTCTGAATTTCCTGGTCTGTACATTGCTAAAGTAGACTAGGGACAAACCAAGGAAAGCTACTAAACTGGTATGTATCAATTTAGCTTCATGAGGCCCATTAGAATGAATCATCAATAATGTCATATTACTGCCAACTACAATGAAAATAGATTCACTGCTTCATCTTGTGCTACCTAGACCAAAACATACTCTCGGCATGCCCTAAGAGCAGCTAATTTGAGCAAGGAGTATAAAGATTAATAAGAGGTTCAGCAGTATGCTTGAAGAGACAAAAGAAGACAGTTTGAAAGTGTTTTCTTCTAAGAAGCCCTTTAGCTGGTCAAGGCACAAGAAAAGCAAAGATAAAAGTCCATCTCATGAAGCATTTTTTATCTAGTCTAAGATGATTACATATTTATAATGAAATACTGTTCACCATTGCATACAGTTTGTGTGCGTTGCTGAGGAAATGAAAAAGGATACTTAATATGCCTGACTTCAACAAACCACAAAAATGTCACAATTTATGCAAGGATAAAGATGCTTCATGCACTGAGTACATATAAGCCCCTTGCAAAAGGAGAAAATAAATGAATGTTGAGTTTGTGCAGCACCTAGTACAGACCTTAATTATTTAATACAAATAAATTCTGATAATAAGCATGTTAGGTTGAACCATCTTTTACAGCTGTCAACATGTTTTTTTGGGCCAAATTTTGAAAATGTTTAGAATGCATGACTTTTTTTGAACTGCACAGGATAAAGAGATCTTGCAATCCCATTGAATAACAGGGTATATTGGAACAAAAAAATTTCTATTTTATGCTTGCTTAACCAAGCCTCAGTTCACTGGCAACATGTGAATTAGGAGGGAGTAGAAACTCTAAGACCTTCAGAATCAGAGCTGTCTGTGAATTTGCCAGTGAAATGTTTTTCAGTGAAAAATGCTAATTTTTTAATGGAAATTTTATGCAGGAATGTGCCATCATTAGTAAAGGTTTTTCAAGTTCTGGAAAGAATTTCTGGTCAAAATGTGGTTGGGGTATTCAGCAGGCTTACATCTCAACTCAACTTGATTTAGAGCAGGGGCATCCAAACTGTGGTATATGTATGCCTGGGGGCATGCAAGACATCTCTTGGGGAAACGAGGGAGAAATTGTGTAATGGCGGATTTAATTTTCATTACAATAATAATTGGCATCTAAGGGGTTAAAATATATAAAATGCATACTGGAAGGGGTACGCGGGCATCTGGTAAACCTGGAAGGGGGTACACAATGAGAAAAAGTTTGGGAACCTCTGATTTAGACCAACAATTTGAACCTCAATCTGTCACATGGAGAGTGAATCTGCTACCTTCTGGGCTTTGGCTATGCTGGAGCTGGTCCTCCATCAGTTTCTCCTGTTGACGCTATTCACTTTGACTAAGAAACTGAATATGTATTGGAATGGGTCCTGGGGCTTTGTCTTCTTACATATCAACTTTGGTGTCTTTACATAAGGCTACAAAATCTGGGTTTTCTCCCACCTCCTCTCTCTGACACAATGTCAAGCAGACATTGATACTGAAATTCATGTCCCTGACCAGAATCAGGTACAGCAAAGACTTGTACCTCCATCCTCCCCATCCCCTATAAGTGCCCTAATCACTGGGATATGGACTATTCCACATATGATCTGTCTGTCTACCTCTCTCTCATTTGTCATGAATCAAAAAAAAACCTAACCAAATCTTAAGTTTATTTTAAAGTGAAAAAAGGAAAACTATTTCACAGGATTGGGAATAATGTGTTTCCACAGTTTTACTCAGGATTTGTCCATTGATCATTGCCAATGCTCATTACAGCTACTGATTATAAACAAGAAAAAAAGTATACAAGGGTGTAATAAAAAACTGGATTCAACAATAATGCATAAAAAAAATACAGGGCATTCAGATTTCACCATGATCTTTCGAAAAAATTGGATATTATTTTAATTCAGTCTAATTCAAGCATATGGCTGAAAACATTTTCATTTTTAATCCTAACACCATATTATAAGAATTACTAATTTAAGATTCATGATAGAAACAATGGACAGAAGTATACAGAATATTTTCAGTACCTCTATCATACTGGGTTTCAAAAAGAGTGGAAATAGGAATGCCTGGACCTGTTATAAGAGTTAACAGAGAAAGACTTTTATATTTTGAAACAAAACTGGGTGAAGTGTACAGTTAACCTTAAAATATCACTGATAAAAACTAGCAAAAAGTGCAAACATTGTTGCACAGACATTTACATATAGTTTTCTTTTGTTCTTTCACAAACAGTAAATATCACACTTAAATATTTCACGTATACATTCATTAATAACTGTTACTAAAGTCTATGCATAATGCATGATATGACCACACTAAATAAATTAATAATTTCTCCTTTTTAAAATATTTGTAGAGTGGTGCTTCAAAAACTAAGCCCCTCCCCCCCATTTTTTTGTAGTTTAAGACCCTAGCTCTTGTGGTTGCAAAGAATGATTTCTGAAAGTAAACTTAAGTTAAACCATCACAGTACTAGTCTGTTGGATTTTGCACACAGGCTGAAGCAGAAAAAATACATCTAAGGAAGGTTTTCCCAGTCATCTCTTTGATGCATTTACTTAGATGTCCTCCATCCCTTTCCTTTTTTGTGTCCTTGTGCCAAGGTATTTAGCAGAATTTACAAATTTCATTGTGCTTCAGCAGTGTGGGTTGGGGAGGGGGCACTTTAATTAGAGAGGCTCTTTGGATCCCCTCTAATTCAAGCACCTGCAGCATCTCGTGTATTCAGCTTCAGTTAAAACTCCCCAACCATCATTTTGAAGAGCAGGAATGCTGAATACACACTCCTGCAGACACAATTAATTGAGTCTGTTCCAATGCATTGTAATTACAGCATGTTGGAGCAGATGTCTTGCATGTCTACAGGTACCCTTAGATGCTTAAAGCTGTCGATTTAAATATCATCGTTACTCAAAGTCACCTCCTATTCATCTTTTTGTAAGAAAATCCCCACAATCTTCCCTCCTATTCTGTCTAAAGCATGTTTCAGCATGCACTAATAAGCAAAATATATTTTTAATAGAAAAATCCATGGGTTCATGAAAAACTGGAAAACTTAATTTAATAACAAAATATATAATTATAAAGCATACTAATTTTACTATGCTGAGTGAGAATGAAAGAAGTGGAAAGAGAGGCAACATTACATAATTCTAGGGTTCCCATTGTGTAACATAGGAGTCTTTGATGCAGATGTTACATCAAAAGTACTGCTTAGAAAATGGGCTGTTGGCCATTACCAAGCAGTAAAGTACTAGGGAGAAAAGTAATCTTTAAACTTTTCAAAGAGATCTTCTTGTCTTTAGACTAAGTGATATCCAGCTAATATCTAAAGGTGCCATTACATAAGGTGAACCCAGAATTAACAGTGTGAAACAGGCTCCTGAGAACATGTCACATTGCATTTGCTAAGGTGAGTAGGTTTTGTGTGGTGACGACAATATCAAGTATTCTTTGTAGAAATGATTGAAAGGTGTTATCATTCTGTTACATTTGCTCCTCTGCTTAGCGGGGGCTGAATTTGTATAGCTAAACATCCAGTTCAGACCTTGAAAGATGGTAAACTATTCACAGGATAGGTAAAGCAAGAAATGTATATATTTCCTCTTTGAATGTTTATACTGTGACTTTACAGTTCATTTTTTTTAATGCTCTGAAAATGGTTGTATACCTAGATAACTGAAATCAATTGCAAAATTTCCATCTGTTTACTTTAATAGGGCCAAGATTTCACTTTGCTTCTTTCAAAGCTGTGTCAATTGTGTCAGGCTTATCTTCATGGCTCACTGAATTTGTTTCCAGATATTTTACATTTATCATTAAAAACTGTATTACTGAGAACATTTTCAGTGCTTTCTGAGACAAATTTTGCCCTGGTATGATTCCTACTGACTGCAGTGGGAACTGCTTCTGTGTCTGCCACTTCTGAATGCGGTGATGTGTATTGGAATCAAATGTATAGCTCACTGGTTAAAACAAAAACTTGGGGTCCTTGGTCCTTCAGTAACATCATGATTTTGCTCTCAGTTTTTGGGAAGCATTTCAGTTCATTGGATGAAATTTGTTTTTCTCTTTTAAAGATTTTGACAAATGTGTTCTGTTAAAAAGCTATTCACATTTCTTCAAAGTTTATATTGAAAAACATGAAAAAGTTTCAGCCAGAAAGCATGTTTTCCCATTTTTTTTGCAACTGGTTTTTCATTTTACAATCCTTGCTTACAACTGTCAAGTTTGAATGACTGCTCTAAACAGTATATTTTATCTCATATATCCTTGAAAATATGATTGAGAGTCTTCTTAGAAACATATTATACATACCATAACAGATTAAGGCATAGTATTTAGCATTGCTACTGAATATTGCTGTATAATATTGACACCTTTCTTTCCTTAGATTACAAGTAATGCACTGCTTCCTTGGAGGCTTTGTTCTAAGGTTGATTCTATAACAGCAGTAAAACAAAATAAAACAATATTATTTTGAACATTTAGATATAATTTTCTACATCAGTGCAGTTTTTTCAAAAAATAATACTGTTCGAGACAATAGTTCTGTCCACTTTTCAGATATAGTCTTAGTCTGCTGGGATCATAGTTTTGAAGAAGCTTTAACTTAAATGTGCTAATTTTAGAGAGAGATAGTTAGTAGGGCTGTGCGAAGCTTTGGTTGCTGATTTAATTTGGTGGAGATTCAACCCAATTTGGTGGCTGAATCTCTGAATCTGAATCAAATCAGGAGACCTTTTAATCTCTTCAAATTGAATTGGAAACCTTCAAATCAATTTGGAGAGATTCAATGATTCAGACATAGACACAACTTTAAATGTTTTTTCTACATATCTCAAGGTACCAGTCAGCTCGTTAATGCTGAGATGCTGGGGCAGATGGAGTATCCCATGGGAGTGCAGGTGAGGGGTGGGGGGGCATCCCCAGCATGCTCAGCAGTGTACGTGGAAGTGGACGAGAAGCACTTCTGGTCCATTCCCAGTTCCACCATGAAGTGCATGAGCACCCTCCCCACACCCCCAGCTTGGCGACTGGTGCCTCCTGGATGTGGGGGGGCACCTGGGTTCCTCCCATTGCCAATCACTGAGTCGTGGAGGGCACGGGGAGGGCGGTCCCCGACACGCACAGCGGTGGACCCGAAAGTGGACTGGAAATTCTTCTGGTACACTTCTGGGTCTGCCAGTGAGCATACAGGGGGGCCCCCTCTGTGCTCCTGTGGGATGCTCCATCCACCCCACTATCTCAGCATTCACAAGCCATGCCTGGTACCACAAGGTATATAGAAAAGACATTTAAAGCTGTGTCTAAGGCCAGATTGCTGAGTCTCCAAATCAGCACTGAATCTTCAGATTCAGATTTGGCTGAATCTAAATGGGACAGTGATCTGAATCTAAAGATTCGATTCTGATTAGGAAAATCAGCAATTTGGCCATAGGCACAACTTTATATGTTTTTTCTACAAACCCTGAGGTACCAGGCACGGCTCATGAATATTGAAATAGTGGGGCAGATTGAGTGTCCCACAGGATTGCAGGGGGCCCCCCATGTTGTTGGTGGTGCCCCCCCCCACAGCCTCCTGGCTTGGTGATCAGCCATGGGGGGACCCTGGGTGCCCCCCCAGACCCAGGAGGCACCAGTCACTGAGCTGGGAAGCACAGCAAGTGCCCCACACACTCCTCAGTGGACCCAGAAGTGGACCAGAAGTACTTCTGGGTCCACCACCGAGTATGCAGGGGGATGCTCCATCCACCCCATCATCTCAGCATTCAGGTATTTTCATAACAGGTCTCACATAAATGATTGGATGATTTCTATTACTACTGCTATTAAGGGCCAGTTTTGTAAATCTAACCCTTTCTTTCTTTTGCTTTCCTTATGGGTGACCAAATAAAAATTTCTCATTTTGGGTCAAATGGAATGTTTCATACTGAATGTAACAAATCTGAGTTTTTTCTATTTTGGTAAGAAACACTGAAAAAAAAATTTGCTGTCATCCGAACTTCTTTATGGTATTTTTTGGTTCCGCTGTCAATAACCTTACTTTGGCTTTCATTCCCTCTGCTTTTTTAACCCCTCCCTTCACTACTTTACCTTTTGTTTTCCTAATTTCTACCTATTTTCATTCTCACTGACATACTGTCACACTTTTAGCTTCTCTCATGCCTTGGAGTCGCAGAACAGCAGAGACTTCCTATTCCTGAACAAGGGTGATTGTGCCCAAAAGCTTGCTAAAAACTGTTCTCCAACTACTCAGTTGGTCTAATAAAACATATCACATCTACTTAAAGAACCTTGCCAAACTAAAAATAAACCATGTTGATAGCACTAATCCCAATTATTTTTGTCCCTCCAAAAATATGGGCATGTCAGCTAGGGTAATGTAATATGTATAATAGCCCACATTCTTGGAAAAAATATCTGTACATAAAATGTACCAGACAAATCAAAGTTCTAATAAAATACTCCTTGGACATGTCTACGTGAGATATTTACTGCAGAGTAGACTAATTAACTCTGCAGTAAATGTCTCAGCATCTACCTATGCAGGGCTATTAGGCTGGAGTAAACTAATGCACTTCACAGCAGGGTAGTACTTGTGAATGCAAGTACTATCCAGCCAAAGAGTTTGGTTTTTTTTTTTTTTAACTCTGCAGCAGTGCACGTGTAGAAATTGATGCAGCTGGATGGGGCACGAGGGTGCTTCAGTGCAAGGATTGCCTGACAGCTAGACTTACACTGAAGCACCCTCATGCCCTAGCCAGCCCCTCCACAGCATATTGAGAAGTGTTGGAGCAGCCCTGGGATGGTAGGCTGATCCACTGGGTCCCCTGCCAGCTGGGGCTGTTCAAACTCAGTTCAACATGCCGTGGTCCCAGGCACATATGTAAATGTGGTGCCCAGGAGCAATAAATTCCACTGTGATATGCCTCAAAATTTATTGCATCACATTAATATGTATGTGTAGAACTGCCCCTTGATATAGCCTTTCTAAAGATCTTAAAACTGTTCTCTTGTCTGTACAGAGTCTCTTTTTTATATTATAAATCCAGATCCTATCTGGTATTTCTTTAAATAAGATTAATAAAAACCTTACTTGTAAATATTCCTTCTTCCTGGATAGCCTTCAAATTCATTGCTTGAATAGAATCTGTAAATTTGTTCACATGTTAATAAATGGCCCATGAAGTCATAACTTAGGAGTTAGCATCAGGCACCTCAAAGAAAATCCTTGATCAACATGTTGTGCTTAACTGAAAGTTTAGTTTCTGCATTTGCTTGTGCTGGAACAATGAGGTAAGCTCACTAGCTTCTCATTTGTCCAAACAAGGATTTGATCAAAACTTGAGCAGATGATAAAAGAAGCATGCAACTTACAGTATGGACATATGTAGATTTTAGCCACTTTAAAAAGGGAAACCAGAGCTGCTGCTCTACAGTAGACATCAGCCATTAAGCTTTAATTGTTAGGTCTGCATGAGCTTATAAATTACACTAACTAAATTACCCTGAGTAGTAGGGTTAAAGTTGGAGAAGTTTTGCTATACTTTTATGGCTAAAGAATCAGGCATATATAAGAGTTGCCTCATTTTATTTTATAGCAGTATCTTTTAATATCAATATAAATGTTACATGTCTATACTGTTATTTGTTTCATTTAATTTCCATGCATTAGTTGCTACTTGTATCATATAGATCCACCTGTGAGATACAAAGCTAATCTGAATTAATAAATATAGCTCAGATTCAGCAAACCATGTACTCAGTTTTAAACATTTAAATTTTGCTTTGTAATAGAATTACTCATATACTTAAAATTTAGCAAGTGCTTTAGTTTTTTGCTAAGAGGCCTAGAGGACTTGGTTAATAAAGAAGCTTAGAAAAAAAATGAAAAAGTATAGGTTTGGATTTTCAATGGTCATTCAAAGGAAGATACTGTATGCAAAAAATGTGCACTAGATCTGCACACAAATATATCATGGTTTTGTACACTGACTGGAAATTTGCACTACAGCTAAGTATAACCATGTTTTTTGCCAAATTCCTGATTTGTGTACATAGTTGGAACTATTTGTAAAATTCCACACAGGTTGTATGTCTCTCTCCCACTTCAAACCAGGATCTTGGAGACTAAAGGAACTCTACAAAAATGAATATTGCTGTGGTTCTTTTTTACTGACAGCATACATCACATAAGGAACACTTACACTGCATCATCTGTTACTCTGAAAATGTATATTGCCTCCCATTGTCCACTTGTAATCGGTATTGCATTTTCCTATAAAATAAACTCAGTAATAGATTACAATAAAACAGGGTTATTTCAGGAACCTACAAACAGATATTAAATCAGTAAGGCTAATCCTTTGCTTGACGTACCACTGAGCCATTGATGTAATGAATATGTTTATAACCATTCTTGTCACTGAAAATTTTGTAGTATGAATTGCTGTCAGAAGTGAAATGTGGTGCTGAAACAAAAAACTAAAACAAAGAAACAGAAACTGTTGATGAGACAAAAGCAATGATAACAAGAAGGTTTTTAGCAGTGTATTATATACAGTTTATAATTTGCACATTTAAAGCAACAACAGAGCATTTTACTGGCCTCCCTTTTGTCACAGTGTACATTACAGCTTCTACTCTGTCATGTCACACTTCTTAACTGGTAATGTGGGCTGCCAGCGCACATACATTCTACACTGCACGTAAGTAGAGTAGCCTGCGTGAGTATGTGACTGTGCACGTGTCTGCGTGGATTGATCCATTTTTAAAGGTTCTATTCTTAGTAGTAAGAGTTGGTAAATTTTATTTTTTTTAAATTAAATTAGTGAAAAGTATGGACTGAAATACTTAAACACTGCCATCCTCTGCTTATCCTTCAGCAAGCACACTGCTGGGCAGAGATTGTCCAATCTGCCCCATACTGATCCAGCAATGTGTTTGTGCCCTGTTCAGTCTCAATTGTTTATCAAATCTTGGTATCTCTGCTTATATTGTCAACAAAGGAACCAATTATGAGTTTTTTATTATTTTTAAAAAGGACATGTGCCCATAGTATGATTTTTCAACATTTAATCTAGATTTGAACCTATGAACAAAAGCTAAATTATTCTGTAAGTCATTATGAATCCCCTTAAGCCAAGGGAATTCATAATGTCTTTTTAAGGAGTAAAAGGCATGTCTATACATGCTGATTTAAGGTGCATTAGCCATTTTAAAGGTGCATTAAGGGTGTGGGTCTACAAGTGCACACTCTTAATGAGTCTTAATAATAGCAATTTTAGGCTATCCACACATAAATTTGATACCTGGAAAAGCAGGTATCAAATTTAGGTGCAAATAGCTATAGCACCTTGACACATGTGTAGACACGCTAAGGTGCATAGACGTTGTATATGTTCACTGACTTGGGACTAACTTTAGTCCCAATTCAGTACATACACCGCATTAATGTGCCTTAGCATGTGCATCTGTAGACACATGCCTAAAATTGCCTTAGGGCAAATGCACATTAAGTTTAGGCATGCATAAAAGCATATGTAGACATGCCTAAAGTAAAGCAAAATTCTTTTGAAGAGTTTCCACAAGTTCCTACAGCAACCTGTCATCATGAATCCAAAAGAAGAGGTAAGAAGAAAGAGACCAAATAAAGCATCTTATCCTGTTGGATGCAGTTTTAATTTTAATAATGTCTGTATACTAAAGAACTGCACTTACTGAATGTGGAAGTTTTCAGTTAAACTCAGTACAAGACACAGTGTGATGTCCCCCACAATGCACACTGGTAAATCTTGAGGATATACATCTTAATGTATGTATAATTTTACATCTGATTGAAATATACTTTCTAATGTAACTTGATGTCTACAGACTTTATCTGCTTTGGATTTAGAGTGCGAGCTTCTCAAGGCAGGAATAAGATCTTCTTGGACATTTGAATGCTTCAGTGCCACTGGAAATATTTGCAATTCCTAGGCAATATCAGCTACCCACATATTATTCACTTCTTGCCTAGATGCCTTTTCCCTTGGTGAAGAAGAGCACTAAAGTACTTTTCTTTGGGTAAATGTAATATCTTTTATTAGACCAACTAAATAGTTGGAAAAATTGTTTTTGCAAGCTTTCGGGCACAAACACCCTTTTTCAGGCATAGAGAGAAGGGTGCTTATGCCTGAAAGCTTAAAGAGAACAAATTTTCCAACTATTTAGTTGGTCTAATAAAAGATATCACGTTTATTCAAAGGACCTTGTGTGCCTATGCCCCTGGACCAACATGACTACAACCAACACCCTGTAAAGCATTGTTTGCATTCTAGAAACATTATGCTATTATAAAATCATCTGGAGGACTAGGATATACTGCCAGTGACATCAGAGAAACTTGGCTTATCTCTGTCCTCTGTCAGCATAATTCTTCCAGGAATTACCCTAGTACTGTGCCTCAGCCCTTCCTTTGTTATGTTGCTATGGATTCCATTCACTAAAATCTAACAATTATTTCTGCTGAGACATGCAAAACAAGCTTAAGGGAGTTAAGAAGCTTCCTTAAGTAGCACTGAAAATCCCAGAGTTAAAGGCATCATGTGTTGTAGGTTCTGTGTGACTCAAAATGGTGCCACTTTATCCATAGATCAAATATTACTGTGAACATAAATAAATGTCTAAAACATTTAATGAAATTAAGTAAAAGAAAAAAGAGCCCTACTCCACCAGTCCATCCTGTTTGACTCTCTTCTATGTGCTGTTGGTTCTGAAAAACAAAATTAATGATATAACCTTTAGGATGTATAAGAAAATGCATAACTCCCTCACTGAGATGAAAGATCATCAAATAAATATGAAGGTTACAAAATGAATACAAAAAAAACTGAAATCCTTTTCAACTTCAAGTCACTCACCAAAGAAGTTGTTCCAGGGAACTTGGAAGAATATCTGACATAAATAGGACTATAGCAGCAGTATTACAATAATACAAAGTATTATTTTTAAGTGGTTGTCATTATAAGTAAATAAAATGCAAAGTGGTACTGTGCAGTATATTTTCAATGAAAGCTTGAATTAATGAATGTTTAATCTCAAAACATTTCTTCACTAATAGAAAACAATCTTCTCAAGAATAATTAATTATTTTAAAATAGTGAGCTAAATTCTCAGTTGATATAAAATGGCACATTTCCCCTAGTTTTATTAAGGCAATGGTTATTACATCAGGTGATGCACTGTGTTTTTTGAAAAATAAACATGAACTCATTTCATACTGTTTTTTTATTGCTGCTGTTAATTATAAATCATACAATTTTAGGAGCCATTTATATCGAGGCACGGTAGAGAATGCTGAAAACATTGTCTAGATTTTCACATTGAGGAACATCAAATTTTCTCCTCTGTAGAAAACTAAACACTATCAGATTGTGATTTAATTTATTAATATACACATAAATTCAGTGACACCCCATTTAATTTGGTGGACTAATTCTGGAATCGTACCATTGTAATTGAGATCACTGAGATCCATATCTTCAAGGCATGCCAGCTCCCACTGCTGTGCCAAAACATTCCTCCATGACTGGACAGCACGAGCCCAGACACAAGTACTCAGGTGGGCAGTCCCAGTGAAGTAAATTACATCTCTTAACTCATATTCATGAAATTAACGACCAAATTTTACAAATAATTCTGAGTGCATCAAGTCTGGGCTTACTAAGCTGAGATACCTGAATGACATCTGAGTTTTAGGCAGCACATACTCAACATTTTCTGCAAATGACACCTCTTTAAGATGTCTCAGGATGGGCAACAGTGATGTAGAACTAAGAATTAGGAAGCAGAATACAGGCATCAAAAATGAATTTACTTTTGAAAATTTGGGACCTTGGGACTACTAATGCTAGCAAGGAATTTCAGATTTAGGCCTTAGCAGGGTTACTTTGAAAAAATGGTCAATACTGCTTTAGAAAGGACAAGTACAAATTAATCAGTTCTACTGGCAGCTCCAAAAGATCCTTTTTCATTTTTAGGTTTTGTTTGGTTTGGAGAGTTCCAAGTGCATTTTCAACATTTTCTAATGACTTTTTTATTGCAGAGAGTAATGTCATTGTTTGATGGGACTAAATGAGTTACTGGTTAATAGCAATTCTGCAAGAGATTCAGACTTTTTATTTTATAAATTAGTTATTTTAAACTGTTAATTTAAAGACACATTTCTTCACAGTCTGGAGCCCTGCAAAATGCTTTCTGAATAAAGCATTTTGCATTTCTCATCCTTAATGTAGTCATATTAACATTAAAATTATGCCTTTTCCTCTTGTGGCACAGTCCTGAAAAGAGCTGTGCACCCTTAATTCTGCCTGATTCCAAGGGCAAACAAGGGCACTCAGTACCACAAAAGAGTGCACAGCACCTTGCAAGATGGAGCTTTTGTGTAGAGCTGTGTTGTACCATTAATTCTGGAGCTTGTTTTTGTTTCTTATTAAGTGTAGAATATTAAGTGGCAGGATTTTATAAGCTAGTAAGGATTCAAGTAAGAGAATTCAGTGCAAACTTTGCTTGTCTCTGTCTACTAGCATCTCATGGAATCGGATCACAATTTAAGGCCTAATCCAGAAGTGCTTTAAGTAATTTCAATATAAGCCTGATACAGACATTATGCATAAACCAGTCTAAGTGACTGGGAATCAATCTAAATTCATAACCATCCAGATGTCTTGTGCATATAGACCAGTTTAAAAATGGTGGGACCCAGTCTAAGATAGATCCGGTTCAATGTGCACTTAGATCTAATCAATTTAGATTAGATTAGTGAATCAAACTTCTGTACTAGATCCCTTATTGATTCAAGTTAGATTGCTGTCCTTCAGGATCCAAGTCTCCTTTGCAGTTCCTTGCAGCCATTCCCCTCACAGGGAGGCATGCTAGTACTTGGTCTGGACTTGGCTGCTCTGGCTGAGCACCCATTGGGCCTCACCCCTGAGCTCTCACAGAGCAGAGCCAGTAAAGACCTTCCCCTCTACCCCACTTCCTGTCTCTCACCTGTCAGCTGCAGGCAGACAGCAGGGAGGTATGGGGAGGAAGGGGAGTAATCTGTGTCCCCTGCACAACCCCAGAACCTGGGCACCTATGTCCCTGGCCTGTGCCCCACACCCCATCACAAAACACCCCATGATGTACTTACACATCTGAAACTGAGCCCAAGAGAACCCCTGCACTTGGGCATAGCCCCACAGAGCCCAACTCTAGCTCCTGCACACCCAGCCAGGGACATCCATTTCCCCATGCTTGGCCACAGCCCCACAAAGTCTGACCCTGGCTCCCACACACACAGCCACGGACCCCCATGTCCCTATGCATGAGCACAGCTCATGAAGCGTGACCCTGGCTGCTGTACACCCAGCCAGGAACCTCTAGTCCTCATACTTGAGAATAGTCCCATGGAGCCTGAATCTGGATCCTGTACACCCAGCCAGGGACTGCTATGCTCCCATGTTCAGGCACAGCCCCCTGGAGCCTAACCCCAGCTCCCAACCATCTCAGTGGACAGAGCCAGCCCCCTTCCCACCTGGACCCCAGCATGGGCCTTCCACCTCATGCAGAAGCCAGTGAGGACAGTTTGCCTCTGGTGGATTAAGGTGGCAGGGGGCAGAACATTAGGACTAGGCCTCGATGGGGGCAACCTGTGACCTCTGTGGCTCAGCCACTGTTGGCAGGTGCCTGAACCATGGGAAACTGGGGTGCTGCAAGACTTTTTTGGCCTGCAGCTTCAGGCTTGCAGAGTACTAAGGTGGGTGAGGGGTGTGTGGTTGCCCATGTCTGGCAGCCAATCAAGGGTGGCTTGAGCACTCAACTGTGTTCAGCAGTCTCGGGCACCCTGGGGAGCCCACAGGGCATGCTGGGAGGCATGCAAAAATGTCCCCAACCTGCAGGCCTTGGCCACTGCAGAAAGCCTGTGTGCCCCCTAACACAAGAGGGCTAACACGTATACTGTTCACTACCAATCTAACCTAGGCTACCTACAGAAAACCATGTAACTTATATCAATTCTGCCTTGGGCTTTTTGAACATCTGTGATAAACCTTAAAGTTGCTCAAAAGATGGGCCTCTTAATGTTCAGCTGTTTACATTTGAGTTTTGAAGAAAAGTATCTGATCTGCATTTCATTTCTGTACTTCCAAATTTCATTTATGGAATAGGCCAATCTTTATACAGGAAAGCCTTCCACATGCATACAGATATAAGCAATGTGCTGTATCTCCTCCATTCCTGATTCATTTGCTTCTGTTTAATGAAGGCCCTGATGCTGCAAACACTGAAGCCTGCATGGAACTCCCTACTTCTATGAGATTATGTGTAAAATTAAGTAAAGATCTGTATGTTTTACATTGGCTTCAATCCTAAAGGCACACTTTACATGCTTGGTATTACTCTCTGAGTACCTCCAGTGAAGTCAAATTGACTTCTCTTGGAAAAAATCATAGGTTAAATTGTTTACAGGACCAGGGCTTTAGAAATTACTTGTAAAACATATATAAAATCATTTTCAAGCACCTACACTGCAGCACAGATGTTGCACATTATATTCTTGTCAGAATCTAAAAACAACAACAGTGACAAAAAGAAAGAAGTATTTTTGCCAGTGGAAATACAGAGATACACTTCTCCAAGGCAAATGGAGCTAATGCTTCACTCCATCTGTTCACACTCCTTCAATTGGCCATTTGTGCAAACTTTTATATGATAAAAGCCCTATATCACTGGATAAATATAATATTAGGGAAGCATCAGTAGTGTCTATATATTAAGGGCTGCACAGAGAAATGCAATTAAACAAGCGTTACAAACACAATTCTCCATGATGACAATCACACTGGCCCTGAGCCAACAAAGCAATCGAGCACATGCTTAACTTCAAACACATAAGTAGAGCTATTGAAATCCACAAAATTAGTCACACGCTGAAAATTAAGCATGTGCTTAAGTGCTTTGCTGGATCTGTGCCAGAGTGGTTAGCCTCTTGCCAGACAGAGCCCTAAGCTTCTTTATCGTCTAAATCCCTTTGATTTTCTAAAGAAACTAAAATATTTAGTCCTCGGAACAAATGCAACTGACTGCAGCATGGAGATTCAGTTCAATGAAAGTCTGAAGAAAATCTGAAAAAAAGAAAAAGTGACCTTTCCTGAAATGAAAGTTGCCCGCACAATTCTGATCTTGCAAATTGACTGGAGTAACTCTTCAGATATGAATCATTCTAATGAACTCAGTTGAGCTGTTCTGAAAAATTGGGACCTTAGGGTGCCTTTACATGAGCAGCAAAGTTGCTCTAAAGTGCTATAATTACAGTGCGTCAGAGCAGACTCAATTAATCGAGTCTGCTGGAGAGGGGTAATTACCGTGCTCAGCAGATTCCAGTGTTTCATGTATGTGTCCCCACAATGAAAAATGGCAGTGAGGGTACTTTAACTGAAGCTTTTTTGATGATCTTTAGTTAAAGCACCTCTGCCACCATTTTTTAGCTCGGAGACGCTGACACAAGAGACACTTCAGGAGCTTTAATTAAAACAGGTCTCAGAGGCACTCTGATTAACGTGCCCTCTCCTGAAGAGCATGTATAAACACCTTTAGATTCCTTTTGTAGTCACCCAGGTTATTTTGTTCTGGAATAACAAAAGGTGTCTTGAACTTGTAAAATTATTTGAATAAATTGAAATTCTATGTTCTTTGTATAACTTGCTTATAAATAATAAAAATTAATTTAATGCAGCAGGCAAATGCTTTTCTTTATAAAACTGATTGTAAGATATATGTGTTTTCCCATCCCTAACTTCAAACACATTGCTTTAACTATTCTAATTGAAATAACTGAGGACCCAATTCAGGCTTCCATAGCATATAAATTGAGCATATTTACTTCCTAATTATGCTCCTTAGGCACTTTTCACATGCTTTGATACATTTGGATTAGAATGCGTCAGAGCAGACTTAATTAATCATTTAATCAAGTCTGCTGGAAAGTTCTACTCAGAACACTCCAGCACGTTGCAGTGCCTCACGTATTCAGCTTCCCTGCATTTCAAAATGGTGGTGGGGACGCTTTAACTAAAGCTCATTAGATGAGCTTTAGTTTAAGCACCATTTGAAAATCTGGGATTCTGAATACACAAGATGCTCTGTATTTTAATTAGAGTAGCTCTTGAGAGCTGATCTAATTAAAACAACCCCCACATCCTGGAGCACATGTAGAGGTGCCCCTTCATCCTTTCTCCTGAAAGGAGATCTCCTGGCTGAGATATAAGGCAAAATTAAACCAGTATTTTGAAATCAATACTTTTTTATATTTGTTTTCATTTTTAAAATGTTTATACTTTGAAAACATTGCGCGGACAACTCAGTTTCTTACTGTTGTTCCAGAAATGTTAAGCTTATACATCAAGGTCCAGTACCTCTGGGCAGTCCCAGGAATTTGAACTTCCTTTGAAGTCACATATGGCTAAGACTGAAAAATTCTGGACTCTTCTTAGCCATTGCACGCAGATCCGATAATCTGTTACCCAAGTAAGCCAAGTGACATAGTGATCGCTAGAAAACAGAAAGAAGGCTGGTTATTAAATAACAAAAATGTAGGGTTGCTATTGAATGGATGCTTCCATTAGGGACCCAGTTGTCCTCTTTTGAAGACAATCACAAAACTCCCGTTGGCTTTAATGGTAATGGATTTGACCCACATGGACAACATATTATATGGACAACTAAAGCCAGACTCTACAATTTCTGGGTAGCACAAGATTTATCTGGTAGATGAATATAAGGTTCCACTATAGAGAATGTAAAATAAAATCAAAGATCCCAACATTTGAAATAAAAACAGTAAGATAAATAGCAAAAGAAGACAAATTTGAGAATACACTACCTTGATGCTATCATTGCAGGAACAGGTACTTCCTTAGGACCTAAACCTTCAGGATTAGTAGTGTCTACAATAAACACTCTAACGGTAGGATTTTTAGCCCCAGCCTTCAAAGGAAATGTATTACCAGGTTATTCAGATCAAGTTCTGGAGGATTAAACTAAGATTAAAAAGAAAATCAACAGCATATTTTTTCGGAAAGCAAATAGTTTAAGAATTTTGAAACACTGGTATTCTGGAAGGTAACTGGCCAGATTCTGATCTTACTAAAAACAAATATAAATCCAGGGCATCTCCATTTCAGCTTAATGTTATTTCACTTAGCATCAGTTCAAGCATCAAGATGACAACACTTGGTTAAAACTTTTCTAGACTGAAAAACGTAGTGTTTGTGAGAATACATCAAAATGTGTTGTTCTCTCTTGTGTGCAGCATAGGCCTGTATAGTGTATATTATAGACATACTAGATAATGACATGGGACCCCAAAAAAGCCAGAGGAGATGCAGACTGAAGGAAAAAGATAGTTGTCCTGATACCAGTGCTACAAATTTAGGCCTAGTCCAAAGCCTATAATGCTAATGGGCTTGGATGTGGCCCCAAAGGATTTATATAAATTTGAGACTTTACATTCTCTCATTGCTCAGTAATTTTTTTTAATACAGCACATTCACTATAATATAAAGATTAATTATAACAATAGATACCTTAAGTAAAATAAGGTATTACTTACATGCCTATGTCCATTTGTTTAAATAGTCTACATAATGCGTACTTTGAGCCATATGGTTAAGCTTTCATTTTTGTAACTTAATTTTAAGCTAGAGCAGAATTAAGCGCTACTATTCTTCACTGAAAAGAAGTTTTCAGGGTTTTTTTTCTCTATTTAATAGCTATCACAACGCATTTACAAGCCAAGGGGAAGAAGCAACATACCTTTGGGTATGGAATAGTGATTTTTTTAGGGTATTGTTCCTCACCATAATATGAATATTCAATATTTGGGATATTGGTATCATTGAATTGTACATATGCTATGTACTTTCCATTTGGAGACCACCATAGAGCATATTTTGTTGCAAGCATTTCCTCTGAAAAAAATTAACAATCATATATTAGTTAGTTACCACTAATCTTTTATAATCTAACTTAAAGCACTGCAAAACTTAGAATTATATACAGTGCCAGCTGTTTAGACAGCCAAGTACAAGAAGAAAATTGTGCCAGATCAGTAACATAGCCCTACTGCAAAGTTACTCTAGCATTTAAGAACAGAAAATCAACATTTAATAGGGAAAGAAGTGAGTTCAGGAAGTGATCTAGCCTGATCCCCTGCTTCAGCTAGGATCATTCTTATCTAAACTAATACAGGCAAAGGTTTATCTAACCCTCACTTAAACATGAATAATATTATGCATGCAAATAGACTCATATAAATCCATGAGTCTATTCCTGATTCTAAATTTATGACTACTTAATTTTGGGTGTTCTCTTGTCTTACTGTAAAACGGAATAATGGTATGCTAGTTTCCTAAAGTTAGGACTGATTACAAATTCCTGGTAACAGCAAAATGTTTACCATAGACCAACTATTCTAATCTAGTACAAACCAATGAGTTAAGAACAGTGATCTCGATGGCTCTACATATTTACCACCACATTTATAGGAGGGGAAGGGAGAAATTATAGGGAAAATTGAATTTGAAAAAAATGCAGTTTCTTGCACTGAAAGTTTACCAGAACAAGTTTATGAGCTTTAGTTAAAGCACCCCTGCCACCATTTTTAAACATGTAAATGCTGATCACGAAATGCTCTGGGTGCTTTAATTAGAGCAGCCCTTGGAGTCACTCCAAATAAAGTACCCTCCCCCCCCACACCGAGTATGTGTATAAATACCCTTAGATACCAAGGAGGATACTATGGGCATAATGATAGATGCTGACTCAGAAGGAAGGTAGCCTAATATCAAGTCACTGACCCCATGGTCTTACAGCACTTTGGTGCTCCTTTGGTCACCCATCATTTAACTGGTGGCCAAACCTAGACTTGTTTAACAGAGTGTTCAGGATGAATTTACCTTCATAGACCCAGTCAGGAATTCCATTAAATATTTCATTTTTTTTTCCATCACTAGTTATTTTAATAGCTGGATCTCTTGGGCTTTGTTTCAAATAGATATTATTCTGATACACATACACCTAAAGATGAGAATTGTTTCATGAGGAATATATACAATATAGAAAAAGATATTACAATCAAATTTGTTGAGTCAATGATACTGTGCTTATATTCTACAAATGATGAAAAAGTGTAATCAAGCATACAGTGGAGCATATATTGAAATCCTTATGAAATTTTGCCCGAGTAAGAATCTTGGGATTTGGGCCAATATCAGTAATTACAAATTAAATGCCATATTCTGAGCTCAGTTTTATAAACCTAGAGTAGTTAATCATTTTTGTCAACATAAACAAAACACTACATTTATTTTTTTATGCTAATCTGCAACTCCCTTTAGCTCTACTGGAAATTAGCACAGGCACTGAATGGAAAAATGTACATCAGAATATTAGGTCACAGATGATCCTCATATGATTCCATGATTTGGTTTGGTTTGGTTTGGATGAATGCCTGAAAGCCTGAAGTCCTTACTGAAACTCATTTGAAGTCTTGTATCTTTTCAGTAGAGCTAAAAGTCTCATTTGAATGGGCTTTTTTGTGAAGTTTCTGGAAGTTCTGCTTCTGGTGCCAGCTAGTATATGTGCACATAACTGTTAATCAGACTTCTTTGAGCTCAAAAAGGCACATGGCAGAGCTGAGGTGGATAAAGGCTCTTACATTATCTGAAACAGTTTTTTTCATTTTTGTTAAATTAGGTTATGAACATGATATGAATTAAAATGGTCTGGGGAATTTAACCGTGCTCTGCAGTAATTCTTACCCTCTGGTAAAGGAAAGCTAAACTGTGGGAGTTTGCCCTTCAGTGAAAGAGGACTGAATTACTGTGGGTTAGCATGCACAGCTCATATGCCTGGCCCTTTTTAACTACTGTAATTTGCTCATTCTTGTAAAAAGTGGACTAAATTTACATTTAAATCCCAAATCTTCAGTGAAGTCAGTGGAAGTTTGAGATATGCAAAAATTGTTCCAAAGCAAAATATCATACAATCATTTACTAAGAAACTAGGTCTGTTGACGTTACAAATATTTGATGAATAAACACAAAACGTTAACTCCTTTGCTTTTTCAGTGGACAGCAAGGAACAGCCCTAAAACCTTTCAGGTAGAGTATGCAGTCTACTGTACTAGAACATCCCAAACTATTTTTGTCTCTCTTCCTTCATTATCAGCTTTGGGAGCCAGCTAAAGTATTTTACCAATAAAATATCTTAATTACATACTAACATCTAAGTTCTTGATACAGGAATTAACAAAGCATCATGTACTTAATTGTTATATTTACAGCTTCAGTGATATAGCAATTTCTTAGAAGATGGAAATATTTTCCTAGTGATTTCCCATGAATTATTGAAATGTGTATGACTTTTAAATGTATTCATTTGTGCACAAATATTCTCAACTATGTAGGGATGGACCGAGGAATACTAATTCTTAGTTAACTGCTGCTGCAGAACCAACAGAAAAATAGAAGGCTACTTTGCGTGTGCAACAGGTCCTATGGACTCGGGGACTGAGTCATTTATTTTGGCAATGAAGTGTTTGTTTTTTAAATATTTAGATTCTAGCAGATGTTCCTTATTGAAATGTAAGTGATCTAACAGAGAGTTTGCACTTTGGGCCTATAAATCCTGGCAGCTAGAACCTCAACTTCTTCAATACTTTAAAATGTGAAAAGGGGGAAAACATCCCTTTTGGGATTATATACTGAATGTAATCCCACCCATGTAGATCGTGTGGTCAACATATACTAGGCTAACTGCTTCAGACCTGGATTAAAAGATGTGCTTAAACCTAGAACCAGATGATTATTCTGCTCTGGTTCCACCCCTTCCACTGTAACAGCTTCAGCTATTACCTTCATTACTCCTATTCATAAGCATGCTTGATAAACAGTTAAAAGGCCTGCAAACATAGGCAAACAACAACTAGAAGCAAATAACCTCTGTTATTGTATCAAGAAGTAAGTTTATTCTAACACTTAGTTGCTTTACTGACCAATTTGTGTCCAACTGGTGACCAGGATATACACTGAATGTTATGTGGAAGCTGATTTTCTGTTATAAAATCACTAAAAAAAGAAGAAAATTGAAATAACTGTACATACGTATAAAAGTCATACTAAAGCACAAAAAACTCTGTTCCCTAACAGCTTTTGTTTTGTGAACAACACAAATTTAATGTCAGAAAGCTTGTTTTCTGTACAAAGCAGGCAGTTAGACATGCACAATTGATATGCACAAGTGTTTGTATATGCTAACAAACTTTCTGTGAATACAAGATAATCAGCCCCTTGAACATGTGATCCCATGGCTTGAAAAGTCAGCCTTAGCTCAAATATCAGAGTCATCTAAGATCGCTGGCTATACTGTACCATATACATTATATTCAAAGCTAATTCTGAGGAAATGTGAACCATGTGCCTACCTGGGAGTTTCCTACCAAATAACACTATATGCAGCTAGCAAAGTAGAAGGCATAAGGCAAGAACAGTTATTGTATACCTGAGCTGCTGGCAGTGTACACCCAGGAGCCTCAGCCCCAGCCCAAAGAATAGCTTGGGTAGCTCAGCAATGCAAGGCAAGGTATGCTGCCAGTTGTGGGATGCCATGCAAGGGTAGTATGAGAAGAGGCACGGTACCGCCTTTAAAATAGGGTGCAAAGAAAAAGAGAAGTTGGGGATGGGGGAGGGAGGGGGAGAAAATGAATGAACCAAGGAAAAGAAGGATCAGTTATTAGGGAGGAGGCAAGAGGTTCCTAAAAACCCAGAACAAATTATTATAACATCACTGAAGGCCTAAGGACACTGGAGAGTCTTAAGGAAAGCAAAGATTAGATCAGCCAGGAATGGGGAGGTTTACATAAATGAAAGCCAAGAAGACATCTGGTATTAAGACCACAGAGGACTAAACATCCAGGATAAGGTCAGGGAGAATTTAATAAAGGAAATAAAGGAAACAAAAGAAGACCAGAGAACTCAGAGAATTGAGCATGGAGAAGACAGACCCAAAAACACTGACTGCTGTAAACATGGGAAGATTTTAAATAAATTCTGAACTTTGCACCAGCTGACAAGCAAACAGCAGGTAATTTGACAAAGCAAAGTAAGGAGAGGCAGGTAGCCAATGAACAGAATAGAGCAAGACTTTTATCACAACCCGGCTTTCCAATAAAAATGCTTTCAAGAACATAATTAGAGTTATTTGACTATCAGATCTTACCCATACACAGGATCGTAAATGTGGTATGATGCTGTGTAAGAATATCGCCAAAACTGCAAAAAATCAAATCAGTCAAAAGACAAAGTTGTTGTTATCTCTGAAACACACTGCTTCTCAGTGCTTCCCTTAAGCCCACACATCATGGCATACTGCAGGGTAGTTTAATTTAAGAAAGCTGAGTCCATTAACAGTTTGACACCCTCCCACCTTCTGTAAGTGTTTCATCTCATGTTGAATAATATGTTAGCACAATCTACAAAATGTCAGATGTAAAAAGAATCTGATTAAGCAATACATTAAAAGAATTACCTTTGTATAATTGCTTTCCAGTGCTATAAATTGTTTGTCAGCTGATAATACATAATTTGAGGCATTAACTTTATTCTGAAAAATAAAGAAGTTGATTAGATTCTGACAGACATAAACTAATGATTGGACACATTACATTTGCATCAATGTGGAAGTTTGAAAAATAACTGCATTTTACTTTGCTTTGATATGTTACGTACCATTGTTCTATTAGTCAAAATCGTAGTTGCATAGTCATTATCAACATTGTAAAGAATAATATTATTTTCTGAAGACTGATGAACATATTCATGACCTTAAAAACAGAATAAAAAAGTGACAAATTTATCTTTATGCAGAATATATCATGAAGAAAAAGTGTTGATCAGAGTGATGACCACTTTAGCAATTGATCAGGTCAATATAAAATAAGGTTCTTATACATTATAAAATAAGCTTTTAAAAAAGCTTTTAATAAAACCTTACATCTTATAAAATAAGCTTTATTTTATAGTCACATAACAGTTATGCAATAAACTGATTTTAGGACTCCAGGATATATACTGATATTATGAAATACATCCATGATAGTGTCATTACTTTAACAGCTAGAAGCCCAATATGTGCTGTCTATTATGACTGGCTAGTCACACCAGTATTTCACTCCTTTATGGGTCCATATGATCAGATGTCTAATTTACAACCACTAAAGAAATTATCCAAAATCCAGGTTTAGGAATTCACCTGAACATTCTCCATTGTATACTGCCTTTGTAAGGAACTTCGGCACTGCATAATTGTTTAAAGCCAGTGACTGTTTGCCAAATTTTGCCCTTAATTACAGTAGCTACCCAGTGAAGTTAATTGGCTTTTACATGGCCCCAAACATGCAAGTTACTGGATAAAAGATTCATAGGGAACAATTATATCATTGTTACTTCATGACTTTCAACAATGTAATCTGGAAAATAAGTCATTTAGTATGTGTTGTAGAAAAAGAGATGTTTAAAAAGGAGTTTAAAACATGTTTGGGTTGTTAATTTAAATATATATATATATCTATCAGCTTTTGATTTTACTTCAGTCATGGTTTCATAGTTGTTAGGGGCTAGAAGGGACCTTACAGATCATGAGGTCCAGTCTCTGTGCAACTGGGACGGGAAAGATTGCTGGGATCAGATGATCTCACCAAGATGGGCGTCAAGACACTTTCTGAAGATCGCTGGGGTGGATGACTGTACCACCTCTGGGGGGAGACAGTTCCAAATCCTCAGCACTCAACTTGTAAAGAAGTTTTTCTTTATGTCTAGCTTGAAGCAATTTTCAATCATTTTGTGACCATTATTTCTTGTCCTCCTCCTGGGGGGCTTTGATGAATAGATACTCCCTAAAGCCCTGATCCATGCCCTTGATATATTTATAGTGAGCGGACACTCAAATCCCCTCTGAATCTTCTGTTCTCCAGTCTTTCAGCCTCTCTTCATATGACCTGGTCTCTAGGCCTCTAATCATGCATATGGCCCTCCTGTGGATTCTCTTGAGCTTCTCTGCATCCTTCTTGAAGTGTAGTGCCCAGAACTGGATGCAGTACTCTAGCTGTCGTCTTACCAATGCTGAGTAGAGCAGGAGGAAGACATCCTTTGCCTTGCTTGAGATGCCTCATAGATTCATAGACTGTAGAGTCAAAAGGGACCACAATGGATCATCGTGTCTGACCATCCACGGATGGATCCACGGAAGGAACCATCCACCATCACTCTCTGGGTGTGGTCCCTAAGCCAGTTGGCCACCCACCTGACCGTGTAGGTGTCCACTCTACAGTCTTCTAGCTTCCCAATGAGGATAGGGTGTGAGGCTGTGTCGAAGGCCTTCCTAAAGTCCAGGAAGATGACATCAGCCTTAGCTCCCGCATTCAGGCAGTGTGTGACTTGGTCATAGAAGGCTACAAGGTTTGTCAGGCAGGATCTACCTGTGACGAACCTGTGCTGGTTTCCCCTCAGCATCTTTTCCCCTGCTGGGCCTTCACAGATGTGTTCTTTGATTATTTTCTCTAATGTTTTCCCAGGAATAGAGGTAAAACTGACTGGCCTGAAGTTACATGGCTCATCCCTTCTCCCTTTCTTGAAAACGGGCACCACATTTGCCCTTCTCCAGTCCTCAGGGACTGGGCCGGAGTACCATGAGTGTTCAAACAGCTGTGCCAGTGGCTCAGCTATGACACTGGCCAATTCTTTCAGCAGCCACGGACGGAGGTCATCCAGGCCTGCTGACGTGTACCCATCCAGATCTTCCAGGAACTCCTTAACTATTTCAGGATATCTATGACTTCCTTCTTGAGCCAAGGGGGTCTCCCAGCTCTTTTGTTTGCCTGTCTTGTGAAAGGGAATAGACTTCCTTTGAGCTTTTAGGATCACTTCCTTGAAGAACGACCATTCTTCTTGTACTCTCTTTCTCATCAGACTATGGTTCTGTAGAGCCTCACCAAGCAATCTTCCGAGTTTGTGAAAATCAGCTTTCCTAAAATTACGTATTTCTACCCTGCTGGACAATTTCCCTGACTTACAGTAAATAGGGTAAGCAATCATCTGATGGTCACTGTTGCCCAGTTTCCCTTCGATCCTCAGGTTGCTCACTAGATCGTCCCTTTTTGCCAGAACCAAGTCTAGGAGCACCTTGCCCTGGTTGGCCTGCAGAGCTCCTCCATACAAGTAAGAAAACTTTGTGAGTAATCAGATCTAGCTCAGTGGTCATTCCATGAGCAGCTCTGTGATAATCAGCTCTGTGATAACTCTGTGACATTAACTTCCAAAGAAAAATTTGTGGCAATCTCCATCCCCTTCAGAAGCTGATCAACAATTTCCCTTCCTAGTAGATAGTGGTTATGGAAAAAAAGCCAGATGGAAAACCTATGAAAAGATTCACAATATTAAAAGTATTTAAAAGCATTTATCACTGTAAATCAATAAAACTAAGAAATCAAAAAAATAATCAGGGAATTGAATTACAGATTTAGTTGTTAAAGATCTTAAACAACTTGGACCTTATGCTTTAACTAAAAGGTATCATTTTACATCCAAAAAAGTATGTGTATTATTTCCTGGCAAGTTATTTCTAAAATGATACATAGGAATCTAATAAGAGGCTTCCAAAATGAATGAGCACTGTCTTAGAATGGGCTACATAAGTTCCTTCATAGCACCACAAATGGCCAATCATAAAATTGTAATTACTGTAGGAAAGATCTTATGAGAATACAGATTAATTCTAGAATTATGGCTATAGCTGACCTGGAAGCACATTATGTATTTAGAATGTTTTTTATGCCTTTATCTGTTGTGACTCAGCTCCATGGTTCATGTCTTTTTTCCTGGGTGAGAGTAACTGCTAACACCAACACAGAGAAGCAAGCACAGGTGTAGCGCCTAACACAATGGGCCTCAAAATGAATGAGATCTTTACATGTTACTACAGTATTTAAATTAACAACAACCCAGTGTGTTTTCTTGATGTATCTACAAGGAACATCATAACTTACAGGTACTTCAGCCACATGTCCTTAATAAAACTTAACTTCACATATATATTTAATCAAGAATTTTCTCTGAGTCAGATCTTTTAACTCTTAAGCAAAGCCTGAGCAAATGGACTTCATTCAAAGGAACTCCTATAAGAGCATAGAATATAGGACTGCTTATAGGGTAATATACTACCCAATGTGAACAGCAACAGCAGAGTTGAGCCATCCAGCAACGGCTACTTACTAAGTGCCCATGGAAATATATTCAGCAAAAACCAAGATGGAAAGAAAGCAGACTCCTTAAAAAATGGATGACAACTCAGGTGCTTCTAACAGAGTAACAAGACAATGGAGCCCCTGTAAATTGATTAATGATTCAGAACACTCTTTTTGCCAGAAGAGTAGATACTTCAGCTTTCTCGAATCACTGCCATGGAAGTTAGATTCATCTGTGATTCTGTACCATTAATACAGAAGTTACAACAGCTAAAGAAAAAGTAACTTTCTTGATTTTGTGTAAACTGTCCAGGAAACATGCATAAAAAAGGTTGTATGAACTCCCCTCAAAAGAAAAAAGAAAAAGAAATCCTCACTTACCTGAAACCCAGTATGGAGAATATGTTTTATACTGAAAATTTCCATACAAATAATCCTGTAATGTAAGAGCCCTAGGACTCTCATCTGGGTTGGAAACTGTAGATATAAGAAAGATGGTTGTTATTAAAAACATTGTGTGGATCAGCAGTCCTTTCTAGCTGAGAGTCTCTTCTCCCTTTTTTTCATAAATTTAGTATTAGTGATTAGCTCTGAGAATGTAGTATTCTATTTATTCATAGATCAGGCACTGCAGAATCTGTCAAGCAACAGCTTCTTAGCACTGAACTGACAGTGTCCTTCACATTTTTGCAGAAGTTGTCTCTAGGAATATATAAATAAGAACTTGACTGAGATTGATTAATTTCATATACACAGGGATGGCTTTAGGTACCAATGGCAATGGAAACCCTCTTTGTTATACTTTCCAGGTTTAAAATGGGCATGTGTCTCATGGACTTGTGAAGGGTGACTAGTATTTTTAAATATATGCCACCAAAGAGCATTTAAGTCACCACCAACCTAAAGGTAAAATACTCTATGCCATAAAAGTCCCTATAACTATCCAGTCTTTTCCTCACAAGCTTTTCAGTGTTCTTCTAACAGTTGTTAAGAGATGGACATAAGACTTGAAAAGCCATAATCACCTGTACTTGTTTATTAGGGCAGTCACAAGAAGCAAGAGACAAATTTACAGAGGACAATAGGTAAAGGAAAATTTCAAGAATCTAACAAACTGAATTTCAAACATTAAGTGAATGGTAACAAATTGGTTCTTCTCCCCTAACTTATCTTTCTGATTCCACTCCACAGTCATGACTGCTGCCACATTACTTCTCCCAAACAGGCTATGTATATTCATAAATGTTTCTGAATGGTACTCAGTGATGTACTCTCCATTTTCCTCTACAATATACCTGAAGTGCATCATTTCCAACCTGGGAAAGGCCTGTTCACCAGAAGCCTATAGTAAGATGAAAAATACTGAGTAATACCATTGTCCATGATTTTGCTTGCCAGTGCTGGAGCTGAGAATTGAGTTGGCTTACTGATACTAATTGCAACAGCACTGAGCTCCCACACAGACAGGGAAATGGCTGGATGGGCTTCACGGAACTGAAGCATTCAGAAATGAGTCACCCCAGAAGTTAAGGGGGAGACAAGACTGAACTGAACAATACAAATGAGCTGCCAGATAGTAGGGGAGTGGGCCTTGTTAATGCTTGCTGTGTAACTACTGTCTTGGGAAAAGGGGTTGGAACTGGAAGCAGAGGCTGGGCTGCAATTTGACTGTGTGCAGTGAACAGGGAGGGGAGAGCTGGCTCCAAGCTTTACATCTCCAGTCAGTTAGTTCCAAGCAAGATTCTTTAGCAGTTCAGGCAGAAGAGTTGTTTTTGTTAGCCAGCCAAGCCACGACAAGTTCAGCATGAGGAACAACTATTTGTTTACTCATTCACTGTTGCAAAACCCAATTTATAATGATTTTGGAAAAGAGATAGCTTTTCCAATACTTTGTTACAACCTGCTGCAAAGAGCCCAAGTTTAATTTTCAAGCCAGTCCCTGAGTTACAAACTGCCTATTCAAAATACTTTTGTTATAAAAACAATGCACAAAGTTGTGGCTATTTATTTTTAATATTTTTTAAAAGTGAAAACAAATTGAGTGACTCTTCCAGTCATATAGTCTGAGTGGGCAGACAGTAATATTTAAATGCCAAGGTAAGGAATATGAGACTTTTCATGGCAAATTGCTGAAAAACAAAAATGAGAGTTGCTTGGATAGAGATTTTGGGGGCTGATACCGATAGTCCATTTTTAAGGAGGCATATTGACTGATACCGATCCAATTTCCAGTACAGCTGCATGCAGCTGGTAAGTCCATTGTGGTGGAAGGGGAGATGCAGATCAATGCCCCCTGTGGTGTGGAAGGGGGCAGGGGTAAGCGCTGCTCAGCCAGGGTGAGGCGTGGGACAAAGCCATGGCTCATTTGGGGGGGGGGGGGCATTTCCGACAGCTGCACACACCCCAGGAGGGCATGGTGGGGCATGTGCCCCCAAATCTGCACAGGGCGGGGCAGGCAGACTGCTGCTGCGGCCTGGAGCCTGGGCTGAACTGAGCTAGTCTCAGTGGGGGCTGGGCTTGGTATGGTAGCTATGGAGGGGGTTGCAGTCACCCCAAATTTTGCCTTGGTGCTGCTCTCACCACCGATGCCTACCTGGTGCAGCCCCAGCTCAATGCTCCACCTCTACCCACATGCTGGGAAGAGCTGGGGCTGCTCTGGGTGAAATTTGGGGTGGTTGCAACCCCCTCTATAGCCCCCGCTCTGAGCCCAGCTCCCACCAAGACGAGCCCAGTGCGGCCCCGGCTCTAGCCGGCAGCTGCAGCCCACCTGGCCCACCCTGTGCAGATCTTGAAGCACATAGCCCACCATGCCCTCCTGGGGTCTGCGCAGTGGTGGGAGCAGTGGCATCATCTCATGCCCCACCTTGCCCGCTGGGTTGCACCTGCCCCCTCCCTCACCGCAGGGGGTGTTGATCTGTCCCCCCTACACTCCTTCCCTCCCCCCTCCCTTTCCACCACAACCACCTTACCAGCTTCATGCAGCTCTTCACACTGCTGGGCTGTGCTCTCACTGCCTGAGTACTGCACTGCAGCTTCACACACACTCGTACAAGCATTTACCGTTCAAATTATCGGTCACATTGGGCCGATTTCCGATACAGCCCATTTTCTTTATATTGGTATTGATCCGATATTCAACTGATGTATCAGTGTACTTCTAGCAAAAACCCACCAAAAATGAGAATTTCACACCAGAAAGTCTGTACAACACAGTTAATCTTCAGGTGGGAAGAAGAAGCTTTATGATAAGGACAACTCAGTTCAACACCTTAATTATCAGCTCTCCAGTTTCTGGAATCTCCTGGACTTATTCTGCTTCCAGTGAAATCAATGGGAATTCTGCCATGGCTTTCAATGAGGCAGCACAGAGAGCATTTCTCTTACTTCATCTTGGTTTTATTTATTTATGTTTTTCTTGCTTCAGATCTCACAGTCAAAGATAATCCAATTGACATGAGTTTCTACACTGGAGTTTTACATTTTTCCTTATTACAGTCTCGTCTCTCTGTTGAAGCTAGATATTCACTTCCTGCAAAACTTTTCTCTGTATTTACTTTTATGGGGTACTTTGTGCATGGCTTTTCTGCTAAGTAGCTATTACTTACTGGAGAATACACACGTCAGGCTGACTGCTGGCACTGATTTTGTCTGCACTAGTGCAGAAGAAAACTGTCAGACCTAATAAAGTGAATGCCAATCCACAGTCAAAAACATACCAGTACCAAAAACTCTGTGAATCGTAATAAAGCTCAGAAAATATCTAGAAGTTTATAAAAGGTTAATCCCCTTTGACTAAAACATGATAGGATTTTACTGAGAAGAGAGGAGAAACAAACAATTACAAATTCTTATTAGTTTTAAATGATTTCCAAGAAGAATAAAATTTTACATCACTTCCCCATAGTAAATAAATCAATATTTAAAATGTTTTTAATATGTAAATGTAAAAGTGACCTGAGGAAGAATGTCTTGCATTTAAAAGCTTGCCTAGCTATATTCTGATTACACAGTTGGTCCAATAAAAGATACCACCCTAAGAAATCCTTGCCTCTCTTTAATGCCTTATATTTTTAGTTTAAATTTTCCATTTGGATTCTGTTTTTATCATGGTTATAAACCCATTATTAAGACTTATTGTCACTACTGTGTTTTCCAGGGGCCAAAACCTGAAGTCCTATATGATTCTGTAATAAGGCAAAAGCCTTGTAAGGTTTTTGCATTTGTTAAAAGTCAATAAAGAATCTGAAGGAGATTTTTTTTCTAAACATATACACAATATCACTGTTAAGTTTATTATGTCCTATCATCTTCATTTTTACATGAGCTAAAATTTTAAGGATTTTGTTAACCATGTTCCTTTGAAGTCTGATGAGTTACTGCAAGTGCCAATGAATTGCAAAATGACATGTCCATTTCTACTTTAATTTCTAGCATCCCACTTCAAGAAAGCTAATGGAAGTGTTTCTCACTTGATTACTTATTCATTTGAGTGGTTATTTATAAGCAACTGAAGATACACATAAATGATTTAATTAGAGAGGCAGCTTTAATTATTTGCATTTTTCTAACTCCTTTTCTATAACCAAAGATCATTTCTATAATTTGAAATTGTGTTCCACAAAGAAATAATGTGTCTTCATTTACTTCTCATCTTTCTAGTCTTTCTATATTCTTTACTTAACGTCATGTCCTCATGTTAAATTCTGTTTCTGGGCCTGATCTGCTCAGGTCCAAATTTCTAAAATCAAATTAAATTTTACCAACCCTTATTTTAGTTTCTCCAGTGTTGAAAACAATGTTTGTCAATCAGTCTCTTGATGTGTCTGCAGCATCTTTCAAGGATGCTGCAGGGTGCCACAGAATGTCATTATTGTTAGGTTTGGAAATACATGGTCATAAGTATTGTGTGCAATCTCTACAGATTGCACATTTTGTCTCAAGATGCAATTGTGGGTCAAACATCTGTCCTACAGTTTCATCCCTAGTCTGTAAGATTAAAAAAGAGAACTCCAAAATGAAGATTAAACACTAAGATTAAAAGCACACCATACTGGTGTTCTGCTCAGATTATCATGGCTATATTATTATTCCAAAATATGACATTTAAACATCTGTGTGTGAAGCTTTTCAGAGCACTGGTGAGACAGCAGAGGTCAACACACAGGGAGTCATTACAGCTCTACATGGTCTTTATAGCAAGTAAAAACTGCCTTTTCTCTCAGGTTCTTCTGCAGCTGGGAATCAGTACCTGGATGAAGAGGACTGGGTAAAGCTGGCCAACATCCTGCACCTTCATAGTCAATTGCTGTCAGACTGCTAAACTGCTTCTCATTCTTGGGGACATTCTGTACTTTTCATTATTACTGGACCTCTGAAAAGCAGTGTGGCAAAACACATGCATTCCCATTTGTAATTCAAATAATTCTGCCCAATCCTATCACAGACCTGTAAACTACATCTTTGTGACTGCTAAGATGGGTTATTACAACTCCTATTTAGGAATGAAAAGTCACACCTTGACACTGCTCAAACTAGCTAAAACGAGGCAGCTGACCTCGTTGCAACACAGATTACTACAAACACATCACTTCAGAGCTTCACACTTAGCAACGGTTCCTTAACGGACATAAATCCAGACAGAAGCCTCAGTTCTGATATTCATTTCCCCTGATCGGCACGGCATGTCTACATATGCATTAATGAGCTTTAGTTAATGCGCATTCAACCTAGTACCTCTCCAGGCATTTATATATGTGCTCTGGGAGTCAGGGAGGGCACGCTAATTAGAGCAACTCCAAGAGCCATTCTAATTAAAGTGCCTGAAGCGTCTTGTGTATCAGTGTCCCCATGCTTCAAATTGTTAGTGAGAGCACTTTATCTAACGCTTGTTAAACAAACGTTAGATAAAATACCCCTGTTGCTATTTTAAGTGTGGGACTGCTGATACACAAGATGTGGGAGACTTCTGGAGTGCGCTAATTGCCCTGCTTCAGCAGACTCGATTAATCAACACAATGGAATTACAAGCTGGGACATGATCTCTGCTCGTGTTTAGGCACCCTCCATTGTGAGGTACTAAGAAAATGCACATTTGCCTGTCTTAATGTGCATTAACTAAAGAGCATAGTTTTTTTAAGCGACACTTAATGCGCATTAGCCTATTTTAATGTGTATTAACTAAGTAGCACATTTTAGTGGCACTTTAATATGCATTAAAATAGGTTAATGCCCATTAAAGTGCATGTGTTGGTTCTTACTACCTGAGAAATTCCCTCTCCCTTCATAACCCCAAGGCCTTATGATGCTTCATTCCACAGAAATAATGAAGCTGTCAGCCATAAGTGCAGGAGAAAGAACATTCACAATAGCTAGGGATTATCTAGACATAAGAAGCTAATGGACTTCATTACTGCTGAGGCTGAATGAAAAACTCATTTCTTATTTTACTCCTGTCAGTGAGTTAAAACCCCAGCTCCCACACAAACAAACCAAACCAGCAAAACATCCTGTAAAATAGTAAAGCTAGTTTCCTGTTAGGTTGGGAATAAAGAAAAGACAGGCTTTCGCTGCTATTTCCATTTTTAACTCTTTGGGAGGTACTTAACTCAGCTGCTATGGTAAAGGGGTTATGTAAATACCTATATTAGAGTGCTTCATCGAGCTTTCTCGCATGGAAAACTTTTCTGGGCTATCAAGCCAGTGCCACTGCAGTATCACTTAAGACCATGCCTATTCCCAATGTCATACAAAATGTTTTTAATAAAGCACTATGGCAATCTAAGACCTGCTTCTTCCCTGAAACAGGCTCAAAAAGGCTCTTGGTGTATCAGACAAGCTGTTATTCAGTTGCTGGTAAACTACTGAAGCAATTTATTAACTAATGTTTTGTTAACAACTGTTGTTATATCAATATATATTTGTAAATATTTACAAATTATTCACTCCTACCTTCCTCCCTAAAAGCAATCGACTGGTAATTGATTTGAAAAATATATTTTACAATTATTATTTACCTAATACAAGTTCACCATAGTCAAAGCTAATGACTAACAGAGAGTGTCATTACCCCAAAGGCAAATGATACAAGTAACGTGACTATGATGGATTATAAGAATTACTTTTTCAGGCCTGCCAAAGCATATTATTTGTCATGCACAATAAAGTTATGTCAGGTTACTTTTACTTGAAAGAACTCCTAGCATGTTCCTCTCTCTCCAGGAACCTTACCTGTCAGTACAAGATTCCCTTAGCCATAACAATACCAAGGAGACAATCCTGAAAAAAGTTTTCTAAGCAATCTTATAAACATTTAAAACAACTCTACCAAACTTTTAAAACGACATCCCCTTACCTCTTGATGGAAGTAGTATAATACCCATGATGAATAAGGAAAGAACAAGGAATATGATCACTCCAAATATGACTTTTAGCCGAGTCTGCAGGACAGAAACAAGCAATAATCATCATCTATTTCAATAATATGAAGTAGTTAGTTCATGGCTTGCCATGCAACCAGAAACCCCCTCCCCAAAAGCAAGAATATCCTTTTCCTATTTGATTACTGACACCGATCCAAGAAATGAACACAGAACTCCTGCATCATATTTGAAACTGTCTTTCTTTTTGTCTGAAGCAAAAACTTACAGACCAGAGCCTGGCCTTATGCAACAACAGAAAGTTTAGACTGACAAATTCAGTATTTAAAGGCTGAATTCCGTTTGAGTACAGACCTTCATTTTTCTAGATATAGTCCAAAACAATGCAAATTCTCTCTTCTGTGAGTCGGTCAGAAGATCTAAGAAAGGAGTTTGAAAAGGCAGTGTCTGATTTCAGAGGCCAAACCTTAGTCAGACTTATTTTTTATGCATTTTTCAAACGTGTGCCAAATTTCAAGGGTTTTGTGTAAAATTAGAAACAGATTTTTTGGGGCGGTTCTTGGCTTTAAAATAAAACGTGTGTGGCTATGGGTTAGTAGTTACATCTTTCTCAGCAGTTGGTAAGCTGTACCCAACTTCTGCTTATGTTAACTTGTGGGTTTTATGACTCATCAGTAAGTTTGGTACACTTTTTTTTTGTTTTGTTTTGTCTGAACAGTATTTACAGTATATTTTGGTAATTTTCCTCATGTTTTATCACTCACAATGACTTTATTACTGCTCTCAACAGAGTAACAAGGTATCTCTTTTTATTACACTTTTATGTTCCATTTTTGGAAAAAGAAAAAAGACTATAAAGGAAATGCACAGAGAGTAAGAAATACAAAATCATTTATCACTTTTAAGCATCTTTTTGTCATGTGACTAAAGAGAAAATCCTGAGAAAATGATGACTAGCATAGACTGAGCAAGGAAATGGGTAGTGGCCTGATGCACATTTACAAATAGTTTATTTTATTTAGTGCATTAAAGTGAGGTCAACTAAAAAAAAAGTTTAACATTGATAATAAATTTAAAGAGAATCCTTACCAGAGACAGGAAAAAACTAGAGCTGATAAAATTATGCCATTGTAATTAGAGTGTAAGGTATACTTAGACTGCTTTTTTCAATGTCTCTAGCATTAGTGTAGCATCCCACCAGTGACAGACAAATATGGTAACGCTTGGGTTGCCTCATGACCAGTGTTTTTATTTTTATATTGTTGTGCCCTATCTGGAAATTAGAAAAACTCTGTGTGTAGACTCCGTTAGCAAGGTCATGTCAGATCCATTCAAACATGGAGGACACTACTTCCTTGTGGCTAAGCTGGAGACAATATAAAACCCTCCTGCAATTTATGGAGACTCTGCTTTAATTATAAATATCTACATATTTGGAGCAGATCATCCTGAATTCAGTTGTTTGTGACCACAAAGTGCATCTACCATGTAGTATGAGGATGATGTTTATATGGGTATTCAAAACTTTGCCCTACATGTAGATTGCAGGAGCTTGGAAAACCATGGGTTAAATTATGTGACGTAACTTGGGAAACCCATCTGGCCTTATTGAGTGATGGAAGCCTAACTTAATCTGCTCCTGGTCAGCTGCACACTGGAGCTGCTCAGAATCTGCTGCCGACTGCATGGTGTTGCCTCTTCTGTATGCATGGCTCTCTGGGTTCCTTCTCTGTCCACAGCATGCCCCACACTGTCAATCACTCAGCTGGTGCTGTGCCAAGTCAGTCACTAATTAAGCACATTTTTATTTTTCCCTCAGTGCTTAAAATATTTAGTACGGGAAATTTAGACCTCAGAAAGATGCTTCTGAACAGATGATCACTTCTGGTGCCTCTGCCAAGGAACCAGTCATGACATTTTCAGCTCATTACTTCAGCATGAAACTGGACCAACTGCTCAAGTCTCTAGTACCCGGTTTACAGCATTTGCTAGGACAGACTGCTGGGATGCAACCATATATTATTATGCAGGAGGGAGCCTCCCTGTCCTTTGGATCCTGCTCCTCCTTACAGTCATGAAAAGCAGCAGGGATGGGCATGTCACACTCAACAGACTTGGCGTAAAGCAACACAGCAGTAAAGATCTTACATTTTAAGAGGCAGATGACTGAAGATTCAACAGACTTCTGTTTGATAGGCATATAGAGGACCTTCTTTCTTGCAGGCAAGAGATGGGTCACTATGCTCTAGAGAAGCAGCTGGTAGAGGCTGTCTAGCAAAGCTGAGCCGAGCTGGGTCTGGGCAATGTGCCGTGAAGCTCGGCTCAGTTCAGCAATACTGGACCCCCTTGACCATGTGAAAACTGGAAACTGACTCAGTTTTAACAAGCCTGAATGAAAATCCAGGGCAGATTAGAAAACTCAGAAACTAAGACACAGTCATTCTTAAAAGGGTTTAAATTTAGGATTTCCTCCTGCCCCTCTGTGATGTATTGACCTGTGTCAGCCAATATAATCTTTTATTCCCATACCTCCTTCAGCTGATCAGTTATTTCAGCTGGTGAATGCATCTGAAATGAAGGCCCTGATTGAGAGGGGCTGAAAGTTTTTCTCTGCTTTGCCTCCATGCTGAGTCAAGCAAGCAACCCCCATCCTCAGCTTCTCTCTATCTCCCCCTTTTGGCAAGGAAGTTCACCCTGTGCACCTGAAATGGGGCCAAGGGCTCATAGGTGTCTATTTGACACCTAGGGCTTCAGTACACTCACAAGATGGTATGTAAAACCTCCTGCTGCTGTAGGACCTTGAGCTGAAAAAAAATCTCATGAGCCAGTGAATCCAGAGCTACTGGTTTGCTTCCCAGAGAATGTGTCAGAAGCTGGTATGATAGAGTTATAGAAAACCAGAACATAACAATATTACTTTCTTCATGGGTTCTGCATATTTTTCACACTTGAAAATTTGCACTAATTATGAGTGTTCAGGGCTGGATCCAGAATTTAGCAAAGGAGGGTGGAGGAACTACAACTCTGCTCCCAGCCTCCTCCCCACAATCCACTGGTACGAGAAAAACACTGTAGGACCCTCTCGAGACTTTTTATAGTTCCCAAAGCAGGTAAGCATCCCCATTTTCACTTCTGTGCTCAGAGGCACAGCCCCCAACCTCCTTCTGTCCCTTCTTCCTCCAGTTGTTGCTGCTTTTCCTGCTGTTCCAGGTGCAGGGGAAGCTTCAGAACTGCTCCTGCATATGTGAGCTGGGCCTCTTGGGGGCTGAGCTCAGCTGGGAACAGCAGCAGCAGTGGGGAGCAGGTGCAGTCTGCCCAGGAGCAGGCACGTGAAGCTGCTGAAGCTGTGCTTGCCCTAGGTTTCATAGTTTCATAGTGGGTAGGGTTGGAAGGGACCTGAGCAGTTCATCAAGACCGTCATCAAGATCATCAACAGCTGTGCCACTGTATCCCCTCTAGATCCAACCTGTAAGCACAAAGACTTTATTCAAAGACAACTGATTTTTGACTTGATTGGGGTCCCTGCCTTGAAAGGTCTCATACTGAGTGTCTTACTCCCCCAGCTCACCTCAGTGTCTTGTGTCATACACAATGTAGGTTGTGAGTTCATGCAGAGGAAGTGAGAGTAAATGAGGAAGTAGGACCAGAATATGGGTGTATATTTGCATGAAGGGTTACCCTGGGTGATCTGGGTTAGAATTTTCTAAGGGAGCTAAGCAACCCAATTTGCTCATGGTTAAGTGGGAGCTGAATGAGCTCCTCAGGAGTGAACACAGGTTTTCTATTAAATCAGGTTGTTGGCAGAATTTGTGCCATGCCATAGTCATAGCAATGTTAAATGGACAGACAGTTTCCTCTTACAATTCTTCCTCGCCAAGGGAAGCTCAAAATATTATCCTCTAGTGAAGCCATCATGAAACAGTTGTCACTCAGTGCAAATGGCTCTGAGTTTCAATAGCAGTCACAAGAGTAATAGCAGTAGGGCTGAGGCTGTGGGTTCACAATTGTCTGAATAGTCCTGGAAGGGGTAAGAAGACATTCTCAAATCTTTGGAATACCTTTGATTTAAAACGGGGGCTTCATTTTCTTATTAGCACTTGTTCCTTTATTCCCCATACCATTTCCCTTTTCTTAATGACAAAAGACAGTTTGAATATGAACGTTGCTCCTTACATAACAACTTCCTATGACCTTACCAAAGGAGGCAAAAGGAAAGCCAAGAAAGAAGCAACAATGGTGGTTACAAGGCCCTTTCACTCCTGAAGGATAGAAACAGTGACTCTGAATTAGTGATTAGAACAGCAGTAGTTGAATTTTTCAGAAAGGAAAACACCTTTGCTAAAACAGCTTCTTTAAGACTTTTTTGTAGAAAAATATTATTATTAACCATCATACTGCTGCTCATTTGTTTTCCTAAACCCTCATTTACTTCTTAGTATTGTATGAAAACTCTCATACACATTGTCCCATGAAAATCAGAATTTGCAAAAATTTCTCACCATGTTTGGTTATATCTAACACAATAAAAAAATTCCCCAAAACCTCAAAAAGGAACAAAACAAAATAAAACAACGCCAAAGAGTCTGATCAAAACATCAAGAGTTTCCAAATACTGAGCTCTCTTTCCAATAGATGGGGATTTGCAGAACTTCACAAAGGAAATGATTCAAACTCACATGACATTCCAAGGCAATAATTCAGCAAGGAGACAATGATGCTGCATAACGTATATTTTTCAAATTTAGAAGTCTTACGCATGTGTTGGAGTAATCACAGCAGCCAAAGAACAATTGATGCAATAATAACAGTAAAACAAAATGCGACCGCACTAGTTGACAAATGTCACAAACCATGTCACTCAAACGACCCTTTCAAATGAACCCCTTCTCTCTACTATTCGCTTCAGTACATTAAATGCCTGACTGTTCTGTGTTTTAAAATGTTATTGTTGCACAGTGAAACCAGACAATGACACCAAATGAAAAATTAATCCTCAATCCAGCGAGCAAATGTTACAGAACTGCCCCTTCTATCTACAGCTGCTAATTCTTTGCTAAAAGGCAGAGAAAGGAAGATGGATCACATGCGGCATTTTTTGGAGAAAGGGAGAAGGAAGCATATGAACAAAGAGAAAAGGCAAGAACTAAATTAAAGCAATTTGAAAAGTGAGAGAAAAGCCTTTTTGCTGGGAAGGAATGTGAGTGAAGCAAGGAAAAATTTAGATTTATGGGTAGAAGCTGAAGAGTAGGGAAGGGGTGAAGGGAGACATTAGAAAAAGAAGACACAAAACTGGCTTGTGAATATGATAAGAATTAGCCTGTACATAGTATACATGATTTTTGCAGGGAAACTACCCTTTGAGAATACAGGGGACAGCACAAAGTGTAACCTCCTTCAGATCAATATGTCTGTACCCCAGGGTTCTGCTTGGTGTTATTGAGAGCTATGTATGCTTAGGGAGCATGCACCATTAGAGATGAAGCCAACCAAAGTCACAGAGGGAGAATCTGATCTCAGAAAAAGTTTTGACGTGCCATCTGCCCAGCTTTGGAGGAATGTTCTGTGCAGCACTCCTCCTGTGCTGCCAGAATAGAAACATTTAAGCATGGCCTCTCCTTTGTTGCCTTAGACTGTGGAATAAGCGGGGTTCTTGCAGTGGCTTCAGAAATTGTCACTCAGGCCTGATTGTTTCACCTCCACTCAGATCAATTTCACCCGCTCCAAGAGTAGAAGGCTGGTCACAGCCTTACAGTAACGTTATATATACTATAAAATCAAGCTAAAATAAAAGCAGAGGGAACCTACTGACATTGAAATGAAAATTATTCATCTGTATCTAAGGCCTTAGCAAGTGGAGATGGGGAATAGTGTGAACATGAAGGAGTTGAAAGTGAGTAGCACTGCCATAGGGAAGTGCAGCAGCAGTAAAATCTGGGAAGGCTGTGAGAGAACTTCAGGGAGAAATCTGGCATGCTGTGTGTGTCATTAGAATGGAAATGCAGGGGTCCACTGACTGAAAACCTGGGTCTTCTTGCATTAGGTGCCTAAAGTTTAGGAACTCATGTTAGAAAATTTAGATTCTACTCTCAGAATCTCTCTCTGTTCCAAGCCTGACTGAGACAGAGGTCTAACTGCTCTGTGTACTTGACACTGGACCAAGAGTGGATGGGACAATAAAAATGCAACTAAAAGTTAAAGCAGATGGAAATGAATGCAAGTTGAAATTCCTGTTAACCTTAGCACGCAAGGACTTCTACCTAAGTAGACAAATCGCTGCTAACTGTGAGTTTCTTCTTTTTATATCTGCCTGCAAAATCAGAGCTCTAAGTGCAAATTGCAAACAGGAACCTAATAACATGAATTTGTCACACTCCCTGAAGGACTTTGGGCTCATAAGGCAATAAATGGAAACATAACTAGTAGACAGTGATATAGTAATTTAATGCAACCTTTACAATGTCATGCTTCCTGAAAATGCAGTATGAATGCAAGTTTTACAACACCATATGTGAACAAATGTACTGGAACAGAAATTTCCTATCCTCTTATCTGCTGGGATTTCAATTTTAGTGTCACAGGCTTTGCTTGAAATAAGAACTATACACACGTTTTGGGGCTGCAGTGTAACAGCTAGGGTGGGCCATGCCACAAACCCAGTAATATTTACTTACCAGAAGCCAGCAACATGCTTGTGATACAGCCTCTAACAGAAGCATATCTGGTAGGTTTTGCACCCTGTGCTGCTACAAGTTCCAGCTGGAGTCTAGGACCCAGGGAGTGGAGGCACATGAACTTGAAGCTCTCAGTAAAAAGAGGTTCTGTGTGCGCAGAGCAGGGGAAGATGTCCATGGGCCAAGGAGTTAAGTCTCTTGCCTGCCTTCCCTTACAAAAGTCACTACTGAACTCCATACTGAGTGACGATTTAAATGCTTAATTCAGTGGTGGTTGCAGGGGTGCAGATGACAGGCTTAACTGATTGACTGGAGGATACCTTTCACTACTTTCCACAGCCAGAGCTCAGAGCTGCTGAAGTGAAGCTCCTCTGTGTCCATTCCAGTACCTCCTGCCTCCATCCTGGCATTCCCCACTTAATCAGCACCCAGTGTTCATTGCCTTCTCATCTACCCCTAATTATATAGTCACTGTCCAATCTTACTGACAAGACAGATGTGTAGTAAAATGAAAAAAAAATCTGCTTCATGGAAATAGGATTATAGGAACGTGGGGCTGGAAGAGACCTCACATTCATCTAGCCCAGCTCTGTGGTCAAGTCAGGATCATCCCTGACTAAATTGTCCCAGATGACTCTCTAACCTGCTCTTGAAAACTTCCAGGGATGAAGAGTCCAGACGTTCTCTTGGCAGCCTGTTTACTACCCTCATAGTCTGAAAGTTCCTCCTAATCTCCAACCTAAATTTCTCCTTCTGCAGCTTGAGGCCATTGCTCCCAGTCCTGTCTCCTACATTCACAGAGAAAAGTCCATCTTCATCCTTTATAATCATCCTTCAGGTGTTTGAAAACTGTTATCAGTCTTTCCTTTCCAAGCTAATTTTTTTCAGACTTTCCTCATAAGTCTTGCTTCCTAGGCCCCTAATCATTTTTGTCCCTTTGTATGGACTCTTTCCAAACTGCACACATCCTTCTTGAAGTATGGGACCCAAAACTGGACATACTACTTCACGTAAATCCTCATCAATGCTAAATAAACTGGAAAAATCACTTCTCATGATTTGCAAGTGGCCCTCCTGTTAATACAACCCAGGATGCTGTTACCATTTTTGTGACAGCCAGAACCAGAGGGTTTAATAAGCAATGATGTGTGCTTCTTGGAGGCATTTGGTATTCTGCCTAAATAGATAATATTAGTTAATATTAG
>JAGPOW010003685.1:33690450-33759378 GCA_030014935.1 Caiman crocodilus
GTGTGTGTGTAAGCTATAGTAAATTTGCCTTTATTCCACTCCCTACTTGCCTCCTTGATCCAAATGAATATACTCACAGTGCCTAGCTGGCCTGTGACACATTTTTTGTAACAAGAGCACATTGTCAGCTCATATTCAGTTTATGTCCTACTGTAACCCTTGGGTCCTTCTCTGCAGTAGTGAAGCCTATGCTTCAGTCTGTATTTGTACATGAAATTATTCCAACCCAAGTACAAGACTTTGTACTTGTCCTTGTTGAATCTCATTTGATTTATTGTGGACCATTTCTTCAGTCGATGCTGGTCATTCTGGTTCCAGCCCTATTTTCTGAAGTATCTACCACTCCATGCAAATTGGTATCCTGGTTTCCTGAAGTATCTGCCACCCCATGCAAATTGGTATTATCATCAAAGATAATAAAAAGTACTTTTTCAAATATATAGGGAGGATGAAGTAGGCACTGGGAAATGTGAGGCCCCTGCAAGATGCACTAGGCAATCTGGTGGTTGCACCAGAGGAGAAGGTAGACATCTTTAACAAGTTCTTCACTTCCATTTTCTTGTGCAGGGACTGGGACTCCCCCACTGTGTTTCAAGATGGGCTCGAGGGGAATACCTCAAGACCTAAGGCTGAGGAGGACCGGGTTAGAGTGCTTCTGGAGAGGCTAGACGTGTTCATGTCCACATGCTCTCCACGGTTTCATTAGAGGCAGGTCATGTCAGACCAACCTGATTGCCTTTTACGATCAGGTCACAAAAGCATTGGATGCAGATGTCGACGTGGATGTAGTCTTTCTGGACTTCAGCAAGGCCTTTGATACTGTCTCCCACCCCATCCTCATTAAAAAACTAGGTGACTGTGTCATCGATGCCAACACGGTCAGATGGATTGCTAATTGGCTGAAGGGTCATACTCAGAGGGTGGTGGTGGATGGGTCATATTTGACCTGGGGGGAGGTGGGCAGCGGAGTCCCCCAGGGCTCAGTCCTTCGGCCCGCACTGTTCAATTTCTTTATCAGCGATTTGGGCGACGGGGTGAAAAGCAACCTGTTCAAATTTGCTGATGATACCAAAATTTAGGGTGAGGTGGGCATGTTAGTAGGGAGGGAAAGACTGCAGAAAGACCTGGATAGGTTGCAACAGTGGGCTAACAAAAACAGCATGCATTTCAATACGGACAAGTGCAGGGTGCTGCACTTGGGCAGTAATAACCAGCAACACACTTATAAGATGGGAAACTCCCTTCTTGAGAGCACGGCAGCAGAAACGGATCTTGGAGTCATCATTGACTCCAAGATGAACATGGGCCGACAATGTGAGGTCACAGTCAGCAAGGCTAACCAGACCCTATTGTGCATCCACAGGTGCATCTCAAATAGGTCCAAGGAGGTGATCTTCCTACTCTATGTGACACTGGTCAGGCCTCAGCTGGAGTATTGTGTCCAGTTCTGAGCACCCTACTTCAAGAGGGATGTGAACAACATTGAGAGGGTCCAGAGGGCCACCCGCATGATCTGAGAACAGCAGGGCAGACCCTACAATGAGAGGCTACAGGACCCGAACCTGTTCAGCCTTCACAAGAGAAGGCTGAGGGGGGACCTTGTGGCTGTCTATAAACTCACTAGGGGGGACCAGAAGGGTTTGGGGGTGACCTTGTTTCCCCTAGCGCCCCCTGGGTAACAAGGAATAATGGCCACAAGTTGTTGGAGAGTAGGTTTAGATTAGACATCTGTAAGAACTACTTCACAGTTAGGGTGGCTAAGATCTGGAAGGGAAGGGAAGTGGTGCTGGCTTCTACCCTGGGAGTCTTTAAGAGGCAGCTCAATACCTACCTGGCTGGGGTCATTTGAGCCCAGTTTTCCTCCTGCCCAGGCAGGAGTCAGACTTGAAGATCTACAAGGTCCCTTCTGACCCTACTTCTATGATTCTATGGTATTGTATGCAAATGTATTAAGCATGTACTTGATCCCATCATCCAAGTCATTAATGAAGATATAAAAAAAAACTGGAGCCAGGAAAGAAACCTGGAGAATCCCACTTGATACCTCATCCCAATTAGACATTGAGCCATTGATGACTTCCTTTCGAAAGCAATGATCCAAGCAGCTATGCGTCCACCTTATAATACTTTCATCTAGTTTGTATTTCCTTATATTATTAATCAGAATGTTGTGAGAGAGTGTTGATAGTCTTGCTAAAATCAAGGTATATTACAACCACTTCTTTTCCCCCATCCACATAGCCCGTCACTTTATCATAGAGGCTAGGGACAGACATTCAAAAAGTCTGAGCCTGAACTGATTCAACTTTTGCAGGTTAGTCTAACCTGGCTAAGTTGAACTGACTGGAAACTGGATAGTCATTCTCTCTGGACTGAGGAAATGCAGGCATATGCCTGTAATGGTTCAGGCTAGAAGCCTGGAGGTGCTAGAGCAGCCCTCCCTTCCCTTGCACAGAATTGAGCTGAGGGAGGTGTGGCCAGGACCAGGCAGGACTTTTTCATTAGGGAAGTCTGCCTGCACCATCCCAGACTTTTCTTCACTGGTTGCTCAGGGGGTGGGAGAGTTGTCAGCCCCCAGACTCTTGCTAGCACTCTGAGGCAAGAGGGCGGGAGGGGAGGGTGTGCAGTGCATGCATCTGTTGATGATATGGAGCTTTATAATCTGCCTCCTTTCTTGTCAGACTGTCTGCAGTAAACTGACATGTGAGCACAATAGCCCAGAGCTGATAAGAGTCTTTATCACCCAATTAGCATAATAATAATCTCTCTCCCATTATTTCAAACTCTTCTTAAACAGCTGAGGGAGGGGAGTAACCTGTTGATTAGTTCCAAAAGCCCCCTTCTGTCTGCCTGCCTATCCCAATGACATTAGAGAGGAGACATACACAGACAACTCTCGGCATTAGCTAGCACACCACATGCCTAGGGTTCATGGAGCTGCAATCTATACTGTGGGAGATGGGAGTGGGGGATATCCTGCTTGAGCAGTGAGAGGGGGGGTAGGGTAAGGGGAAACCAGCAGACCCTGCTGTGTCTGCAGTCTCTGCTGGAGTCTTATACAGCACTAGCTAGCATATCACATTCTGGTTATGGTCCTTGGTGTGGGAGAGGGAAGGAAGGGATCCCTGCTTAAGTAGCACATGGTGAGAGGGAAGGGGAAGGGGGAGAGGAAAGGGGGCATCGGGAAGCCAGAAGACCCTGCTGTGCCTGCAAGCTTGTGTCAGAGGAGCCCTACCCAGGGAGCAGAGGGGAGGGGCCAGCCCTGCTGTGAAGCAGAGAGCCCCGCCCAGCCTAGAATGCATGCTGAGATGCTGGGGCTATCTGATTTATCTTAAATCAGCAAGGGGTCTGGGACAGACATTGCATAAACCTGTTTGAGCCAAATCAGTTAAGTCTGATACTACATTCAACCAGGTTTATCTCAAACCAGTTTCAGCCATTTTTATACTGGTTTATGTGCACTGAACATCTGTACTGTTACAGATTTAAGCCAGTTTCTGATCACTTAAACTGGTTTATGTGTAATGTTTGTCCCTAGCCAGAAAAAATAAAAGTGTTGCGGGTATGACTTGGTTACAGTATTTCTGATCACCTTGTTCTCCTCCAGGTGCTTCGCAGTGGATTCCTTTACGTTTTGTATTTCGTAGAGCTCAGAAACTGAAGCAGAGGAGAAGCATCAGAGGTTCAGCATACTTTAGGGAAAAGATTTGTGCTGTTTGGAAACAAACTTACTAAAGATGGAAGCCAGCAACTGGATAAATTACTGCTGTATTTTCAGCAGAGCTTCATACCCCTTCAAAGCATAGACTATATATCTTTTTGAACATTTGGTTAAAAAAGAAATCCAGAAATATAATATAACCCTCCAAATAAAAGTAACAACCAGCAATTTTAGATCTTAAATTTCAATGTTTTTAATAGTAACTTAATTACCAGATATTCCAAACATTGCCGAAATATGTTTGAGTCTTAAAGAGTTTTACATCACCAGACACACAAAATATATTAGTTAACATATATATATAAATGAGTGCCTAAAATCAGGCTTCTAAATCAAACTGTACTTACATGTAAAATGCGATTTGACCAACCAACAGGTCCTGGTAGGCAGACACAGTGCTAATCTGACACTAATTGTACCCTAACTACAGTACTACCCATTTATAATAACTGCCTTGTGCCATGTTTCATTTTTAATTGTGTGCCACTGACCATTTTTACTTATTATCATTATTTAATATTTATTATTATTAAAAGAACCATGATTCATTTTGTCTCAGGACATTATATGGACATATATTTGTAGGCTTTCACATTGCTGAGATTATGATGATTTTTCTAATCTCTGAGGTAGTTTATTGGTCTATTTCCAGGAATGTATTATTCCACACTGGAAGTTGATGCCACAGTTTATATAACGTGCACAAACTGTAACCTACAGCAGATGCTGGCAACCTTTCTCTAACAGCAAGCCAAACTAACACCCCTTGATGTTATTCCAACTCAAGTTCATGTCTTTGTACTAGCTGGGCTGTACATCTACCTGGGCTAGATGAGTGTGAGGCCCTGTAAGGCTACTGTGCTGCATCCTAGGTCAGCTCTGAAGAGCGTAGGTAGGCTCTTCCCCTGCAGCCCTTGTTAAGTGCAGCTGACCCAGTTATGAACATGGCCAGCAACTTCCCTCTGATTGGTTCCGGTGCTGCCTTTAAGGAACTCCTCCAACACATAAGCCTTGCTGCCCAACACACTGGTCTTCAGTCCTCTGGCTTCCCTAGTTCCTGATCCTGCTTTTTGCTTGTTACGTGATTTTGGCTTTGGATTCTCCCTTGCAGACCTTATTACTAACTCCTAACCCTTGTTTGGCTTGCTCTTGGACTTTGCCCTGTAGATTTGGTAACTAGACTTTTGATTTCTTGCCTCTGTCCCTGGTTTGGCATTTGGCTCAATTCATGGCTTCTACAACTCCCCAGTTCCATACCTGGGTCTACCCCCAAGGCCAGCAGGCCTGCTGGACCATGATACCTTGTGCAGCTGCCAAATCACCTGGCAGGATCATTACAGGATGAATCAGTCATCACATCAGATGTCTGTGCCTGAACTGTGGCTGCCCTGCAGGCTCAAAACACTTTAGGCATTTATAAGTGTGCTCCAGGAGTTGGGGTTGGAGTAGGGCTTTAATTGGAACAACTGTAAGAGCTGCTTCAATTAAAGCACCCAGAGCATCTCTTGTATCAGCACCCCCACACTTCAAAATGGCTACGAGAGTGCTTTATCTAAAGCTCTTCAAATGAGTTTAGATGAAGTCCCCCACTGCCATTTTGAAGCATGGGGATGCAGATATATGAGATGTAAAAGGCTGCTGAAAAACTGTAATTGCCACTCTTGGAGTACATTGGAGCAACCTTCCTGCTAGTGTATAGGCATCCTCCCTTTCCAGGATCAAGTGCTCAGCCAGCCACTCCCAGCAACCATGAGCCCCAGGTTTTACTGCCGGACAGATTTGATGGTCAGTTTTGTTGTTTCTGGGATGTACAAATCAGTGTCACCTGGCCTTCAGGCTACATTCACAAATGTATGCCTCTGACACAGACAGAGTGGGCCTGATAATTAGATGCCCTGGTCTGGACCACTAGCTTTGAGGCATCAAGTCCCCACCTTGATCAATTCAAAGCCTTTATTAGGGCAATGCCCAGGATCTTCAGGGATCCAAAATCTAGTGCACACAGCAGAACAGGCCCTCCAGACCCAGAAACAGAGCCACCACTCTGTCACCAGCTATGCCACAGAATTTAGGCACTTGGTTGGAGCATTTCCACTTTTGTCAGGGCCTTGGGGGGTCTGTCAAAGATGAGCTAGCCTCTTTAAAAGGGTACAGGTTGGGCCAGCCTCTTACCTCCTGCCTCTCTGTCTGGCCTCTCTCTGGTATAAGAACCTCTGCCACCATGAGGAGACCAGCCCAGCCCTTACAGGTCCCCTTTGTTTGTATCACTAAGCTATCCATCTCTTAGCCAGCCTGTTACCAGATTTGCCCATCACTTTGGGGTGCTCTCATTTATTAGGGATACGTTTCTGGGGGTCTCTGTAATTCTATCGATGTGCTGTTTGTGTTACTTGTGTTTCTATATGGAGTTGTATTTTTCCCTTCTGCAAATCCTCACCCCCAATGGAGCTATCTTGCAGGACTCAGTTTCAATGGAGCTGGGTTCCTTCAACCACCAAATCAGTCAAACACATGTATGCACATGGACACACAGTTCAACAGGATATGCCTGAGCCAGGCATTTAGCATTGACAGGCTACCACCCTTCTATGCCTTGAACTCAGTTCATCAGGGCAACAATAAAATGCAGGCAGATGCAAGCACACAGGTTAACAGAGCATATCTGAGTCAGGCCAGACTATTCAGCATTGATAGGCTGACACCTTCATGTGCTTTGAACTCAGTTCATTAAAACAATAATAAATGCAGTTAGACATATATACATGCTAACAGAGTATGTCTGAGCAGGCTGGATCCGATCAGCACTTTCAGCTGATACCTTCATGCGGCTCAAAACTCAGCACGTCACAATCTCTTGTCACAATAGCCCTTAGCAACCCCCTTGATGAGCAGACCCCACTGTGGTTTTGGGCATTACAGGAATCTTTGGCTTAGGTACAAGAAGCGTTGCCGCAGAGCAAATGGGGAGGTCGAGGGGAAGAAAGAGTAGGTGAGGTTCGTAGAGGAAGTATAGCAACCAGCTTGACCATAAAAGTTATTTATTGCCAGGTATATGAACTTATGATGATACCAGTAATAATAGACATACAAGAGAGAGAGAGACAAATAAACAGTTACAATATTACAGTTTCAATTAGGGTTTTGGGGAAGTCTAGCTCAAGTTTGATTAGCAAAAGTCAGGTTTAGAAAGCTGTGCCTGGAGTTAAGAGAATAAAAGTCAGGTTTCTGGAGTTGGAGAGAGAGAGAAAGAGAAAGAGAGAGAGAAAGAGAGAGTGATTTGGGGGTCTCACCACTCAGCAAAGCTTGAACCAGTTGAGGTTTTCAGGTGTTGTTGGATCCGGCAGACAGGTAGAATCCTCAGCACAATCGGTGGAGAGATTCCAGGCAGAAAAGGAGTTGAACTGGTGCAGCTTTAGATCCAAGCACCAGGACAGAAACTTGAGCTTGGGTAGGAGTTTTTGTAGAGAACTAACAATGGCTCAAGGGAGAACACTACATTTGTTTAGGGGTAAGCAATGGTTCATATGCTGGATAATAGGAACTGATCACTGCTGGCTATAGGTGACATTACTCTGAGGGAGCTCACAACACAGACAGAAAGATTCAGCTTTTTGGATACTAATAAAGGAGTCATTACTAGAATTGGTCTGATAAATGCTGAGCTGAGTGTGTGTAGATGTGGGTTGATTAGCATTTGGAGCAAGGATTCCCCATCATGCAGTGCTCCCCTGTTTCTCTGATCCCAGAATTCAGTGAGGTCCTTGCCTTGGAATCTCTGCTCTCCATCCTAAATGCTAATGAAGGTGCTTACCTGTCCCATCTCCCATTTAAATGAGTTGTCATCTGGTTCCATCTCAGATGCAAATGAGACATGGGGAGTTGCTTCACTCTTGTCACCCTTGTCTGCAGAACTTTAGGTGTATTTCTTACTGCATCTTCATTGTCTTTTGTAAGTCCTTCCTCTAATCAGTTCTTGTTCAGGTAGAGGTGGGGAGAGGGAGAGTGCTTTGTGAGTTAGACAGGCTGTGTCCTGTGCCAGGGTTCCCCAAGAACATGGAGCTGAAAGGTAACAAGCTCTTCTGGATACAGAGGTCTCTGGGAATGTTATGAACTAAGTATTTGCATCCCAGCACCAGATTTTGGTCAGGTCAAAAAGCACCCCAGAAACAGTGGCGTCAGTAGATGGACCTATTCTCTCTTCTGGACCTGTTGCTATGGAAATGGTCCCACTGGACATGTGGATTAGAGGGTACCAGGAGCTTCTCTGTTTTGGCATCTTGGGTACTCGTTGGCTTTTCCTCCACAACCTTAATATTTTGTGGGGACAGAGGGAACTCCAATTTGGTTCTACTTACTGCAGCCAGACATGTTTCTAGGAGAGATCCCAGATCACAGCCCAGGTCATGAGTGGAGCCAATGCAGTAGAGCACGTGATGACATTCTTAGGGAGAACAAAACCTGCAACTTCAGAGGTTGCCAGTCTGTCAGTCAGTGGCATGTCTATCCCTGCCAAGTATCAAGAACTGATATTTGATAAGAGGGCAGACCAGTTTCCTTCTCATCATCTCTACTATTGCCCCAACAACATCTTACCAGGAGCACAGATTCTGTTCTGTCAAATATGCTTCCTCTGAGCCTGAACTCAGGACATTCAACGAGTACCTCACAAAGAATCTGCAAAAAGGGTTTATTCACCCTCCTCAGGACCAGTTGGGGTTCCCATTTTTATTTGTGACCCAGAAGGATGGATCTTTGTGCCCCTGAGAGGGCTATGGAGCACTGAAGAAACTGACCATTCGTCACTGAAACAACTCTTGAATCAACGGAAGTGGGTTAGGCACCAATCAGCTAAGCTATTAACTAAACTGGACCTCTGAGGGACCTACAACCTCTTTTGCATCCATGAAGGCAATGAATGGAAAACTGCCTTCTGATCACAATTCGGTCATTCTGAGTACCTTGTGATGCACTTCAGGCTTTCTAATGAACTGGAAATCTTTCAGCATATCCTGAATGATGTTTTCAAGAACATCCTGGATTTGTTCATAGTAGTTTATCTGGACAACATTTTTTGCCCTGGCTAGCATGAACAACATGTTTGAGTGATATTGGAGCAACTGAGGAGCTATGTTCTATACACCAAAATAGAAAAGTGTGAATTTGACAAAACATCCATTGAGTTTCTAGGGTATGTAGTTATACCAAAGGGGCTACCCATTGATCCAAGGATGTTTTTTTCCTGCCATATTAGAGCGGTCTCCCCCTAAGCAATCTGTGGTTCCTTGATTCTGTCAACTTCTATAGGAGTAACCCCTTCTAGCAAGGGATTCTCTAAACAGGTGGCCCCAATCACTGCCCTTCTGAAGAAAGGAATGTGCTTTGCCTAAGCCCCAGAGGCCCAGCCTGTCTCTGAAGGACTTAAATTAGCCTTGGCCCCTATCCTAACACACCCAGACCTGACATGGCTGTTCTTGGTGGAGATGGATGCCTCCAGCTGTGCCATCAGAGCTATCTTGGCCAGACAAGTGCCAACTGTGCACTTTCTTCTTTAGGAAGCTGAACCTCATTAAGCACACTTATAATATCTTGGATTGGTAGCTCCTGGCAAAGCAGCATTCAAAGAATGGTGGCACCGCCTAGAAGGGGCTCAGTTTCCAGTCCAAGTATTAACTGACCACAAAAATCTTGAACATCTGCAAACTGACCAAAACCAAAACCAAAGATAGATCTGTTGTTCTCTGTACTTTACATAATGCAATTTCACAGTCACCTGCCATTGTAGCACCAAAAACGGTAAGGCTGACATCCTGTCTCAAAAGGATGAATATTTAGAACTCTGTCCTGAAACCTATTCCATCATTCTGAGCCCCAAGAAATTTGTTAGGGCCATGGTAAACAAGGACTTAATGTCTGCTCCTTGATTTCTCTAGGACTCATTCGTTTTTCAGGTTCAGTGGGACTTAAGGACCTGGAACATCCACCTGATCAGATGCTCAGCTTCATGATGGGCTCCTTTGGCACAAGCAATGCTGGTATATCCTGGAAGGGGAACTCCAACTCTTTCAAAAGGTGCCATGACTCCGCTTGCAGGGCATTTTGGTATTACCAAAACTACCAGCCTGGTCCTCCACAGTTTCTGGTGTCCCCAACGTTGTCAGCATATTTAGAAATACATTGACTCCTGTGAGGTTTGCACTCACAACAAGACCCATGCATCAAACTGCTATGTCTCTTTCAACCACTACCACTGCCAAGCCAGTCCTGACATACCACATTGTGTGTTGTTCATTGTTTTTTTTTCACTACTGATCCACCTCCTACTCTAGGACACTCAAGCATTCTGGTGTTAGGAGACCTGCTCATCAAGACGGCCCATTTCATTCCCTGTTCCCAGACCACAACTGCTCCAGAGACAGCTCAACTATTCATAGAAAATATCCTCCAGCTGCATGGTATTTCCAGGAGTACCATCTTGGACCATAGCCCACAATTCTTTTACCACTTCTGGAAAGAGCACTTACAAATCAAACCTCTTGCTACATCTGCGTATCACCCACAAACTGAGGGACAAACAGAATGGATCAATCATACACTTGAACAATAGCTCTGATGCTTTTTGAACTATTGCCAAGACAACTGGGTCTCCTTATTCCCACTAGCACACTTTGCATATAATAATTCTGAACACACATCCACTGATCAATCGCTTTATTTTTTTTCCTTTTTTTATTATAGTTTCCTCTCCTGTTTTCACACATTGTTCTCCAAGACCTCTTGCACACTGGCCGCAGCTGATCTGGTCAATCACATCTTCCTGGTTTAGAAAGAATCAAAGGAGCATCTGGAGGCTGCCAAGGAGATTTATGAGATTCTCAGGTAAGAACTGTCAAGAAGCACCAGTCTTCTCAGTAGGAAGGGGGTAGGTTTGGCTATCTACCCACAAACTGCAATCTGTGTATCCCTCCACCAGACTGGACTACTGATACTTGGGCGCCTTCCCAATCATTGTAAAGATCAACCCAGTCGCCTACAAATTAGGGCTCCCCAGGAATGAAAATACACCTGACCTTTCATATCTGAAGTCTCATAAGGAAAGCCCAACCCTCCCCATCCTGTGAAGAACCAGAGTACCCCAAGGGATGACAAGGTCGAATGGTCACAAAATCCTCCATGACCATTTCAGGCTGGACATAAGGAATCACTTCTTTACTGTCTGAGACCCCAAGATTTGGAATAGACTGTCACCAAAGGCGGTTCAAGCACCTACTTTGAACACCTTCAAGAGACATTTGGATGTTTATCTTGCTGGGATCCTATGATTCCTGCTGACTTTCTGCCCCTGGGGCAGGGGACTGGACTCAATGATCTTCCAAGGTCCCTTCCAGCCCTAATGTCTATTAATCTATGAATATACAAGCCATGCTTGACAGGCCAGATGAAATCTCTTAACAGGGCACCTCTGAGCCTGTGAGTCATAGGTTGCCAACACCAGATCTATAGTATTCCAATAGAAGAAAACATACCTATCAGCATAAGCATAAAAATCTTTTAGAAGACCTTTACTCATTTAAAAATAAAGGAACTGAAAAATAGGCCTCGAGAACTTTAGTAGAGTTTTTGCATAATTTACCTGAATGACTGTAGTATAAATTCAAGAAAAACTAGGTGGACCACAGATGGCTTATCAGGATGCAGAGACTGACAAATGTAAATTAAAATTTAGCAGTGTTCTATAGAAGTTTGTTGGTTTCTGTGATCCAGTCTTTTACCTGTTTTTTGATATAGCAATGTAATGAAATATACCTAAACTGTGGTCAAAAGTAATTATATAAAAATGCTATCCTCTAAGTCAGCAGATCTGCTGTATGCAATGAGTCAAATCTGATCCTCTAATAATGCAAACTATTTATAATACCTTTACTCGTATTAACTACAATGTGGTGTGGCTATGAAAGAATGCGCTGGACATTTTTCTGACTTGAGCATAATAAAAGCACTACAATTGCACCTCCACTGTATTTTACATATCTCCCTTGTGCTCCAATTGCCAGCAACTGATTTTGCAGATTCGATTTTGAAGTTACAAGGCTAACAGATAAACAACCCCCAAACCTCAAATATTTTACTTGTAAACTGAGCAAATTATTCTGTATGTAAGATAAATATGGAAGTGCATGATGCCATTTGTAGTCACCTCTCAGGGTTGCACTTTTTTTTAAAGTTTTGAAAGGTAAACTTCAAACCCTGCTGTAAGTTACAGCAGCACATTGTTTTCAAGTGTCGGTGAAATCTTGATCCTACTGAAGTCAATAAAAATTTGTCAGATGTTTAAATGAGAAGTCACGAAGAGAAGTTTAAACTATTAAAATGATTATTGTATATAAATATGTACTAATGGTGGCCAACAAAAGAGTTATTACAGCCATTTATTAAAGAAGCATACTTTAATGCATCTTCAACATTTTACAAAATCTTTGTATGACACTACAAATGGAAAATTCTATTTGTTACTGTTACTGTTAAGGGGTAAGTACACGGACTTCTTAAAATATTTTGTATAGTAGTTTAAATTTAGTCTGATTTTGTAACAAATGTGGGAGTCATCCCTTAATGGTATAAAAGGAGAAGCACAAAACAGAACCAGTGTCCAAACGACAGCCATTTCAGGGGAAACTCTGAGTTAAAATATACCCCCTCATATGACTTATGTTACTGTGACACAGTGTTAACATGGGGAAAGAAGGCAGGAAAATAGCTTAGGTCAGTGGTCAGCAACCTTTTTTTGCCATGGTGGGCTGGAACGACTCAGCTTGAGTCCCAGGGCTGGCACTAGAATTCAGCTGCTGCTGCTGCTATTGCCACTGCTTCCTGCCACCCAATTGTGGCATGGGCAAAGCCCTACAGCCCAAGTACAGTGCAATGCAGGCAAAATATCCCACTGCTGAAGTCATAGGCCACAGGTTGGATCCAATGCCTCTGCAGGCCGGATTTGACTATTGGCTTAGATCACTGCTAGGAGTCAGCAGCCCTCACCAATTCCTGCATTGAAAGATTGACTGCATATCATATATGCTCTACTTCTACCTCTTTGTTACCAACAACTAACTCCCAACCTCAGTTTCAAATGCATGTCTGATCTAACAATGACCTTTAACAAATATTTCCCAAGTTAAAATCCCCGCAAATATTTGTTTATTATCTTAGATGGCAAATGCCACTCATCACATGCATTGTTGCAATGACAGAAAAAAAATCCAATCAATGAAAACTTTTTCATTCATTCACTGGATTTTGTTATATAGGGAGGGAAGGTTTGTCCCCTGAGTTCACAAAAGCCTGGATCTACTAAGGCTTTCCTTTTCTTATTCCAAGCCACCACAAAAGCACAAACACCTTTCCTTCTCCCCAAGTGATGTCGCAGTTTTACTGCACTTAGGAGTTTACAGTAAAAGATAGAAGACAGGACCTTTTCCTGAAAAAATAAACAAACCAGGAGCCTGTGATCACAGCAGTAAAAATGCTTCAGGTTAAAATTAAACTTTTGTGTACATTTGTGAACAAATCCTTAGTCTTCATCGCTGGAAACAAAGTGGTCGGCATAGTCAAAATCAGGGAAGATGATTGGCAGCTCTCCCCATTTCTTGTAAAGTTGATTTGAGGTTTTTTTATCTTTGTATCTGACCACGAGATTTTTGATTTTCAAGCAAGGAAGGTCAAGCCCTCGGTGTACCATCATATTTCCCCAAGCCTGAAAAATTGAAGAAAAGCATCTGTTAGCAAAAATAATTAAACAGATACCTTTTGGCACTACAGAGAATGAGGAGACACACACACTTACTTGTCCACAATGTTTGCAGATAATTTCACCATTTGTTTGGTAATCAGCATGTTTTTCTCGCAGTGTTTTATTTTCTCTTGTATAATAAAGGTCCCTGAAAATGGACATGAAATATGAATTAGATGGGGTTATTCTCTTTCAAAGAGGTGGCCTTAAATAGTATATTCTGAGAGTATAACTCCTAAAGAAAAATTTTGTCTGCAAGCACATTAGCAGAACTACTGCCATAAACTATGTCTGACCTTTGGACAAATGCAAGAGTAGGAGAGAATGCAAGGACACTTTGTCACCACTCTGCAAGGACAAGATATTACAAACTGTGTGCTGTGTGCTCCCCTGAGTGCAGGGTCTACCCTCTGGTAGCTCTTAAGAAGCAGAAAAGATATGGCTTGTTGTCTCCCTCTACCATGGCCAAGGCTCATCACCTTTAAAGGGGACCATTCTGCACACTTATAAATAATGATGCAGCTAGAATACTTCCTCTACATATTACGGAGCTCTGGGAGAAATGGTGCCCATAAGCAACATTTCCTCATTAACTTTCCCCAAACCTTCTTGCAATGGAAACGAAAAATGATATATCTCAAACAAAGGTGACTTTAGAAGGAGATTGTAGTGTGGGGTGAAGTCTGATATATAACTATCCCTCTGTTAGAAACAATTACAATTTATTTTGTGAAGTTAAAATAAAACATTTTTAATAATCTCTCAATTACAGTATGAAAAAAGTGCAGTACAGATGGCCTGCTTATAGCATAGCAGCTGTGGGTGTCCAGTGCTAAATGTTTAAGAAAAGTCTAAACAGTACACAGGTCTGAATGCAGAGGACCCTGAGATTCATATTGTCTTCAACTTACAGCACTTGATTACTGACAGCCTTGTTAAATACATCCAGTGTGAGCAAGGTAGCCTAGTTAGCTCTGTTTGTGGAAACTATCTTTTGCACTCCTTGGTATTTCATCCATTGGTTGGCCCCAAATCAGAGCTCAGTATGGTCCTGCCCCACCAGCATCTCAGCAGCAAAAAAAAGTAAGCCACATGTAACTGAAAAGATACTGAAACTTCTCTTACTTGCCAATAGCAGAATTTGGGTCATACCCTATTTTTTTCATGATAGTACCACTTTTTATTATTATGCAATGCCCAGAGTGCTGCTTTGCCTTCATACCAACAGGTTTCTACCTAAACAAGACTATGTAGTTTAATAATACTTACTGGAACTCCTTCTTAACATTGACATGATGCATGCTTTCAATAATTTGTATGTCTTCTCCAGAACATACTAGCTTGCCACAGTTTTTGCAAAGGAATGTTATTAATGATGGATTTTCCTTGTATATCTTACGCTGCTCTCTCTTTGCCTTCATTTTTATTTCCATTATACTTTGCATCTGAAACCCCTGAATCTAGAAATAGAAGGATAAGAACATTGTCCTATTTATGAATCTCCTCTTGTAGCTTCAGTAGAAAAAAGATTTATTGCCAAGTTTACTTCCAAAACCTCAGATATCTACATGGAAAATGGATTCTGGAAACTGACACTATTAAAGGGACACAGTCAAATTATAAATCATATTTTTTTAACAGTGTGTCTGAATTATAACATGCATCTCCCAAGCCAAGAGTGCTCAACTCCTGGCCCACAGGCAGATCCAGTCTGTGAAGTAGTGTCATTCAGTCCATGGGGCTCCCCAAAGGTCTGGAAATCTGTGACAAGGGAACAGTGGCAGTGCTATTTATTATTCATGAGCTGTCAAGTCCAGAGAGCCCTGTAGACTAGATAATGTGGCCCTGCATGCCAGCATGCAGGTGCACAGGGTTGGGTTGGTGCACAGCTGGACCTGGTCACACAGTTTTGCACCCATGGACTGACCTTACACAGTATCTGGCTCATTAACTGATCCTACACCACAGATTGGAGTACCTTTGGCCCCTGGAACCAAAGGACTGGGTGCCATTGTCCTAAATGGATTGTAACAGATGATTAGAGGAAAAATGCTTTTCTCTAGTTTTTCAGTTACTTTGCTTTTTTCATTTGATGACATTCTGTCTAATTAGTCTTTGTGTAGAGTCTTCCTATATCAACTGGGTAGAGAAAGGGTTTAAATAAAAAGAACACAGAAAAGTGGCTATTAAACAGTAAATATTGGCAGGTTTCAAAGCCAAATAGGGTACACAATGACATTTTTAACGCCTTTAAAAAAGAAAGTTTCACTGTTCCTTTTAGGATTCAAGTATGTAACAGAGATCTGTTTCTACTTACAGTGCAAAGGATGAGTCAGAAACCATACCTTGTTTACATACTCCTCCTGTGGCATCCTTTGGACACGTTGGATGGCTTTATACATCATTTGCTCACGAAATATATTGACATTTTCACGTTCAGCAGCTCCTGATCCACCTGATGCCACCAGTACGTAGGTGCTCTCATCAGCTCGGGCTCGTCCACGAGCCTGCAGTTTTCAAGATAAATGGGATCATAAATACTGGAGAGCCATCTGTGGCATTATTGCATATGTTTTCTGTAACAAAAGGTATTCCATGTTCCTTATGTGAAGCATCCCAGTGAAGCATTGCTTTAATTAAGTGTTCTTGTTTAAGAAACATTCTAATGCCCTATGCTTCCTTTGCAGTACTATTAAAAATAAGAGGCGGTGTCAATACACATCATGCTGCTAAAAGGATTTTTGAACCATGAAACAAATCTTTGAAACTTAAAACCCATATTGTGTCTTCAACAATATTCTTGCACTCACAGATCACATAAAATCATGGATTAGTAAGATAGAAGAGTCCTCTACAAGTCCTCTAGTCCAATTCCCTCCTTGAAGCAGGATTATCACTATCCAAACCTTTCCCTATAAATCTTTGTCTAACCTATTACTAAAACTACAGTCTACCCCGTCATGCAACCATAAGTCATAGCAGCCTAACCTGCCACAAGCAAAGCAGGTTTTCTGGCTAGACAAAGCCTTGGCTGGCATGATATAGTTGGGGCTGGTCCTGCCTTGAGCACAGGGTTGGATTAGATGACCTCCTGAGGTCCCTTCCAACCCAATTTTCTATGATTCTAAGCAGGAGGACAATAGTGGCAGGTGCTCTGCTGCTTCCAGTGTTGTTAAAATATGCTCAAGAGTTCCAAGGAAAAAGGGCCATGTCCCCACTCCCCACCCTCCCGGGGAAGGCAAAACCCCCCACAGTTCCTACCAGTCTGACCATATGGTAACATCCTTCCTGATCCCAAATGTGGCAGTTGGTCTGACCCTGAGCAGAGAGGCAAGACCCTCTAGACAAGAACCTCCAGGGTTTAGTCCAAATAGGAGCACTGGTACAAGCCAGTCAAAATCCCCAGCCTTACCTGCTGCCAACACCCAATGATTCTGAGCAAGATGGAAAATGTATACCAACAGAAGGTGACAAGTATTTCTTCCCTTGTGGCAACCAACAAAGCCCAGAAGCATTGGAAATACTTATTGTAGAGCACAGGCATAGCTACGCCTAGATCTTCCCTGACCAATGCTTAGCCAACTTCTTCTTGAACACCTCCAATGATGGAGATTTCAAACTTCCCTAAGTTTACTGCTTCATTGTTCTAATAGTGAAGAAGTTTATCCTGATATTCAATCTTAACCTACTTTGCTGCAAATTCAAGCTATTGGTCTGTACCCTGTTCTCTGTAGCAAGGGAGAGTCCTTCATGGCAGCCCTTCAGATATTTGAAACCTGCTATCATTTCTCCTCTTAAGTGCCTTTTCCACAAGCTGAGCATCCTTCAACTTCTCCTTGTACGGCTTACCTTCCAAACCCTTTACCATTGTTGTGGCCTTCCTCTGGACCCTAACTTCTCCATGTCCTTTTTAAAATGTGAAGACCAAAACTTCACACAATATTCTAGATGAAGCCTAACCAGTGAGGAGTAAAGAGGCTCTATCACCTTCCATGTCTTGCATCTAATACTCCTATTACATAAGAATGTAAGTGCTGTACTGGGTCAGACCAATGGTCCTTGTAGCCTACTATTCTGTTTCAGACAGTGGCAGAAGTGAATACTATAGAGATATATGGTTCAATACTCTCCCTGAAGAGTGATTTATCTACTCATCAATACCCTCCTTGGTTTAGATATGTCAGAGGAAACACTTATAGCCCTTCTGTTCAAAAGCCATTAATAGATCTACCATCCATGAATTTATCCAGTCCCTATTGATGCAGCCCAAAACTGCATTCACCTTTTTGTAGCTGTCACACTGCAGACTCGTATTGAGTTTGTGATCTACTATAAATAAAGTATAACATAGATAAATTTATTTTTGTACACAAATATTCCTTTCTATGTGGGATCCCTCTGTAGTATGGAAGCCCAGCAAAATTTTTCACCATTCTTTGCCTGCTCCATGACAGTATCTGAGCAGTGGTTCTCAGTAATAAATCTATCACAGATCCCTTTGAGGTTAAGAGAGAAGTTAAGCAAGGCTGCGTCATTGCTCCAAAACTTCTCAATATTCATTACCATGATGCTACCTCTGATCACCAACAAGTTTCCAGTAGGAATGGAGCTAAACTACTGAATGGATGGTAAACTGTTTAATCTCACCAAACTCTGAGCCAAAACCAAGACTACCTTGGCCTCAATCATTGAGCTCCAGTAAACTGATGATGCTGTAGTGTGTGCTTGCTTAAAAGTAGATCTTCAATCATTGTCTTTATTAAGGCATGCAAGAAAATGGGACTGATATTTAACATTCAGGTCCTCCGTCAACAAGCTGTTAATGAGCAGTCCCCAGCTCTGGTCATTCAGATTCATGATGAGACTGTGGAGAATGTTAAGTATTTCCCATACTTTGGAAGCCATTTCTCGCAGAAGGCTGAAATACAACATCACTTCAAATGTGCAAGTGCAGCCTTCAGATGCCTGAGGACATTTGAAGATTGTGACATCAGTTCTGAAACCAAGTTCATGCTTTATCAAGCAGCTGTGATCCCTACTTTACTGTATGGAGCTAAGACATGGACAGCACACAGGAGACACCTGAAGTTGCTGGAAAAGCACCATCAATGCTGCCTGCAGAAGATCCTTCAAATCCAGTGGTCAGATGTACCAACATTAGCATCCTCTTGCAAGCCAACACCACAAGCATCAAAACTATGATCATCCAACATCAACTTTGTTAGTTTGGACACATCATTTGGATGTCCAACTCCAGAAGCAGTTTTATTTTCCCAGCTCAGTCAAGGTGTATGCTCAAGAGGAGGATGGAGAAAGTGTTTCAAGGACATCCTCAAGGCCAACTTGAAAAATTGAAACATTGATATCATGTTGTGGGAAACTAGCATGTAGGACCACCCCAAAGAAAGGAAGAGTTTGCTGCTACGATCTCACTGAGGTATTTTGTAACCTCATGATGACAACAGGAGATGGAAAAGCAGAGGTGGCAGAAACTGTGTGTTGTGGACCAAATCAAGACTCCAGAGCCACCCATCCCACACAGAAACACATGCCTGAGTTGCAGTGGAACTTGGACTGACCCTGGATTGGCCTTAATAGCCATCTTCAGACCACAGGTAAGGCAATAATGGAAGACAATAACCCCTGACTTTGAGGTATTGCTGATGACGACAAACAAACATCTTCAGATTCTGCATAATTAGACAGTAAACACTTTTCTAGACCATATTTCTTTTGCTACGTATTTGTTCGTTGGTTAACATAACTGTACCTAGAAGCTCCAGCCGTAAGAGGAAATAAGTAAGTAATGGATTATTTGGATGCTGTTCTAAAGAAAAGTCTCTTATTCTTCTTTGTGGGAACACAAATGAGTACAAGAGAAAAGATCTTGTGACATTAATACAAAGGGCAGGAACATTCCTCTTGTCTGTGCTGAGTGATTAAAAGTGCCTCGGCACAGCTGAGTCCTCAGCACAATGAAAGTGTTCGGTTGCAAAGGATTCCCCTGTAAGGTGGGAAAAACCCTTGGTGCAATGATCAGTCCTGCCAAAGCTTACATCTGCACTCTTTGCAGACATACTTTCGATTGGCTCAACGTAAATTATTCATACATGGCGGCTGCCAATTGGCTCACTAGCTGTAAAAAAGGCTTGGGAAGTTTCCGCCCAAGTTGGAGAGAACTCCGCATGCACATTGGAAAAAACTTTCACGTGCATCTCGGAGCGGACTTGGAGGTCTGATCAACCACCAACAACTCCCCGTCGCCAAAATTCTGACATACCCCGTGCCCTGCACGCTCGAACAACATTGGTGTGCCACCGAGTTCCTATTTTTCTGTTTTCTACTTGTTTTCTGCAACTCTACGGAGCATGCCTACACTGCACTCCAGTTGTAAGTAAAATTCTTTTTTGAATTCAACAGATAAGCTTTCTGTGCCTAATTCCACTCCATCGCCAGCCCCATCTGGCCCCTCTCGGCCCCCACATGGTGTCACGAACAGGATCAGTATCCAGGGAAGATGCAATGCAGTTGGAATTAGTTAAGAATTGCCCCTGGCGCGGCGGGAAATGCCACGTGCTGAACGCTGTGGAGTTAGGTGCACACATCGCCTACCACCAAGCAGGTGGAATGGGTGGAAGACTCATGAGCGGTTACCTCTTGCTCGAGGGAGAAAAGGCAGCTGTGAAAGAGTGGGAAGTATGTCTCCACCCCAGTGTGTTTGGATGTGTGATGAGAAGCGAGCAGGTTCTATTCAGACCCCAAGAGGAAGAGGCAACAAACACTTCTCCGGACCAAAGCCAAGCAAAGAAAGCACTGCCCTCAGCCAGCAGTTTGTCCACTGTGTGCAGGACAGTGAAGGGCCAGTGCTGATTAATTTAAACCTGGTGCCTGAGCGGAGAGACCTGGAGCTTTTTCCTGAGTTCCATGGAAAATTAGGAGCGGAAGGTCACTCCGCAATTAAGAGGACTGCCTCGAAACACGGGAAGGGGAAAATTCTGCATGTAATGTTCTGCATGGTAACAACCCTGATGCAGGAAAAGGCAGAATTGGAAGCCTGACTGCTTGCCATTCGTGCAGCTGAGCAGGTAGCAGCAATGGAAAAAAGCCTAGGTCCTCCGCCATTTCAGGATGGCGACGAAACGGAAGGGAGCTGCCCTGAGAATCCAGAAGAGAAGGGCAGAGCTACTGGTGGGAGGGCAGAAGTAGTGACTCCACCCCCCATGACGACATCGCTCCCCATGAGCCCGCCTCTGGGCTACAGTAAGGAGGCAACAGGAAACAAGCTGCGCCTGAGTTCCCTGTTGGATGCAGCGATGACTCAGATGGCCATGCACCCCGTGGCAGCGAAAAGCCAAGTTACTGGTGCTGCTAACACCTATCATGACGAAACCTGGACCGAGTTGCAGGAGCTGTGCAAGAGGTGCAAGATGAAACCGGAAGAAACCTTAGCAATGTGGATGGGACGCTTGGTCATGGAGTTTGGATCCGACCTAGTGAACCAAGAAGAGGCAAGTTTTCTGACAAGGCAAGCCTTGTGCAGTGGAGGGTATGCCACCGATGCAAATATGGTAACGTGTAACCCTCATTGGCCCATTCCGCTTCCAGCACTTGTTGCAGGTCAAGCTGACTAGAAGTCATACGCCTGGCACAGAGGCTGTCCATTGAAAGTCGATGTGGAACAGATCTTGCTAGCAGTTATAGGGGTCTCCTACTGCACATGGAACCCTAGGATGCTGCACTGGGATTAACAACAGCCCAGCAGCGAGGACCATGGCCTCATTGTTACTTGCAGGATCAGGGAGCTATTCCAATCACGCTCAATGGTATAGATGCCTGCATCGAAGCATATGGAGGAAAAGCTTCCATCATTTTGTGGATTCTTTTGAACCCACTGGCCGGACAACCCACAGGCGATCTCCTAAGACAACTCCCGCAACTGCAAGAGCTCATCAAGCCAGACATAGAAACGTCCAGTGAAGCCTCATATGAGTCTAGTTTTTGGCCAATGCAGTGAACGCCGGAGGAATGAGCCATGTTTGGATTTCTCCTGCATCATTCAAGGCTTATGAAAAAACAGTTGCGAATTTTGGGAGATGAGGACCAATGGAACCTGATGTACAAGCTAGGCTTCTGATACTCAGCCAAGTCAGATGATGGATCATCATGTTAAAGCCCAGAATATAATTATGCATTGTAGTATAGTTAATTAATTGTTTAGAAAGTTTCTCTCTCCACAGGTCCGGGATCCAGAGGGCAAGCCAGGGTCAGATCAGACCAAAGAGAGAAAGGATACTCAGAGAGACCAGGATGCGATGTGCGGCATTGTTATGACACCCACCAAAGTCTTGATGATTGAACTGTTCATAACAAATATATTTATGTGTATTTGTGTGTTTATATGTTATTGTTTGGTTCAGTCTATAGAGAGAGAACCTGTTTCACTGTCCGCGTTTGTTTATACTTACCTACTGTGTGAACCCGTCAAGCTACGCGACGATTTAGCTGACTTGCATGTGCTCCAGCTTCAGCTGTGCCATTGGCAAGGGGGCATATCTGTGCTGAGTGATTAAAAGTGCCTCAGCACAGCCGAGTCCTCAGCACAATGCAAGTGTTCAGTTGCAAGGGATTCCCCTGTAAGGCGGGAAAAACCCTTGGTGCAATGATCAGTCCAGCCAAAGCTTGCATCTGCACTGTTTGCAGGCATGCTTTTGATTGGCTCAATGTAAATTATTCATACGTGGTGGCTGGCAATTGGCTCGCTAGCCGTATAAAAGGCTTGGGAAGTTTCCGCCCAAGTTGGAGAGAACTCTGCGTGCACATCGGAAGCAACTTTCACAAGCGGACTTGGAGGCCTGATCAATCACCAACGACTCCCCGTCGCCAAAATCCTGACGTACCCCATGCCCTGCATGCTTGAACAACATCAGTGTGCCACCCGATTTCTACTTTTCTGTTTCCTACTTGTTTTCTGCAACTCTACGGAGCGTGCCTACACTGTACTCCAGTTGTAAGTAAAGTTCTTTTTTGAATTCAACCAACAAGCTTTCTGTGCCTAATTCCACTCCATCGCATCCGGCCCCTCTCAGCCCCTACACCTCTGAGGCCCTCTCTTCAACATTGCCTAAAGGGGTGTAGAGGCACATTGCTGTACTCATCCTCTCACACCCTTTTCAAAGGGACACTATAGAGCTTAATTCTGAAGCGCTCTGGGTAGGTACTCTGCACCTAAGTGAATCTTACACTGTAAACAGACAGAAGATGAATCATGAAAGTGGTCTTGGTATTCCTGCTAAATACAGTATCTCTAACCACCTTCCTCACTCACGTCCAAGGCTTTCAAGGTTTCCTCCAAAACCCATTCATGTGATTCGCTATTGCTATTAAACTGTGCTCTGAAAATAGAGCTGTCAATGAACGTATTGCTCCACAGTAACCCTCTCATCCTCCCTCTAACAAAGGAAGGTTGTGTTGGCTTTCACATGCCACAATAAGAATTATCGGCCTTATTAAAAATATATCCAAATATGTAAACCATAATAATAAAGAAAGACCCACATGGCATACTGACATACCTGCACCATAGCAATTTCATTAGTGACGAGACCATAGCGGATAACAATGTTACATTCTTTGATATCCAGACCTTCCTCAGCCACAGTAGTAGCAATAAGTAGGTTTATATTTCCAGCACGAAATTTACTGATGACTTCTCTTTGTTCATTCTGTGAAAATAATTTTGAAAAATTCATTATTTTAGCTTTCAGCATCTAAACTCTAACTTTCCTTTTTAAAAACATATTTAATGAATTATGGTCAAAATTTTCAACCTTGCTTGCCTAATACTAGGCACCGAATCTCAGCTTGTGATCCTAATTCACTGGCTGTTAGGTTCTTTGTTCTGTTGCTATCAGGAGTACATATTCATACACACAGTATAAAAATGCCCTTATTTTCAAATGAATACAGAATTGTAGAAATATAGAATCATAGAAATGTGGAGCTGAAAGGGATCTTAGGATATCATTTAAATCAAAACCCCCTGATTAATGCAGGAACATCTTTGTCTAAGCCAAATCAGACAAATGTATGCTTAACCCACTGATCTTCAGCCAGGGTACTTTTAAATCCTTCCAAAAGTTCTGCAGGTACCATGCCATGTTAGCATTGTCAGATGTGCAAACATTTTTCATTAGACAAACTCAGAGATTTCAAACAGGAATTAATATTGTTAAAAAAAAATCCCTTAAAAAACAAAAACCCCTTTCTAACCTTTTGTGGTCTTTGGAGTTTTTACAACAGAAAAATAGTTCTATTTTTTCTGTAATCAAAGATTGAGTGAAAACAAAGAGCTGGCATTTTCTGAGGCGTGCCTTGAATCTAAGAAAGGTTGAGAACCATTTAGATAATCAAGTTGATTGTTTAACCAGGGTACATCTACACAAGACAGGTTACAGAAGCATAGCTCATTGCTATGGTGATGTAGTACGGTGATGTAGTATCGGTGGGCATGAACCATGATGCCACTGTTTCTGTGCAATAGCAATGAGCTACTGCACAGTGGCTCATTGCTATTGTGCAGTAGGGTCGGAAACCTGAGCAGTGTCAGGACTGCTCAGTACCAATGGTTACTATGCAGTCATTTACGCAGCTGGGCGCAACTGTCCGGTGCATGTGTAGACATACCCCCAGTGTCACAGTTAGAAAGTTCTTCCTAATATATAACCTGGGTATATAATCTAATACAGAACCTTTTGGTGGGTGGTTGAGGACCAGAACAGACTGCAAAATCTCAACTGCTCAACTCATGTCACAACAATATTGATTACCCATGGGTATTCAGGCCTAAAGAGGGTTTTTTTTATGTCTTAAGAAACAATAATATTTTAATGTCTATAGTTCTCTTCCCAAAAAAGAAATAACACAGTGGGTGTGTCTACATAAGACTGTAATGATGAGCTATGTAGACGAAGCTCGTCTACATAGTGACGTAATAGCAGCAGGCAGAAACTGTGAAGCTGACACTATGTCACCATAGCTTATTGCTATGGCAATGTAGCATCTAAAATAAGTGTACACAGCCAGGACTGCCTATTAATGGTAGGTACTACACAGTCATTTAGTACTTGCACTAAATGAGTGCACAGTACCAAATGCGCAGTCAGGGTCACATGTAGACATGCCCACTGAGTCTATACTGAAAAAAAATGGAGTATTGACTAGGCGTTTAAAGCAAAATAGGCTTGTGTGCAGAGACATAGGCATTTTTTGCAGTCTGGACATATCTTTTCTACTTGCTATGTTCAATTTGGAGGCTACCAAAGAATTAGTCAGAATTTGCTCTTTCAGCCGTGCACCACATTTTACTGATATTAAAAAAACAACAACATTTCTACAAGGGAAAAATTCCTAACATTTTTTTAAACTAAGAAGTTTTGATATCAATGAATTCTGTCTAGCAAGTAAACCACACAATTTTTGTAAGTGCTAAAATTACAGTCTCTTTGGGAACTAGAGCAGGCATACAAGAGGGGAGTTTACAAAATCAGAGTATTTAATTTTGAATAATTTTTGCTGAGGAAAAAGAAAGGTCAACAAACAAAACAGCATTAAGTAGACCTGGTTGAGTGATTTTTTGTGAATTAAGTTCATTGTGAATTTTGGCAATTTCTCATTCAATAATTAACCAGCTCTAGTGTGAAGCATATGGACCTATGCAAATGGAGTAAACAGCAATGCAAGGAAAAGACAGAGGTCAGAAATATTCAAAGTTGTTCTTTCCTTTTAATGTAATATCTAAAATGCAATAATACAGATTGTTTTTACTTTTGAAAATGCAAAAGTTAAACTATATTAAAAAGAACAACAGTTCACTAAATCAGACTAGTGCCAGGATATACAAAGTGAGCTTGTTCCATTAAACCTGTGGTGCTCAACCTCTGGCTTGTGAACCAGATCCAGCCCTCAGGGCCTTGTCATCTGGCCTATGGGGACTCCCTAATGTTCTGGAAATTTGGCAGTGGAAAGCAGTGCTAGACCCAGTGTGAAGCACCAATGACATGACCATGCATGCTAGATCACTGGTCTGTGGCTGGGCTAGCGTGTAGGGTCACTCTACAGCCAGATCCAGTGTGCAGGGTCAGGCTAGCATGAGGCTGGATCTGGCATGCAGGACTGGGCTGGCATGCAGGATCCAGCCCACAGACCAGCCCTGCAGGGCCTGATCTATAAACTCATTTGATCTTCAGGACTGGAAAGCTTATGCACCACTACATTAAACTAATGCACAAAGATAATATATGAAATGATTTAGATCATTGATGTCGGTGTACTAAATACAAAGGCAAACAATTCCATCTACCGTTAAAAAATGTCTTACTTACCATATATTAAATACTAAAAAAGCAGATGTTTTGTCAACTTAATAATAAAAATTTAAACCCAAAAGCTTGCTAAGAAGAATTTTTCCAACTATGTAAGTTGGTCTAATAAAAGATATCGGATTTACCCAAAGAATCTTTGTCTGCCTACGTCCTTAGACCAACAGGGCTACAACCTACACTTCTATACTAAAAAAGACATATTGCTATGGAGATGACAGTTAAGTTTGTTTCCTCTTCTATGAAATACATGATATCATAAGCACCCAAAACAGAGCACATCCCCATACTACATATATCATTGTTTTTTATAATGTTATTGACTTTTGTAAGGGAAGCCTTGGGTATGAACCCTTCAGCATGTGATTGCTAAACAGCTTGCTAATTATGGCTAAAAGCAGGCAGGGTAAGAGTGTGTTAGTTTTTCTGAAGTAACTGCCCATGAGCACTCTTACCCCATGGATTATCTTTCATTTACTGTAATGCAAAATTAAGCACATAGTGTGGTTATTTGCGTAGCTGATGTACTGTATTCCCTGCCCTCCTTTACCTTGTAGTAACTTCTTCATGTGCATGTGCCCAGAGATTTTCCCTTCCTAGGGAAACAAAAATGACTTTTTGACACTGAGGTAACTAGTGCACAATAAGATTTTACAGCAAAAAACTGGGAGTATGTCTGAATGATACAAGGCAATACTTTGTGTACAGCTATCTGAGTTAGCTCTGCCCATGCTACTTCCGAACTGCAAATGGTACTACCATATTTGCATGGCATTGTGCCCAGGCTGATTAGCAGGGATCCTGGTTTTCTTTGTTAAAAAATCACAAGTTCTCCAATTTAAAAAAAATAAATTTGTGAGGTTTCTGATTAAAAACCCCCAAATCCATGTTTTCCTATGATTAAAATGAAATGCCACCTTATGCATAGGTATCAGTTGAACACAATATTTTATTGACATATCTACAATTTTAAAGCAAATTAGAAGCCTACTAATGCCTCAATCACTATAATTAAATAAACTTTAAATATCTATAAATTTGGACAATTTTGGGTTAATTACAGAAAATGAGAGCTCCCACTGCCTCTTTTGCTCACCAGAACGTGGGTCCAGCTGTAGCTGTCCCCCCTCCCCCTCCACTCCTTGTGGTGTTGAGCAGCCCTGCCCATGACATAGCCCCTCACTCCCCATCCACAGCCCCACAGACCTGCAGGAAGAGGCCCCAGCTATCAGGGCTATGGAGCCAGGGACCCAGGTCTGCAGCCCCATCCCACACAGCAGCGCCAGAGCCCTGGCTGCTGCCTGCTGCCTGCAGGAGGCAGCAGCTGCTGCAGTTGAACAGAGCCCAGATCCCCTTTCCCCATGGATGGCACAGCCAAAGTGGAGCCTGTGAGGGACAGATGTTGGCTGGTTGCTGTGGGCTTGGACTCCCCGTCCTGCTGCCTTCCCCATGGGGCCTCTGAAACCCAGCAAGTGGGACTCAGCATAACAGGGCAGATTGGGGTTGGGCAGGGAAGCTTGTTGCCACCACTGGGAGATCTGTGCCCCTGCCCATCTGGCAGCAGTGAAGGGCACAACTCTATGCAACTACCCCTTTTGCTGCCAGGTGGGTGGGGGGTGCCCCGCCAGGGCGGTGTAGGGATTGTGGTTGCACCAAACTTCCCTGCCCCGCTCTGCCCTGCTGTGCCCTACTGTGCCAGGTCTCACTTGCTGGGTAGCAGAAGCCACAGGAGGAGGGCAGCAGGGCATGGAGCCTGAGCCCACAGTGGGCAGGCCACCCTGTGCACAAATCTGGGGGGGCCCATGCACCCCATGCTGCCTCCAGGAGTTGCCTGCAGCTCTGTCCTGCTCCCTGCCCTGCACATGAGCATTCTGGCCCTGGGCCTCAAGTCCCACCCCAGACCTGCCCAATTCTCTCCTTTGCTATGGGGGCCTCAATCCGCACCCCTCCCCACCCTTTACCTGTGGGAGCTGTTTTCCAGGCTGCCTGGCAGCCATATGCATGTGTACATGCGCACATGCACATAGCACCCCTGCTGATTGCCCTTCTCCTGCTCCCCCCAGCCCCTTGCAGATTTGAACTCTGCCAGCTTGTAAGGGAAAACACACCATTTTCTGCATCTTCCTCCTTAAAATGAGAAAATCTGGGTTTTGCCACATTTTTGCGTGGCAAATGGAAAACCTGGATCCCTGTTGATTAGCAATATTCCTCAGCAGAGCTAAATAGCAGTTACTGTAATGTGAACTCCGCTATGCTGCTTCCAGCTCAGGAGTTAGCATGCGCAGAGCTAGCTTAGATGACTTTGCAGAAAGTCTACATGGCACAAGGCAGCACTGTGAAGAGACAAGGCACTTGTAGTTCTCCACAGTTGGTGGATTCAGCAGTGCTGGGTAACCCCACCTGATTTGTTGTGTGGTAAAACTCTAATGCCTTTTCTTCACCCTGGTCTTACAATGCAATAACTAATTCATGTTAGTTGTCCTATGGTAAAAACAGACTTTTGGAAGTGAAAGCACAGCCTTAGAATTCTGATCCCCTGACCTGCCTCAGAAGTGAGAAAGAGACTCATTTTCAACTGATATACTTTAAAAAAGTAATAATACTTTGTCTATCTGTACTTTTCATCTGATGACTTGAAAGCTCATTATAAAAGATTGGCATTACTTGCCCCATTCTTCAGACAGAAAAGTGAATCATGGAGAAATGAGTCTGCAGACCCAGGCAGTACATTCTTTTCCCTTCCCTCAGAGCCCCCTTGTAGAAAAGAACCAGCTTGTAAACTCTTTGCCTGTATAGTGCCTGGAATAACGAGGTTTCTTTCTTAGTTGGTCCTTAGACACTATTAATTATCATGTTGACTGTGGCAATTAAGAGAATTAGTGATGTGCAAAAGAGGCAGCTTATATGTGAGACCAGTGGCAGATGTAGGAGTAGAACCCAGGTCTATGCACTAATGATTTAATAACTTGCAGATTTAAGATATGCACAACCTTTTAGTAGCCCTCTAATAATTATTTTGTTACAGTTCTGTACCTGAGTCATGGGTTTGAATTCACTGTTATGTCCAGCACCAATAAGGTAACGAGCTTTAATTCCCACTTCTTCAAATTTTGCATTGTCCTTGATCCACTGAAAGAGGGCGTATGCGCTTTGTCGAGTTTTTGTGAAGATAATTCCTCTTGCTTCATCTGTTTTTGTGAACTCTTCCATTAAAGTGTTTCGCAACTTTGTTAGCTTTTCATTCTCATATTCTGGCTTGCCAGCAATTGTTTTCAACTGTTTCCTTTTTTCTTTAAATAGAGTAGACAAAACATCATGTAAATAAAAGCAGAGTGATCTGCAACTTTCCATATACTTCTCCCCTCATAGTGGCTAATTTTCCACATAACCAGTTTTTCATACTCATATTATTTAGAAGGAAGCTTGAGAATAGCTCTCATATTCTAACACTCAAAATCTCTTATTTAAGAAACACTAGCACTTAACATAGGTATATATTTTTGGGCTGGTGACTTTGGGAAGACTGAGTCCATTCTTATCAGAATGCTCCTATAAGAGAACTTCTATTTTATGAAAGAGGCTCCATTGTTTAAAAATAAGTAAATAAATAACTGTTCAGTTCCTTATGAAGTAAAACACTGTATGCAATGAAGTTGCAGCTGCATGGCCTTATATAAATACGCTTTCTGAAATACCTGCCTTTGCAAATACAATTACTACTTTACACAACAGTATTAATAAAAAGATCTATCTACAGACATTATTTCAGATATGCATCTGTTGAGAACATCAACTTTTAACATTATGTAAAACACACAACATGAAAATATTTCTGCAGTATAGAATTACGTATTTTGACCTGGACATACTGTCTAATGCTGATACGTCATTTAATGAAGTGGTTCTCAACGTCTGGGAATGAATGCTGCCACTGCTCCTTTGCTTTCAAATTTCCAAGCCCTGTAGCCAGATGACGTGGCATGAGGGGCAAGGGCAGTGGACCTGATTCAGCATGTGTGGGGCTAGAGCTAGGGTGGTAGGCCCAATCAAGTCATGCAGCCAATCTGATGTGCAGGGCTGGGGCCGCATGGTGGGATGGCCCACGGAGAGATCCTGCACCATACATCCAGCTTGCAGACCAATCTTGCACCACTCATCCAGCCCACAGCCCAGAAAGATTGGGCGCCACTGCGTTCTTTAATGTATTATACACAGCATATTGTTAAACACGGATACTTTAGAAATGACCACTATATCAATGTGCCCAGGCAAATCAGGAGTTTGTGTCACCACTTGTCATGTATTGCATACCACAGGTTTCATGCTTACCATAAAACAAATCTAACAGAAATTTATCAGTTGCATCCTGTTTTGATGCTACTGGTTTATCATCATCATCATCATCATCATCCCTTATTTTTGCTTTCTTGCTTTTCTCCTCTTTATAGAAGTTATTGAGGTGGTTGTATGCATCGATCATTCGGATCGTGTCATTAATTTGTAAGGCATCACTGTATTTCTTCAAATGTTCTGCACAAACACGTTCTTTGCGTTTCTCTTCTTTTGCAGCTAAAAAACACAACATATAGATCACACACACAATATACACACACCATTGCTTTTCAGTAAACCATCCTCAATATTCACTGCCATGATATTCATAGATTATATTAAAGCATTTTTTTAAACTTACCTCTTTTCTCTTCTTTAACTACCCACTGTTCATAAGGCTGAGTTCCAAACTCAGAAGTTGCACTGAGCTGGCAATAGGTATGGATCTCTTGCATGATTGCTATAATTTTTTCTTTAAAAGGGTCCTAAAAGCAAATTATTGAAAAGTCATAACACTTATGAATATTATGAAAATAGCAAAATAAAATGACCTTTTCAGCTGAATATTTAAACTCTAAATTCTTAAAAACTTAAAGTTTTGATTTATAAAAAGCAATTGATGTTGCTCAAGATACTTCCCTATCTAAGCACTAACACCAGGGAAATGAAATGTAGTACATCATGACAATTTGCCCATAGCCTACACTATTAGCAAGTTTAAAGTCATAACATATTTCATCACAGCACAATCTTAACCAAGACCCAAAATTCTTGCTAAATAGAAGTACAAGAAACAACCCTTTGAAGAGATGTTAAAAGATTTCCATTTAACTTGACCTTCCTTGACTCTGTCCATGTTAAGAAATACAGCATATCAGTAACACAGATATTTTCCCTTACATTCATTAATATATTTTCTTCCTCTACAAAAGAGTCAGTTTATCATTATATGGGTAGAAATATCTTGGGGCCTTTTGGGGAATTTATGACGTTCATTAAGCTATAATATCCAAAGCTGCCTGGTGGATCATTATCAGCCTGCAAGGCAACAGCATCAAACTTAAAGCCTTGACTGCAGGGATTATACCTTTAAAGATCAATAATGACATCTTCTTAAGTCTCTATGCTGTGCCTAGTTCCTTGTGATCAGACCTGAGAAAGAACATCTTGCATTTGAAAGCTTGTCTGACTATTCCAATAAAAGATACCACCCTAAGAAAATTTTGTCTCTCTTTAAAGAGCAGTGCATTTTGCTGCTAAAGCTTTACAAAATATACCTTTCTTTTATCATCTGCAATCACAAACTTCTTATATGGTTCCTTCACTTGATCAGTCAGCTGGGAGGCATGTTCTTCAACGGTCATTATTCTACAAGCATCAAGATTTGCACATATCTGGATAAGAGGGAGAGTTTTTTTAATCTTCAAATATTCTGTGAGTTATATGACACACAAGTTCAATACATGCACATTCTTAATTTAAATACTGTTTCAAAATACCTGGTTTGAACTTAAATTCAGCCTGAAAAGGCAGCATGTAATTATAGTACAGTAATAGAAAATGTCATGACTTTTTGAAAGGTATCTCAGACAAAACTAATCAAACTAATTTCTGCCTGGGAAAGGAAAGATTTAAATGAGAAATTCTGAGGCATAAAAAAGAACATTTAGATAAGATAGAACAGTAAAATAAAATACAATTAAGGAATTATAGAAATTAAAACTGGACATAGAAGTGCAAAAATAACTGGAAATGCCTTTGAGAATAGAAGAGAGATACTGACTCAGGAGCTTAATCAAATTTTTGATTTGTCCTCAGTTAACAGTTCTACATATTAGAAACAGATACTTTTGGCTGATCACTGTCCTCTCTTAAATGATTTACACCTGTTGACTAGGAAGTGTATGACTGCTTTACCCTATGCAACTCATTAGCAGCCCCCCCAAAATGCATGCAATAAACACTGTGTACTTGGAAATATTCTACTATTTCTAGAAGAATCTTCTGTTTCTAGAATTAAAAATACCTGCAAATAAAGTGTTGCTTCTTTGTGAAAACTGGTTATGCCTACTCTTAATCTGAGAATTGATGCATTCAGTGTGCCTTTCAACTGAAGTCACTTAATCTATGTACCTGATCCTGCAAACCTAGCCTAGATTTAGTCCCTACTTATACAAGTATTTCAGTGGGAGAATTTGCTAATGAGCTTATAAAATCAAATGGTATGTACAGACCAACAACTGGATGATACTTTTAAGGCCCAATACTGACTTAAATAGTTTTTCTTTGTTATTAGTGACTTTAAGGGCTATTTACTTTCAGAATATGTTCTACGGCTTTTGCTTGGTTTTTTGCACCTCCCACACCGGGTGAAGCAGTCAGTCCCAGGATCTGAGGCTGTCGAATCACTTGTTTATTTTCTTTTTTTAGTTTCTTATTTTTCATCTTTTCTTTTAAATAACATCGCATTATATTGTTGTAGACACCTTCCTTCTGAGTGTGATGACATTCATCAATAATGATAAGAGAAAAAGCTGAAAAACATAACCAGTATTAAACAGTTACTTCTCCTTTAAAAATAGTACATGAATAAGTCAATCCTCTACGGGGCAAGGATACTAAGCGTTTATTAGTTTTTCTCAACTCTAACATATATGGGCTTTAACAGAAAATAAATCTTATGCAACTATATTTATATGTATCACAGTACACATTGAAATCTTTGTCTGAAACAGCATTTTTAAAGCACAGAGTATTTTTTACCTTAAACAGAAAGCATCAAAACTTTTGCAAAAATTACGTGAGAAAGATCTGAGCTCCAGGAACATCCTTAACCATTAGAGAGAATCTGCCACAGTTCGATTCAGCCCTACATTCTTCTATGAACAAATCCACAACATAAATTGTACTTTATTATTATTTCTTCACAGGAACACCCATGACTTGTTAGGAGCATTCAAGACATTCCAAAAGAGACAGTCTTGCCCAGAAAACTCACAGCATAAAGTAGATGGAGTAGTCTTAAGTGCAACAGTTAATTTAAAAATAAAATGAAGCTATTTTGTATGCATAGAAAGTAATTTATAGAAGAGAACAAAGGCTATTGGTAAGAACAGAAAAACTATGAGAACACAGGCCATGTAATCATGGAGGGTGATTTAGATATTGTTTGCTTTTCTTTTTTTCTCGTTAGATGTCCATTTAAATGCAACAACAAGAAGTCCACCGTACTACAGTTGGAAAGGAACCCTGTCAGTTTTGCTTAGTTTTGTTTTAAATCATAAATTATAAGACATAAAATGGTTCCCTGTACTATTTTCATCGGCAGGCAAGACAGTAAAATTTAAGAGGCTATGAGTAATGGTAAGGAGCTGGGTAGGAGCACTGGAAACTAAACAAAAGGCATTTTATTTGGGGTCTCCAACAGCATATCTAGGAAATGCTATTTATCACTGACAAAATATGATCTTCGTTGCACAGGGCTCTCGTGCAACGGTTGGCACACTAAAGCCTGCAGGCTAGGTCCAAGTGATCAGAGCTGGCTCATGAAGCTGAGACTTCTGGGGCAATTCCATAGGTAGGGACCTACCGAATTCATGGCAGAAGTGGGTGTGCTGTGGCTCCTTTAAACTTGCAGGTTCCCTCATGCCCCCACCTACTCCGCTGATTGGTGGAGGGGCCCCACTTGCAGCTCGCTACTGATCAGCAAGGAGGCAAAAACTGCAGTTTTAAATATGATGCCGTTTGGTTGGCTCAGGGGCCCTGGATGGTCCTGCTGTTTGCTGCTGACCGGCGGGGAGGCAAAGACAGCACCATATTTAAAACTGCAGTTTTAGCTTTCATGCTGATCAGGAAGGAGCAGTGGGCCGTCCACTAACCAGCAGTGAGGCGGGGCAGGGAAGGGAGGGAAGCAAGGTGCACACAGGGGAACATGCAATATTGAAGGAGCCGCCATACACTCTACCTCCGCCATCAATTCGGTAGGTCCCTATGGGACATGAGCACTGCGACGGGGGCAGCAGTGCAGCACTGCAGTGGTGGGAGAAGCAGTGGCAGTGGTACTTGCCAAGTCAAAGGCAGCAGCCTGCCTTCAGACCTAAATATTAAAGCAGTCCACTGCTCTGAAAGGTCACTGTTGCCTGCTGTATTAAATCTATATCAAACAGTATGAAGCAATCTGCTTTGTTTCTAACTATCTACTACACGATTACTGTTGGCAGCCCTGGCAGGTTTTCAATCCATTAAAGGAATAGAACTGGGCCATGTGAGGAGAGAGATTGGTGCTGGAGTACCTGCAGCTACAGAGATTCACTGAAGAGTGCACGGACTGCAAGAGAAATGGCAGCTTAGCAGCTGGCATTTATGTCAGCCCAAAGCTCTGTAACCCTCCACCTCCTTGGCCAGGGCACTTCCCAGGGTGTGGAAGGGGGAATTGGCTTGATGCCAGTACCACCCCCCAGGCAGTTGAGTTCAGGGGGTGAAAAGTTTGTCCACATGGGGCATGACAAATACTGCATCCTGGGATCCTGGAGGACTGAAACTTGAGCAGCTCATTTGTGGGGAGATGCTTAAAACTAGTTTATGTCTGAATTTGTAGAGAATCCAGTAGTCAAGAGCTCCTTGAGCCACTTAAGATTAATGTGTAACAAAGCCCTACATTTCTTCATCAGTACAAAGGGAAATAACTAGGATCTGCCTACTACAGATGTGAGAGGAGCAATCCCACATCTGTGTATTTACTATAATAAGCTAAAAGCCAAGAATTCAACTGCATTTATGTTCTGAAATGTGACTTTATATAAATGGTATCTTACTACTTGCCTCTTAGTTTGTATTTAGTTATACCTGTGGAACCAGTCATATATGATGACTTCAGAGTAAAAGCTATTTTAGTCATTATTTTGCCCAGCATCCCTCTCAGAACAAAACAGCTGAGATTTGTGTGAGCTGAGTTCTATACCTTCTATGCATCATCCAATCTATTCATTTTCACAAACCCACTGAAGGGAAAGAACTGCAGAGAAGCTACCAATAAATAAATAAATAAATAATTTTCTGGTGATCAAGCCTAAGACTAAAGGACCTATTTTGGGCTTCATTTTGCAGAATTAAGAGTTAGAAAAAAATTAATCATGCACGAATAAGCACTGAATCCTGCCCTAGCATTTTTACCCTGTTATTTTCCAGAGTAACCACCCTAAGTGAGAACTTGAGACAGAAAAACTCACCTGATAAATGGATACCTTCTTCATCTTCTGTAGCTGCATTCGACATTGAATTCTGAAGGATCTGAGCAGTACTTATAATGACATCATTTTTCCTGACAACTTCAGGGAATGAAATCTTCATCTGAGAATCACCACTTAATCTAGTAACTTGATAGCAATGCTTCAGGAATGGATAGAACTCCTTTCGGAAGTGCTGTTCCACTAATGGTACCTGAACAGAAGTTTGTAAAGAAGAGTTTTAATTGAAGAGCATGCACAGAAGGCATTCTATTGTGCACACAGTTCTGAATGAGACAACGTATGATAAAACAGCTTCCTTCCAAGGCTACAGAATTTCCCTCCTCATTTTGGCTCTTTTGCAGTTTTTTCAAGAAGAAGAATATATTCTGGATTTATATAATTTTGTTTCACACTGGTAGATATTTTTAAGATGGGGCCTTCTATTCTTCTTTTGTGTCTATTTAAAAATTCTAATGGCAAAAGAATTTTTACTATACTTTAATATTTCAATTGAAAAAACTTAATTTATACGTTTCCTTGCAGTACTGGCCTGTTTTAAGGGAACTAACCAGAAAAACATGACTAAAGCAGATCCAAGGAGGTGATCCATCCCCTCTGTGTGACATTGGTCAGGCTGCAGTTGGAACGCTGTGTCCAGTTCTGGGTGCCGCACTTTAGAAGGGATGTGGCTAGCATTGAGAGGGTCTAGAGGAGGGCCACTTGCATGGTCAGGGAGTAGCAGGGCAGGCCTTACAAAGAGAGGCTATGGGACCTGAACCTGTTCAGCCTCCACAAGAGAAGGCTGAGAGGGGATCTAGTGGCCATCTATAAACTTACCAGGGGGGATCAGCCGGGAGTGGGAGAGGCCCTGTTCCCCCAAGCACTACCCAGAGTAACTAGGAATAATGGCCACAAGTTGATTGAGAATAGGTTCAGGCGGCACTACTTCACAGTCAGGGCGGCTAGGATCTGGAACCAACTTTGAAGGGAAGTGTTGCTCACTCCTACCTTGGGGGTCTTCAAAAGGAGGCTAGATAATCACCTAGCTGGGGTCATATGATCCCAGCATTCATTCTAGCCCATGGCAGGGGGTTGGACTTGATGATCTGCTCCAGTCCCTTCTGACCCTAACACCCTAACAGCTAAGAAGGATTTTGATAGACTCGAGAGGGTCCAGAGGAGGTCAAGTCCTATGAGGAGAGACTAAGGGACCTGGACCTCTTCAGTCTGTGCAAGAGAAGGCTGAGAGGTGATCTTCTGGCTGCCTACAAATTAATTAGTGGAGTGCAGTAAGGGATTGGAGATGCTCTGTTCTCTAGGGAGTCTCTTGGGTTAACAAGGAACAATGGTCACAAACTGACAGAGAGCGGATTTAGGCTAGATATCAGGAAAAACTTCATGGTAAGGGTAGCCAAAATTTGGAATGAGCTTCCAAGGGAGGTGGTGCTCTCCCCTACCTTGTAGGTCTTTAAGAGAAGGTTGGATAGGCATCTGGCTGGGATCATCTAACCCCAGCACTCTTTCCTGCCAGACTCAATGGTCTATTGATATCCCTTCCAACCCTAGGATCTATGAATCTAAAGATTTCTTACAAAGAAAAGTAGGACTCATTAGGTGGCTCTCATTAACACACCCATATGTACAAGTAGCCTAATGATGAAAAGTAAATTTAGACTTTTCCAAATAATATTTTCAGTTTTAATTATCCAAATTACTATTCATAAAACAAGCAATTGATAACTTTTTTTCTACAATTAATGAGTCAGGCAGATTAGGCTTTCAGTAGTACTGGTGCAACGTGAGGTTCTTTGGATTTATATCTGTTTCTACACAGGTTTTTCATATCTACAGTCCATATTATAGTTATACCAATTTGCAATAATTTCAGATGTCCAATATAACAATATAAATGGCTAATACTGCTTTTATGGCACAAGATACCTTATTGACAAGTACTATAACTTTTCCACACTCTGATTTTCTTCTCTTCTTATCCAGGTGATCTTTAGTAATGTAAACAGCCACTCTAGTTTTACCACTGCCTGTAGGGAGACATATTATAATATTCTCTCCATTTAGTGCTGGTTTTGCAACCTCCATCTGGTAATCTCGGAGGACCAGCTCTGGTTCCGGTGAAGCTCTACTATCTGCATCATCTTCATCTAAAAATAAAGATCAAATAATTACACAAAAATGATATAAATTACAAGTGAGGTCATGTAAATTTAACTATATTATATGTTTTCAGAGTGAAATAAAGACTTTTCCCTATAATTTTTCCTGATTCAAAAAACTATTTTTCCTTTAGCTAGCAGGAAATGTTCTACAGATATTTGGACAGAGTAAAAAGTTGAATTTTGAATAAAATGCATATATTCAGACAAGAAATTGTGTTGAAAAGCAGACCAGGCAGAATTGTTTAGAATATAATATAAGCAGGAAACAAGTAATAAATATATAGCCAGATACTGTATTAATCTTTGCATGAGATTTACCGTCAACCTGTTCAAAATAATTTGAGTAGTGGAAGTTCCACATGCAGTGAACTGGTATAAACCTGGATGGATTTTAAAGGAAATGTGCTGTGCATTGCCATAGAGAGGACTCTGTCTTAAGTGAAGCTTGTGATGCATCTATACTTTTGAGACCACCACCAATCGTAGTGTGGCTAGAGGGGATATTAGCCACAGACATTACTGCTGGAAGCAATCTGTATCTTTAGGTAAGGCATATCTAATAAAACTCATACCAGATTAATAAAACCAGTGTTAATTATAATATGAGGCATTTATGTATATCCTTATCCAACATCCCCTGTCCCAGTGACTTCATTGAGCTCTGGATCAGACCATCATGTTTGATACATTCAGTGTATTATACAAACATTAATCACTCAGGATATATCTTGACTCAAATAAAAAGCTGGTTTTGCTTCAAAAGTAATAGGATTTTGAAGCAAATCTAGGGTTTGTCTTGGCTACTGAACACATGTGCAAAATACAGCTTGCTAGAATTTTAAAACATGTTGGTTGTAATATATTTTAAAAGACAAGAATTTCATATGGTGTATTTCATCAGTGAATTACTAATTGGATACTAATGCAATAAAGTGGTAACAGTTTGATATTTTTAAAGATAATTGTTTTAAAAGGTGGGTTTGGGAAAAAAAGATGCAAAGCAAGGATAATGAGCATCTGTATGTAAATCAAAAGCATCAATTTTTATAAGCCTTCAAGGAAATAGGTAACTGGATGAAAAAGAAATAACATAAAATATTTAAGACTTGATATCAGTGCAAATACTCTGATGTTTATCAAAACAAAGAAAAAGATACAGAGGAGAGCAAGTTAAATATTTGATCAACCTGGTAAGTTAGTTGGGAGTTTCAAAAACTGAAATTAAGCGCAACAGATGGATGATATAGTACTAGTTTCAATATGATTTATCTATGGGATTTAGCCAGGCAGAAAGCAAACATATGCCCTTGCTCAAAAGAAAGTAGTAGTAATCAGATGACTACCACCAAGCACTTTCTGGTGTGAATTTTCCTGTGTTCTGATAGTATTGCACTCAAGCTAAAAGATAAAACAAGAAAAAACACTTAGGATTGAAACCTGAATGTTTCCATCAGCAATCTTTTCTCATGGTTCATTAATTTCTGTTGTTAGTTTAGTTTTATTTAATGGAATCATAGATACGAGAAACAGGACACTTCTTTGTGTATAATGTATCAGTGATGATAAAAATTCTGTGGTTCATTTTCTATTGATATAATACGATAGCAGAAGCAGGGATTTTTTGCTTTGCTTTTGTCCAGTGTCTTTATCTTCAATATGTAAATGCTGAGAATCGATTATACAAACAGTTCTATAAAAATATGGATGACATGAAAATCATTCTTAAATTCACTGACATACTGTTGTACTGAAATCCATCCTGGCTTTTTAAATGTCATATGCTAATTCAAAGTCCTAATCCTTGTCTCAGTGACTGCAGGCTATGAGACTAGCACTGAACCCATAATGTCATTTAGCAGTAGCTTTAACATATCATGACATAGTCCAAACAGGAAACTGAAAAAAATCCTTGTGCTATGAAAAACGTTGTAACTATATTTGTTTGCAAAAAACAAGCTTGTTCCAGCTCTGAGTTGCTAATATTCCCCGTCCTTTTGTGTGTTTTAAGTTACAAAATTAACGGTTTAGCCTTGTAGTATATAGGACATAAGACTTTTCAAAGTGAACACCTCAAATTACATCAGTACAGTCAGTATGGTACAATCTACCATGAAAGCCAGTACAGTTTACCAGTACAGTCTACCATGACCAGGTTAACACAGTCCAGATTAGCCCAAGTATATATGGGAGCAACTGAATCTTCTTTTCTGATTGATATACTATAAAATGTCCATCACTCTTTTATTAGTAGTCTCTTAAATAGTGTCTATGCAAGAGATGCCCCCAGTGCTGCAACTCCTCCATACTTTGAAATATCTGGCCCTAAGTAAGGTTGGAGTACAGGTACCACTGACTTTTGCTGAAGCATTTGGTCCTGCAGTCATGCAAGGGCCACTGAAATCTATTTCTTACCCCTTAGATGCCCTCAAATTAGAGTCAATCAAAGAGCTAATAACAAGTTTGTTCTCTTACCAACTCAGGAGCAAAGCACAACCTGACTTTCCTTTACAGGTTCATTTTGCTCTTAGTGAAGCTACAGCAAAGTTAGGTGCTGAAATACTTTGTAGCTGGATACCACTGTAGTTACTAAACATTTATATTATATTCCAGTATTATAAAAACTGTTCTATAAAAATATGGATGGCACTATATTTTTATACAATACTGTCTGCCACCAATATGGGGCACACAGTATAGAACCAGCTAAGTTACTTTTGCACTATAAATTGATATGTACTCCTTTGGATCCATTTACCAGCCTCTCAGTGCAGTTTTAACAGTCCAAAGCAGCCAGAATGAAGTCCAGGACTGACCTGCACATGAATCAGAAGAACTATGGTGGAAAACTATAGATAAATACTTTTCCTGATAATATAAAAACTTTGAATGCTGTACAATGCAGATGAAAAAGTGATAAGATGATAGACAGTAAGAAAACACTGGAATTTTCATACTGTATCAGTTGCAGGCCTCATAGAAGATGGGGTTTAGCACATTTCACCCATGTGAATCTGTCAATATACTCCAGAGTCAGAAGCTCACCTGAAAGGAGGCTCTAGACTCATCCCCACTGTCTCTTAGATGTACTGAAGACCATGAGCTCATGGGTAAGTGTTGGAGATGAGTATGGGGCAGCCTCAAGCGCGAGCTTCCAGTTGGAGAACATGGCTGGCAATGGACTTAGGGATTGGTACATGCTCAGTCCCATTCTCCCTAAAACCCACTGCTGGTGTGATATAGACAAGTCCCTTGTTGAACATCCTAAGCACTCAGGAGGTAGGGAGGCTGTGGAATGAGCCAGGCCGGGGCTTCGCAGAACCCGATGCAGATGCAGTCTCCCGGCTACCTGCCACAGCTGGCCCAGGACCCCAGTTCCGCTGCCTGCAGCCTCCCCACTTGGGGATGGCCTGAAACCATGGCTTAATTACCTTGATTAAGTTTAATAACACGTGGTTTAATGGCTTCCCTAGGCTTAATCATGGTAATTAAGCTGCAGTTTTAGGCAATTTGCAGGGATAGGTTGGACTGCCAGGTCCCCTTGGCCAATCAGAGGTATGGGGGGGCTGCACTCAGCCCATGAAGATGGCAGTTAGCCCTGGGATCTGCCTGTGAAATTGGCCAGCTGCTCCTCAAGTTCAGTAGATACCTAGCTATGAAATCTGTAAATGACACCAAACTGGGACAGGTTGCAAGCTATCTGGACAACAGTGTTCAAAATAAGCCCAATAAACCGGAGGTGTCCACAGTCAACAAGATGATATTCAATAAAGGGAAATGCAAAGTGTTGTACTTAGGAAGAGAAAATCAAGTATACAAATATAACTTGGAAAATGGCCAGCCAAAGATCAGAACTGCAGGAAATAGTCTGGGGATTGTAACAGATTACAAATTAAATGTGATTCAGTGATGTGATGCTGTTCAAACTGCCCCCAAAAACAAAAAGCAAAATTTAATTTGGAATGAATTAACGTATGAGTATTTATGGAAAACATAGGAAGCACTGGTGAGGTCTCAACTAGAATACTGTGCATCCTAGAAAGAAAAATGTGATAGAGTACAGAGGAATGTAACAAGAATGATAAATTATTTAGAAAACCTTATTTATATGGGAAGATTGAAGGAATGGGGTTTGTTTAGTTTAGAAAAGAGAAAGAAGAGGACATAAGTCTTCCAGCACAGAAAAGGTTGGTCACTTCTAATACACAGTTATTCACTATGTCCACTGGGGAAGGGACAAAAATAAATTAGTTTAATTTGCAACAAAGAATTAACTGAGATATTAAGAAAACATTTTTCTAAACATAAGGGTACAGAAACAGTCTACCTAGAAATGATAAAATTTCCTTCTCAGGAACCTTTTAAAAACTTGTTAGAGAAAAACCTCTCAGGTGTGAGCTAGATGTACTTGAACCTGCCTCAGTGGAGGAGATTTGAGTAGATGGTAGGTTTCTTTTGCCCTTACATTTCAATATTTCTTCCTATATTACTATTTAGTTTTTGTTTTTGTTTTTTTACTAAAAGTTAAGAATTGTGGATAATGTAATTTTCTTAGTGAAGAAAGCAAGAAAGGATTAAAGAAAAAGAACTAGATCAAAAGTGAGGCAGTTTAGGTCATGGGTTATGGTTTGTATCCATTTATAAATCTTATATCAAATACCAAATCAGTTCATCCTGTGTTCCATGATTCCTTCACTTTCCATACAAATACAGTTGTCAAAAGACCAACAGTCAATTGGAAAACCTTATCATCACTAGTTTTTGCAACCTCAGAGTCTTCTCCTGAATGTTTTTTATCATACTTGAGTTCAAGGCATCTATCTATACATGTGTATGCAAAGCACTCGTAGAACTGTTTGCAATTTAGGACTTTATTGATGAAATTCAATTTCAGGCCAGCATCATACAACTTTTAAATTTTTTTCCAGAAAACTATTTTTTTTACAAAGTCTACAAATAGCTTGTAGAAAATGAGTGTATTACACACACACACACACACACACACTATGGAGCAACTACCACTACTTTTAACTTATTTTGATACCACATATGTCCCTGAATCTCCAGGCCATTTTGTACTTTAACAGCCAAATGTTTGCCCACCTGTCCCTGAGCAAAAAAACTGAGAAAACTGACTACATGACAGCTATAAAGGATGGCTGGAAGTGAAATTGATTATATACTTACTCCTGTCATATGCAAAAAGTCTACAAAATGGAGGGGGGGAATAAAAACAACAAAACTCAACCTGCCCAAATCAAAACCAAAGATTTTCTCTTTTAGTCCCAAATTTTATTTATATCTATAAAAAATCGACAATTTTAAAAGCAAAACAAGAAAAGCTCACAAGTGTGCTAAATAAGGAACCATACTTCAAGACAAGAGACATGCTCAGGTGGGATGGGCTTCACCTCTCCCCAGAAGGTAAGCATATGTTCTCCTTCAGGTTGGCTGATCTACTCTGGTGGGCTTTAAACTAGGCTCACTGGGGGAAGGGAGGATGAGGTTCAAGGGAGCCTTGGAATACCAAACCAAGTGTTGCCCACAAGAACAGCTCAGCCAAGACTGACGACGAGCACAAGAAATACCCATGTAAGAGACCTAGATAGTCCTGGGATTAGGGGGGTGGTGAATACACCTTCGGAAGGCCTTAAATGCCTATACACACTAATGCTCATAGTATGGGGAACAAGCAGGAGGAATTTGCCCTCCTACTAGCTAACACAAGCCCAAACATAGTGGGGCTCACTGAAACATGGTGGTATCCAATGCACGACTGGGCGGTGAACATCAAGGGCTATAGGCTGCACAGGAGGGATAGAACCGGGAGGAAAGGTGGGGGTGTGGCGTTCTAGGTCATAGAACAATTCACATCCTCAATGAGCAGCAGTGGGTCAGAGGAGGGGACTGAAGTGACCTGGGTCAGAATACAAGGGGTTTGGGGGGAAAGGGACTTAACGGTGGGGGTCTACTACTGACCACCCAACCAGGGAGAAGAGCTAGACCGGGAATTCTCAGGTCAGCTTATGGAGGCAGTTAAGTTAAAGGATGTGGTCATCATGGGTGACCTAAACTATCCAGACATTTGCTGGGAAGAGCAATCAGCCAGGTCTGACCACTCATGTAGGTTCCTAGCCATGTTACAGGACCTCTATCTAACCCAGGAGGTACACAGTCCCACCAGGGGAAATGCTTTGTTAGACCTGGTCCTGGCCAGAATCGATGACCTGGTAAGGTGACTGTGGGTGCTCGATCACCTGGGCAGTAGCGATCATCTCCTACTGGAATTCACCATCCAGTGCAGGATGGCAAAGGCCTGCAGCAAGACAGCAGCCCTGGACTTCAGAAGGGCAGATTTCATTGAGTTAAGGAGACTAGCTGGGGAGGCACTGAGGTCCCAGAGGGGTGAGGAGCTGGAAGTCCAAGAAGAGTGCCCATTTCTGAAGAAGATGATGCTCCAAGTCCAAAGGGTAGCAATCCCATCAGGGATCAAAGGGAGAAAGAGTGCTCAAAAGCCCCCATGGCCCAGCAAATGCATCCAGGAATGTCACGAAGCTAAGAAGGAGGAAGGCGTACACCCAATGAAAGGGAGGGGCAATCACCAGGGAGGACTATTCCTCCGTTGCTCAGGATTGTAGAGGGGCTGTTAGGAAGACCAAGGCGGAGATGAAACGGACTAGCAACCCAGATCAAGGATAACAAGAAATCCTTTTTTAAATACATGGCGGGTAAAAAGAAGGTTCCAGGTAACATGGGGCCTCTGCTGGACACACCTGGAAATCTGGTGGTCTCACCAGATGACAAAGCTAACCTTTTTTCTGAGCAGGGACCAGGTCATTCCCCTGACTGGGATCCCAGATGGTCCCAGGGGAGGCGCAGCCAGGCCCAGGATCAGAGAGAACCTAGTCAGGGAACTTCTGGTAGGACTGGACGTGTTCAAATCAGCAGGTCTTGACGATCTCTACCCCAGAGTGCTGAGAAAATTAGCAGAGGGCATTGTGGGACCCCTGGCACAGCTTTATGAGCAGTCATGGTGCTCTGGTGAGGTGCCAGATGACTGGAAAAGGACCAGTGTGGTCCCCATTTTCAAAAAAAGGAGGAAGGAGGACCCAGGAAATTATAGGCCTGTTAGTCTTACCTTGGTCCTGGGGAAGATCTTTGAGAAAATTATGCAGGTGCACATCTGCAAGGGGCCAGCACGGGAGTGTATGCTTAGGGGCAACCAACATGGGTTCATTAGAGGCAGGTCATGTCAGACCAACCTGGTAGCCTTCTATGACCAGGTCACAAAATCCTTGGATGCAGGTGTCACGGTGGACATAGTCTTTCTGGACTTTAGAAAGGCCTTCAACACTGTCTCTCATCCCATTTTTGTTAAAAAATTAGGAGATTGTGATATTGATGCCTACACAATCAGATGGGTTGCCAATTAGCTGGAGGGCCGCACCCAGAGAGTGGTGGTGGACGGGTCATTTTCGACCTGGAGGGATGTTGGCCCACACTGTTCAACATCTTGATCAGTGACTTGGACGATGGGGTGAAAAGCACTTTGTTCAAATTCGCAGATGACACTAAAATGTGAGGACAAGTGGGCATGCTAGAAGGCAGGGACAGGCTGTAATTGTATCTGGACAGGCTACACGGGTAGGCAGATGAGAAAAAGATGGGATTCAAAACTGACAAGTGCAGGGTACTGCACTAGAGAGGAAGAACGAGCAGCTTGCCTACAGCCTGGGGAACTCCCTTCTTGTCAGCACAGTCATTATAGACTCCAAGACGAACATGGGCTGCCAATGTTCGGACACAGTCAGGAAGGCTAACTGCACCTTGTCATGCATCCACAGATGCATCTCGAGCAGGTCCAAGGAGGTGATCCTCCCCTTCTATGCAGCACTGATCAGGCCGCAGTTGGAGTACTGCATCCAGTTCTGGGTGCCGCACTTCAGGAGGGATGTGGACAACATAACGAGAGTCCAGGGGAAGGCCACTCACATGATCAGGGGCAGCAGGGTAGGCCCTACGAGGAGAGGCTACAAGACCTGAAACCTCCACAAGAGAAGGCTGAGAGAGGATCTAGTGGCCATCTATAAATTGGCCAAGGGAGACCAGCAGGCAATGGGAGAGTCCCTGTTCCCCCAAGCACTACTGGGAGTAACAAGGAATAACGGCCGTAAGTTGATGGAGAGTAGGTTCAGGCTAAATATCAGGAGACACTACTGCACAGTCAGGGTGGCTAGGATCTGGAACCAACTTCCAAGGGAAGTGGTGTTTGCTCCTACTCTGGCGGTCTTCAATAGGAGGCTAGATAAACACCTTACCAGCGTCGTTTGACACCCAGCATTCTTTCCTGCCATGGCAGGGGGTCGGACTTGATGATCAGCTCAGATCCCTTCCAACCCTACCAACTATGAAACTATGGTGGTATCTTTTTAAGTAGCTAAGAAAAAAAAAGGGGGGAGGACTCTTATTTTCAACATAATTTAAAGGCTAAAAGTTAACATTTAACTACCACGCTATCTGCAAATAAAATCAGAAAGAAACAATAATGTATCAACTATGAGACTGAAACACTATAGCAAAAATCTTTGTTATGACTTAATTCATTTCACTGTTAAGCACTCCCTCTGCTGGAAGACAGTGACATGGCAGTTATTTTTTTAAAAGAAGCTCTACTTTGATGTCTAAAAGGGCACTGATCTTTTCTGAAAAATCCCGTTCATAGGACCTAATTCTAGGCTGTCTACATCAGTACCCATAAGTACAAAAGCAGGCACAAAAATTATCTAATCAAACTGTTAGGCTAGGGAAAGACATTACATATAAACTGGTTTAAATGATCAGAAACTGGTTTAAACCTGAAACAAAACATGTTCAGTGCATATAAATCAGTTTGAAAATGGCTGAAATCAGTCTGAGATAAACCTGGTTGAATGTAGTATCAGGCTTAAATCAGACTGATTGAAGTCAAACAGGTTTGTTTGCAATGTCTTTCCCAGACCCCTTGCTAGTTCAAGTTAAACCAGGCACCCCAGCATCCTGGCATGCTCTCTGACCTTGGTGGGGCTCTCTGCTCCACAGCAGAGCCGCCCCCTCTCCTCTGCTCCCTGGTTGCAGCTCCAACAGAGACTTGCAGGCTGCTTATTCCCTACCCCTTACCACTCTGTTAAAAAGGAATCCCACCCCCGCCTTATGGATAGGTATCAACTTGCAAACCACATGCTGGCTAAGGTCCCTGCTGTGACAAAGGCAGAATCAAGAGGTAGCTGGTAATGTCCTTCTGTTGTTTTCTTAATGGGGTGATAAACACTGAGTTAGGGATGATAAACACTTGTTATCAATTCTCTGCTGGGCTAATCAGAGTGTCCTGCCAACCCCCAGCTCAGGACTGTAGAAAGGGAGGGCTACTGTAGCACCCCCTGGCTTCTAGCCTGAGCCACTGCATGTGCCTGCATTTCTGGAATGAAAAGGGAATGTCTATTCACCTCCAAATTGGTTTGAATCAATCCAGGCTGAAGCTTTTTGAATGTCCGTCCCTAGCCGTAGTATTTAAATTAGTCCACAGAGGAAAGACCATGGAAAATCTGACTCACAGCACTTAGGAGGTTTTCAATTAATAATCCCACATGCTGAGAATTGCTGCAGTCAACAAACAATCCACAAAATGAAACGGTCATTATAAACAAAAGATTCTATTTTAAAATGAGATTTAACATTTCCTGGGAAAAGGAAAGTTACAATATTAGCTACTGGTAAGGATTTCTTAGGGTGATATATTTTATTGGACCAACCATGTAGTAGCAGACAAACTTCCAAAAGCAGAGTGGAGTGACCATATCTTAAGTGGAGGTCAACATGCCTTAGGCAGTAGAAACAGAATTGTATCTTGCTCTCTTTTTAGCAAGTTTTAGGGCCCTTGAAAGACTGCTTAACAATAACTAGGTCTCTTCTTGTCCACACAACAAAATAAATATAAAGCTGAAGTGGAAGCCCAGGAGACATAAGCCAGGTCCCCTGAGGCAGAGGAGCAGTGCAGCCCTGAACTCTCTGGGGACAGGAGCTCCTGCCATCTCAGGAGGTGTGGGCCATGACAGGTACTCTCAGGCCTGAGAGAGCCAGAGAATGAGAAGGTGTCTTGGCAGTGGTATGATGACCCAGAGGGGAACTCTGGAAGTTTTTCTGGAAAGCAGTGGCTTGCATTTTTATTTTAGTTTTATACTGGAGGACTGGAGATGGCTGTGGGATGGAAAAGAAGCCATAGGAGTGCCTGAGGGGCATGCCAGGTTTTGAAACCTGTCAGGGGCAAAGCCAACTGGAGGACACCAGACTGGTCCATTTTTCCACTGTCTATTGTTGCCACCTCTACATGCTTGTGAGCCACATGATCCATCATGCTGCCCTCACGTCCCATCTAGACACCAAGTGGCGGGACCTACTTGGCCAGGGCATGGCTGAGGCACCTCAGTGGCTGAGCCTATACTCCACCCTCATCCCACGAGCCAATGGGGACCTCAGCTGGTGAGTCCTCTATGAAGCCATCAGCATGGTGTGTATGCAGGCAGAGGGAGACCCTGGCATACATGACCCTGGAGTGAGCCAGGCTGCAGCCCCTCTACCTCTACAACCTCCTTCTGAAGTTCTGGTTGAATTTCACCCCCCACTTCTTTGTTTTTGGTCACCCTGAGATCTCCTGGTCAACCTGCTCCTGACCCTGGCCAAGTGGGCCCTGTACTTGAGCAGGAAGGAGACTCTGGCTGGGAAGGTGCCCGGAGACTGTGGGGCCATTTTCCTCTCACTTGTCCATGCATGTATCCAGGCAGAGCACCAGTGGGTGGCATTCACTGACTCCTTGGATGCCTTTGAGGCTGGTGAGTGAAGCCCAGGGGGCTCTGCTTGGTGTCCCCTTCAGGCACACTCATTTTCATGTTTTGACCCTTTGACCCACGTGGCACCCCTATCCTGTTTTTTTTCATTAGTTGTCCTAAGAATTTAGCTGTTTCATTCGTCTGTTAGCCCCTGTAAAATGGGGCTATTAGATAGCCAGGTGGGCCTTGCCCACGGTAATTGGATGGACAAGTAGACAGGGGCAGAGGCATGAGACAGAAGCAGGCTGAGGCCAAGAGAGCTGGAGCCTGAGCTCAGAGGGGGTGACTAATATGGCCTGAGACCTACAAGAGACTGAGACCCTAAGGCCAGGCAAGAGCCTGTGGGCCTATGCTACCAGCCCCCAGCCAGAGTAACTTGTAGGCTTAAGACTAAGAAAGTCAAAACCTATATAGAGTGATATCTGAAGCACTGGCATGGTTGTAGGGGCAGGAAGCCATGAATCGTGCTTAAGGTAACAGTTGCCACTTAGGGCTTGGAGGACAAGACTAGGGATCAGCTGGGTATGGGAGGCATCTGCTGGCCAAACCAAGCTAGGGCTCACTCTGGGACCTGGGTACAGCCTTCCTTCTACAATAAAAATAATCCATTAAGGCATGGCAGATGAAATGAAAAGGGAGAGTACCCTGAGGAGCTGGAGTGGGGCAGAAGCCACATGGACCCCACGGGCCTGGTCCTGCCCCAGGGCCTAGTTCTGCTATAGTTCCCTCAAGACATTCTGAAGTGGGCCACAAGATAGCTTATGGACCCTCTGATCTTGAAAGATTTTCCCATTGTCTGTTTGTTATTAAGTCAGGCCAACTGCCAAGGTATATTTAAATACTTCTTGCTGAATTTAAATGAAATAGGCTGCAGAATTTGGTGCACAATGGAGGAATACTTATCAACAGGTCTTTGTATTACTGCTACTGCAAAGTCAGGGAAGTCTCCACTTCTCCAGAGTAGTGCTCCCCCTTTTCAGTTCTTGCTTTGTTAGCCTTAATAATAGCACACAAGCGAGTGCACTGAAGTCCTTAGCATCATAGCAAAGAAATCTATAATATTTTATAGATCTTGCTTTTAACTACTTTTAATTCCTGAATCAAGTCATGCAAAATACTAATTACTAGAGATACCTGAAACTAGAGGAGTTTCTTTAAGACGTGTTTCTAACAAATTGTCTTCTCTGGACAGGATATCATTCACTTCATTGTTTTGTTTTTGCTCCTTTGCCGTTTCAGAAGTCATTGAATTTTGAACTTCCTTTTCCTCATTTGCAGTTGTTGGTTGCTTTGGCTCATCTTCTTTATGCTCTGTTTATAAAGCAGGAATAAACATATTGCATTACAAAACTCCTGATATTCTTTTTAATTTGGACTCTTGTCTCTAAACAATGGCAACTAAAATAGCAAGTCTAATCTGCATGCAATTTTTCACAACCACCTCAGCACAGAGATGAATATCTTTTTTTTTCATGGTTAAGTGTTGATTCAAGATTTCTAATTTGGGATTTAGGTAACCTTTTCATTTTAGTATGGAAACTGTGCCCAATATGTCCATAACATTTAATGCCACTATTTCTGGGGGGAAGGAGGAAACATTTGATTCTTTAAGATTTGAAAATAAAATTTAAGGGCTAGATCATAATTTCAATACATTTCTATAGCCTTAGAAAAATCAACGGGTTTGGAGAAACATAAATGACAGTCAGATTTCCTGTACTGTAATGTGGGTTCATAAAACAGAAAAAAATCGAATGCTTGTGCCTATGTCTTTTCCTGTCATGCGGTTCTCTTTTCAGACCAAATGCTGTCTCCTTTAGACTTGTCCTTTGTGGTATTTATATTTTCAATATGATTACACTGCATGTAGATATATTGATGTTTTCACGAGAACTGGCAAATCATTTTGACAAAAAACAGTGTCCTGAAATGTTTGCACAGATAAAAACAAATGCCCATAGTATAGTATCCCAACTATTCAAATAAGGAGACTGTAGCTGCTATGGCAGAAAAAACTGAGAAAAGTGATAAAAAAACAAAAGCTTTGTTACCAAACCAATAACTTCTGAAAGACCTTAAATCTTCTAAAATATTGCTTGGTCTGTTATAAAACACGGGATACATTTTTAAGAGCTGCGTCTATCTTTTTTTTTTGTTACAGAATCCCCTGGTCAGCAACTAAGACAGGACATACCCAGAACATTACAATTTATTCTACAGTAGTATAAAGTTAATAGTAGCTAAAACACTGAAGCTTTTCCAAGTTTTCTCAGTTTATATCAGGGGTGTCAAAAATACAGCACATGGGCCAGATATCATCCAGCCCCCAGTGCGGCCTGTGGGTTGCAGTGACATGCAGGCAGCATGTGGGGTAGAGTGGCCACCACATACATCACAGACTTGGAGCAGCAGCTCTAGGGCTACATGCCACAGCCCTGCAGCAACCAGACTACAGCCAGCCCCATGAGCTATGTGAGTTTGATACCCCTGATTTATATGAACAGCTAAATCTAATCTAATTGTTTGCTTATTGTATTCAACTTCTTCTGAGACCTCTGATGGTTCACAAAGATGATATGCTGAATTCTGTCCTTAAGAAGATGCATTCATTATCATCTGCTGCTATTAAGAGGCAGAAATTTGTATGAGACACTTGAAAATACTGTTTTGAATTTATCATAAATAATCTTCAGAATCACTCTATAGGCAAAATGAAGTGGATTTTAAAAATACTGAATTGTGAAAAAAGTTAAAGGTGGGCTGCAAAGTTGGAAATGGTATTCTGATTTTGAAGTAATCCTTTTCCTGATGTTTAAAAATGTACTGAGTAAGATATTAGGTGCCTGACCCTGTAACTCTTAGGTGAGATCCACTGCAGTCCATTCAGCATAGGTGATGTGTAGGAGGGGCACGTAGCCCCCTCAAAATTGACTGCTGCTGGCCAGGGAGTGGGGTGCAATGGCTGGTGCCCCTGCCGAGAATGAGGGGGTACCATGGACCCCCCAAAGTTGGTGATTGGTCATTGATGCCCCCCACCAGGATCAGGAGGCACCAGTCACCCATGCCATTTGATCTAAGCCTCAGAGCAGAAATCAAAAGCTTCTAACTAACTAAAAGAGATTATAAGAAGTCATCATTTAAATTAGGAAAATAATATGATTACCTCCTGTATTTCCACTTAAATCATCTGCAAGGTCTGCATGGTCAGTTTCGCGCAGGACAGACAAAAATGCAGAGAACCAATTTTTCTTCTGCACGATTATACTCAGCAGCTCCCTTGCACCTTCCCTATTCCCGCGAGTTTCAGTAACAGCCTGGATCTGATGAAAAAAACAGTAAATGAAATGTAAAATGTATAAAATGAAAATCCTAAATGTAATATTAAAACTTCAAAACCATATTATTTGTTTTAAAGGCCAAGCAGTAAAGGAAAAATATGTGCAGAACACTGGCTTTTTCTGGGCCCCCATTAATGTACACAGCAGAAGGGATAAAAATATATAAGTAGCTGAGCCAGTAGTTTATAGATCAAGAAAGGCATACTGCATTTTGTTCATCATCCCAATGCAGCATTGTTCCTTATGAAACAAAACATTATGTGGAAGAAATTTTCCTCATCATTTACTGTTGTATACCATTTGTATGTTTCTGGTGCCCAGCACATGCCCATTTAATGATGCAATGTGATCTGTTTCCCGATCCCAGGAATCACACCTTCTGCCATGCCACATATGGATGGCAGGACATGTGATTATGGGATCAGAAATCAAGCCCTAACTGCACCACTATTATTTGACAGTAGAGGGGGAAGCCAGGATCTCCCTCCACTGGCAAGTTGAAAGTTAGGTATCGAGTGAAACTACTGGACAATTACACACATGCAGGGATCCTGCTCCAACACACTGGAAATCCAGCATGCCAGAGCAGACTCAATTAACTGAGTCTGCTGGAGGATGTGCAGTGACGAGCTCTGGCAGCCTTGGGCGTCACGTGTATCAGTGGCGCAGAATGTCTCCGCGCTGAGAAAATGGCACTTCCGCTTTGAAATAAAACATGTTTGATGTGCTTTATTTCAAAGCACCCCACCACCATTTTCTCAGTGTGGAGATGTGCTGTGCCACTGATACACATGACACACGGGCACCTTTAATTAGCACAGCCCGGCATCACATCAGCAGCATGTGTAAAAATGTCTGTTAGGTCCTGGGCTGGAAACTACAACCAGCTGATTACTCTTGTCAGTCCCAGGACTGCACTGGAGCCAGAATGAGACTCTCTCAACCTGGGACCATCAGTTGATCGTGGGTCCCAACTCCTGGATCACACTGGAGCCAGCTAGAGACTTTGGTACAGTCCGGGGACTGGGGGGAACTGTCAACCAAGCACCACCACGCAGCTGGCTCTGGGCTTCATGGCAGGAAACTGTCACATGTTCAATTTTTTTTGACTTTTTATAAATGCTGATTAGGGGGAAATGGGGTAACGATACAACAAAACAAAAGGACAGCCCACACAGAGGACTAGGTGCAGAAAATAGTGCCTGGAGCTAGCCCTCAAGATCTGCCCGCACAGTCTAAAGGTCTGCCTGCACATGTTCAATTTAAGGTGTGATGGAAACCAGCCACAAAATTATTACACATATTACATGACAACATTACTTGTCTGAACATGTGACTGAGTTACTATTTAAGATATGATTAACTGGTTACCATATTTAATCAAATAGAAAGTGATTATAAAATGACCCTTCAATAATTGGATTCTATATATGGAATTATAGAATCTACATATATTGTATAGATACTATATATATTGTTATAATTCTCCAGGTACAGAATCTAATTATCAGAGGTTTGACTTGAATTTGTCCACCTCCCACTGCTACAGAAGGGAAAGTAAATGTGTGTGGGGGGGGAGGAGGGGGTAAGGTAGCCCTTTGCTCTCTGCTTCCTGCCAACTCTTTCCCCTTCCCCCTCTCCTTACTGTCAGACCCTGTTCTCCCTGAGCACGTGAAGGTAAGGAGTGAATTTGAAAACAATAACCTTAACATTAGACACAGCTGTAGCAATTTGCATATATTACCCATGTACGTAGTTTACCCAGAATTGATGCACGTTACCTTTTTTTTGAAACTACTGTAATTTTAGCACAGGTGCTCCATTAACACACTTTTGAGAAGCACTTCGGCATCTACTTATGTACAAACTATGCATGACATTAGTCCAAAATCAAAGTCCTGTGATTTACCACATAGTTCATTGTACTGTTCATTTACTCCAGAGTAAAAGCATTTATTTGATGGCCACACAGCACAACACTACTCTGTATGTGTGTGTACTTGTAGCGGGAGCCTTCTCTTAGGAAAGGAGAGTAGATTCATGGTAATGGTGAAGGGGAGAGCAAACAAGGAGGTGAGATAAGATGTGGCAGGTAGCTGCTCATTAGGTGTTAATTAGAAAGACTATCACCTCGAGACAATTACTCCCTGGTCCCCAGGTGATAATGGGGAGACAGAGATAAGGGCTTCGAGAGGCAGCAGAGGAATGCAGCAAATAGTGACACAGAGCCATGGGAGGAACCCCTGTGGAGGAACAGCATCCTTTCAAGAGGACGGCAAAAGAGAAGGATAGTGCTGAGGAACCTTGGGATCGGACTTCAGGTATTGGGCCAGAAGAAGCCCAGGGGTGAGTTGCCCAGAAGTACTTAATTTGCCTTAGTGGACTGGCTAGTGCTGACTGGGGACTGCCCAACTCAGGTTTGGACAAGTTAAAGAGACCTTTTCTGCTCCAAAATGAGATCCATTGTGTTAAGGCAGGAGATGGATTTTCAGTTTGTATTCTAACTGGTGGTTTGGATTGCTAGAAGTCCCAATAGCACATGAGGGCATGCAGGTGTCCCACCAGGTCTAGGGGCCCAGGACATGGAGTGTGTTTCGGCAAAAGAACAGACTCACTGCCCAAAACAGAGTAGGGCCAGGGGCCTGGGCAGCTAGCCCCATACTGGGAGAGAGGGAGCACCTGTGAAGGAGCTTGCTTGCTGTTTACCTGTTTAGGTGCATAAGCCAGGGTTTTTCAACCTTTTTGCAGTAAGTGCAACCCTGGCAGCTGGATGCAGAGCTGGGGGCAGGAGGCAGGGTGATGCCCAGGAGGATGCAGAGCGGAGGGGTGGCAGGGATGGCAGTGGCCACACGCAGAGCAGTCGCAGCACAGGGTGGTAGGTGGCAGTGGCTGCCGCCATGTGCAATCTTCCCCCTCGTCCCTCTCTGCGTCCAGCTGGCTGAATAGCGCCTGTTCGACCTGCAGAGGGGCACCAGAGTCCTCACCCTGCCCTGCTCCTGGGTGGCAGTGGCTCAGGGTAGTGGGTGGCAGCTCCATCCCCACCTGCCTGCCCATGTATACCCTATAGAGCCTTCCCAAGTACCCCCGGGGATACGTGTACCCCCAGTTGACAACCCCTCCCATAAGTTATGAGTTCTTCCTCCTGCCCCGGCCTTGCTCTTTCCTCCCTGCCTGCCCTGCTCCCTCCTGGTTCCTGCTGGGCTTTCCTTCTACCCCCTTTCCAGATAGTCTGTGCCTTGCCCTATGTTAAACAAAAAAGTAAGCTAACCAGTTATCACTGAGCTTTTTGATTAAAAAATTAATTGTTTAACCGTTCACATCTCTAGGATGCTCCAAAAATGTATGTGCAGATGAGGAACAGGGCAACCTGGAGGACAGGGCCACATGACCATATGCACCAGGCTGATAGAGTAGACAACAGAGTGACTGAACTATCTGCGTGAATTGTATGCAATGTTGTGGCTCATTATGACTTTAAAAAGAGTCAGTGGTAAGGAAGATAGTGCAGCCTATTAAGTGCAAACCTATTTTTGTGGTAGACTCTTGTCAGCATATTGGCCCAGTGTGGGTAATGTATTTTATAGTCAGGGTCAGTGTTGGCTTCTTTTAATCTAGTTCGCAGTTGGTTTCCACTGCTGAGCACATGCTGCTTTTGACAGCAGTTTAATGACAGATAATGTATTTAGTGAGATTTCATAGTATGCAATCATAAGATGAAGGTCTTTTTTCCCCTACTACACCAACTGGGGGAGGGGGGGAACTCATTTTGCATTTGAGTAAATAAGGGAATTGCATCTTAAGTATAAGATCTGCCAGGGGGTTCTGTAATGGTTACAACAGTTGCTTATATGGAAAAATACATGCGTATCAGCAAGCCAATGGCTTGCTCTTTTATAGAAAGTTAATGACAATTTCAATGTTGCTGTTCATATCTTTTTCTGTTTCTTCTCCTGCACTTATGTTTTCAGCACCTGGTACATATCTCTTCCTCTCTCTCTGACAACATATCCTGTTACTTAACACTCTTCTCCCCTGAAGATACTTCCCTGCTGCTTTATGTGTTTCCCCATGACCCCTGAGGCCAGCTTCTCTTCTCTTCTTATTATGAACTATGTATGAACTTTCAGAGAGGCAGGTTGGAACCTTGTTTGTCAAAAAAAAAGAAAAAGAAAAAAAAAGGCATCACTATGCAAAAAAGAATTGGTGTGTTTGAAGGAGCTACTGGGATCACTTTTGACCTGGACCAGTCTAGTAACACTCAAAGCCAGACTATAGAAAAAGTAAATGTAATATAAAGCAGGTTTTTGCTAAGTTTCTTTAGTCTTAATAATCTTAGGTAATTAGAAAAGACACTGATTTTTACAAGATAGGGTCTTTACAATGTACCTTTAATGCAGGGGCGGGCAATTATTTCAGGTGGAGGGTCGCTTATCCAGCTTTGGCAAGTGGTCGAAGGCCACATAGGTAGCCCAGCTCCTTGACAGGTGCCCCGCCCCCTGGTCACCATCTTGGGACCAATGTCCCAATGTCTTGGGACCAATGTCCCACAACCAGCACCAGTGGAGCCCAGAGCAGGGCTGAGGCTGGCAGGCAGGGGTCTGTGGACTGGGCTCGGCTGCACCAGCAGGGAGAGGGGGATCTGGCTCAGCTCCATAGAGTCCCTGCTGGCCAGGACCCTGTACCCCTGCTGCCTTGTTCTGGGTCCTGCTGGCGCTGGCCCTGGGACAGTGATGTGGTCCCTGTGCTCCCATGCCTGCTTGCTCTCAGTGCCCACCGAGCCCTGCGGTACAGGCAGGGGGCAGCACACAGCCCTGACCCGCTGCTTCCTGGCAGGCAACAAGCTGGTGCGGAGTGTGGGGAAAAGCAGCCCCTCGCCCACCCCATGGCCTGTGCTCCCTGCTGCAGCTGCTTGCAGCCTGTGCGGGGCTGTCCTGAGCAGGCGCAGGCAGCACCAAGCAAGTTGCAAGCGGTTGCGGAATGAGGCACCAGCCACAGGGTGGGTGAAGGGCTGCTTTTCCCCCGCACTCAGCACCAACTTGTAACCTGGCCCTGGTGCCAGCCTGGGCCCTGTGTGGCCCCCTCAGTTGCTGCAGTGGGCAGTGTTTACTGCTGCTGCCTGTCCGGAGCTCGCACGCTGGGCAGCACACAGGCAGTGGTAGCAGCCTCACCGCAGCCTACCACAGCATGAGCTCCGAGCAGGCGGCAGCAGCAGCAAACACTGCCCAGTGCAGCAAGCAAGGGGACCACAGCTGCTGCCGCCGTGGCACAGCCCCGATGGCCAAGCCCAGAGCCATCATGGGGCTGGGTTACAAGCTGGTGCTGAACTCAGGGGAAAAGCGGCCCCCTGCCCACCCCGTGGCCGGCACCCCGCACTGCAGTCGCTTGCAGCCCACATGGGGCTGCCTGTGCCTGCTCAGTACAGCCCCGTGCGGGTTGCAAGCAGCTGCAGAAGGAAGCACCGGCTACAGGGTGGGGCCCCGTTTCCATGCGCTCCACACCAGTTCCTTCCCTGCCTTTCCCCCTCCCCCCAACTTCAGGTTCTGGCGCTGGAGGAGCCACATGGTCCCAGGCCAGAAGCCCTTGCTGTTGCAGGAGCCTGCTGAGGATTCTCCTGGATCCTACTGTCACTGGTTCCTGTCATTTTTGACAGGAACCAAGGACAGATAAATTTTAATTTTCAAATTTTTTTTTCGGGGCCCCAGGGGCAGATTGGCTGTATTTTGCCCACCCCTGCTTTAACGGTTAATACATTCATAGAATCATGGAAGAAAGGGTTGAAAGGGACCTCAGGAGGTCTTCTAGTCCAAATTCCTCCTCAAGACAGGATCAACCCTGACTAAGTCATTCTATTTTATTAAATTATCTCACTATATTTAACACTAAAATGATACCAAACTGTTTTCACACTGAATACAGTTTCTTTAACTACTTGTTGTACAGCCTTTTCCATTTAAAAATAGGGAGGATTATTACAGATACTACCTTAATGTGCCATAATTATAGCGCATTAATGAATATGTAGATGTGCCCTCTGAGACTGACAGGGCAGGAGGAAAGAACCAAGGGAGGGTGAATGGAAATGTGTATTTGAATTTGTTAGGGAAAATTCATTACAACCAGCTGTGTGCAACAAACAGGTAGGGCACTGGTTATGAGCAGAAAGTAGTTTCGTCTTTCACTGCTCAGACCCAGTGCCTCACTGTGATTCTTAACCTTGAGAGTCTTTCATGGGTGTTGCGCTGGAGTGCCACACCATGTTAGCTCTATTAGGTGTGCAAACATGATTCACAAGTGAAACCCAGAGATTTCAAATAGAAATCCACAGCTGTGGGTGTTCTGAGTTGTTTGTAACAGAATTGCTCTATTTTTTTTCTGTAGTTGCAAGAAGAGTGAGAGCTAAGAGCTGGCATTTTCTGAGGGTACCCTCAAGTCCACCCAGGGGTGCCTCACATCTAAAAAGTTTGAGAACCACTGCTATAATTCACCAGGAGGCCAACTTAAGCATACACTCTCCCAAGAGGGAGAGAATTGAGGTCACAGACAAGAGCTTTAAAAGATTCCTCCTTAGAGGTCCCTGCCACATATTACAGACATTACACAATTTACCCATCAGTTACTCAATAAATGCAGACAGGCCACACATGCAATGGAGTTATCCCACTATAAGTGTCCACCCAGTTATACCAGGAGCCAGCCCACTCCAAAGTCAGTGCTTGGGATGTGCCACGTTTCTAGCCCATTTCTAGACCACTTTAATCTGAATATGTGGCAGGGCCCCGAAAGGACAGGACAGTCCCAGGTTGTGAGGGAAGAGAAATGCACAAGGCTGAAGTTGGTTCCTTATTCGTGATCCCTTTTTCAGAGCTAATCTATACCCAATAAAAGCTTGTCATTAATAAATTACACATTCAAAAGAGAGAATTTAATTAGCTATTCATATTTACTAATTAAGATGTAGAATCATACCCTGCATCAAGTACAGAACTTTAAAAGAAGATCAGACTGGGATGGGAATATGAGGCAAAATACTTCTTGGGCTACCCCAAAACTTCCTGTTGATCCCACCGGGGGATTGTCCCAAAGAACCCTGACCACAGTCCTGCTAGGTCCAAAGCACAGTGTGGCCCTGCCAAGCTGACAACTGACAGTCCCCGGTTCCCACTGTATTAAGTATACGGACTCAAATAAGGAACTGGCTTTTGGCTGGGATTACAGCTGGAAATACTTCTTGAGCCACCTCACACCAGGCCTCAGTACCAGTGGGGGACTCTCTCGGACATCTCTGACCAGAGTCTTGCCCAGCCCAAAGTGTGGCTTGGCCATGCCAGGCTGTCAGCTGACACCCCCCAGCCACCCTCTGGCAGCATGGACGAGCGGCAGACCTCTCTCCTCCACGCCACTGGAGATCCCTGGAGGTGACAGCCACAGCAGCACTTCCTAGCATTGAACCCTAGCAATGCTCTCCAGCATCAAGTCATGGTAACTGTTATGTGGCCCTCACTAGCCAGCTCTTGCTACTTTGGCTGTCATAGGTGGTAAGAAGCTCAGGAGAAGGGCAGCAAACCTTGCAAAGAAGAAGACACAGAAGCTGCAGCAAAGTAAATTTTGATTGGATAGTGAGAAAAACTTCTTCACTGTGTAAACAGTGAGGCAGTGGAATAGATGCCCAGGGAAGTTGTAGACTCTCCACCACTGGAGGTGTCAAGAAGAGGTTGGACAACTACTGGTTAGAGATGATTTAGGCATAGTTATGCCTACATGTGTCAGGGTGTTTTTAAGCCTGCTTCAAAGGCACTGAGTGCTGCTACAGCTAAGGCTGGAGACTTCACAGACTTTATAGACATTAGGGCTGGAAGGGACCTCATAAGATCAAGTCTAGCCCCCTGCCCAAGGGGCAGGAAGTTGGCTAGGGTCAAAGAATCCCAGTAAGATAAGCATCCAAACATTTCTTGAATGAGTCCAGATTAGGTGCCTGCACCACTTCTGGAGGGAGTCTATTTCATGCCTTGGGGGCTCGGGCAGTAAAGAAGTTTTTCCTTATGTCCAGCCTAAACTGGTCATGGAGGATTTTATGACCACTGGTCCTTGTTATCCCTTGGGACACTCTGGTGAACAGACGTTCCCCCAGATCCTGATGCACGTCCCTTATGTACTTATAGGCAGCCACCAGGTCACCCCTGAGCCTGCGCTTTTCTAGGCTGAAGAGTCCTATAGCTCTCAGTCTCTCATCATAAGGCCTATTTTCTCATCCTCTGATCATATGCTTGGCTCTCCTCTGGACTCTCTCAAGCTTCTCAACATCCTTCTTGAATTGTGGAGCCCAGAATTGAATGCAGCACTGCAGATGCGGCCTCACCAAGGTTGAGTGAGGTTTACTTGAGATTTACTTAAGAAGCATCAGAGTTTTATTTGCTTTACCAGCAGTGACATCACATTGGTGGCTTATGTTCATCTTGTGGTTGATCATGACCCCCAAGTCTCTTTCAGCCATGGTGTTAGCGAATGTAGCACCACTGAGCCTATAAGCATACTACAGGGTTTTTTCCCCCCCCAAGGTGGAGTACTTTGCATTTTTTGGTATTGAACATCATCAGGTTTGTAACCACACATTAACTAATCTTATCCAAGTCAGCCTAGATCACTAGCCTGTCCTCAGAAGTGGATGCTATGCCCCAAAGTTTAGTGTCATATGGGAACTTGGTCAGTGCACTTCTGACACCAATGGTCACATCATTGATAAAGATGTTAAAGAGAACCGGTTCAAGCACAGAACCTTCGGGGACACTGTTGGTCACAAAGCACCATAGTGATTCCCTACCATTGACCACTACTCTCTGGGTCCAACCTTGGAGCCAATTTCCCAGCCATCAAACTGTGGTGTAGCCGAGGCCACAGTTGGCCAATTTTTCCATGAGGAGATCATTGGACACCAGATCGGAGGCTTTTTTAAAGTCCAGATATATGATGTCAATCTCTCCTCTCTTGTCCAGGTGATATGTCACCTGGTCATAGAAGGAGACAAGATTGGTCAGGCAAGACCTACCTGCAACAAACCCATGCAGGCTGTCAGTCAGGATGTTACCATCAGCCAGCTTACCAAGAAGGGCCTCTTTGATAATTTTCTCCAGAATCTTACCGGGGATTGAGGTCAAGTTGATTGGCCTGTAACTCCCAGGATCTATTTTCTCCCTGTCACAGGACAGGGTCCTGCAGGATGGCCATAAGCTCCCCATGGCCCCCTTATTGTGCCAAGTTGGTCCAAAGGGCACCCTTGATTCTTTCCCGCCACACCTTTGATGGAAAAAAACATATATATGGGAGGCTGCCTTTACGTCCTCTTGGACACGGTTTGCTGTACGCTCTGACCCCATGGACTCCCGGACCCCTGGTGGGTTCTGCTCTGGGAGAGCTTGCTCCCCCTTGGCTGCTGGCAGGGAACTGCCTTCCTGGCCTCAGCCCCGGGGTTTATATATGAGCCAGGCCCTGCCCCTTTCAGTCATCTGGCCACTGACAGGTGTGGGTCACTAGCTCATTCTGGCTCACCTGGTAACCAACAGCTGGGGCTTCCAACTCACTGCTAAGGCTCTTCCCCTAGCAGTTTCAGCTTTTTAGAGGAGTAGGGCACCCTAGTGACCTGCAACACACCTCCTCCCTTAAGACCCAGATTCACCAGGCGGGTCTTCATTCCTTTCCAGCTCACCTCCTTTGTCTCAGACCTCTTGAGTTCTTGTACAGGCCTGCAACCAATTCTGACACTTGGAGGCAGAGGTTTTCAGGCACCTCCTGCTCACCTTTTCCCCAAGGCACACCATGTGGGATTTAGTGGGAGTTACCCTGCCACAGGTAGTCCTCCCACATTACCCAACCTTGGTAGGATGGACTTCAGCTGGTCAAGCTTCTTGTCTTACAGGGTCAACCTTCTCTTCCTCCCCTACTCTCTCGGGGGCCTCTTGCCTACTTTTTGGGGTTTTCTCCCCCCTCACTTTTAGCTCGTCTAATTTCAAACCCTATATACTATATACTATATAGTCTTTTCCCCATGGCCAATTATGGGATTTCTCACTCCCTTAATAGCCTTTCTGGAGATCCTTCCCCAGATCTCCCAGTGTCTCCTCAATGCCCTCTGGGCATATTGTTCCTCCCAAAACTTTATCTTCCCTTGGCTGGTGGGTCTTTCATTAGGTCCCATATAAATTTTTACATAGGCCACACCCCTGACTTTTGCTTCAACAATCTTTTTTAAAGTCTAGTGACCTGTCTTTAGATATTATTCATAGAAATCTGAGGTCTCGTCCCAGGTCTATGCCCCTCTTTGGGTGTTTGTTCCCTCCTCCATATCTCTGGCTCTCTGGCCCGACTTTCTTTTCTGGGTTCCACTGACCCCTTTTTCCTAGGGCTGGTCTCTGACCCCTGTTGCGTTAGGCCTTGTCACCTGTGTACAGCCCTGGAGAACCAGCCAACAGGTCTCACTCCTTTGGCTAGCCTGTTCACCCTTCTCTGCCGTCCCTACATCTATCATGTCTCCTTCCACTGGCTGCCCCTTCTTGGGTACTGTAATTCCTCCCTTGGCTAGAGGCTTACAGAGTCTGAAGTCTTAGACGACTTATCTCATCCGCATGATGCTCCAACCATTAGTCCCATCTCCTATTCCAGCATTCCAGGAGGGCTGGCAGGACCTCTTCTTGTAGGGCCGTAGGATTTCCCCTACCGATCCCTTCTCTATGGTGCTTCTCTCCAGTTGCCCTGGTTCAGGCTCCTCTCTTGGATCTTCCAGGCCTTAGTATCCAGGAAACTTCACTTGTTCTGGAGGCTTCCAGCCCCCTAGCTGTGTGGTCGTTAGTTGCACCTCCACTTCCCTCAAGGACCCTTTCACTACTTCCGTTTCATGGTGCTGCTCTAGGCATTCAGACTTAACCATAATCACATATTCTGCTAGTTGGCCTTCCAGCATCTGCAACCTCTCTCACACTGTGTCTGCAAACTTCACCACTTGAGCCTTCTGTCCTGCTTCTGCCCATGTTGTTACTTGTAACATCTGGCACCTCCAACTCCCCAGGATCTTGAACTCTTGTAGCCATCTGACCACTTGCTGCTTGTAGCTTTTTATTTTCCACTTCCAGTGCCTCCATTTGCTGCCTTAAGGTTTGCATTTGAAGCTTTGACTGCTCCCTCTCTGCATTAGCCATTGCCTCTTTAGCCTACCTGTCTTCTAGGAGGGTTTTAAGGAACTGTACCTGTTCTCCAAAGTGGTCTTCTTCCACTTCCACACTCTGTAACTGGAACCGTAACACATCGTTCTTTCTCTCCCTGGCTTCTAAGTCCCTTTCAAGGGACAGGTTTTGATCGTGCAGTGCCTCATAATTTGTCATGTAAGCTTTTACCTTTTCCATCTCCTGAGCGATCACCTTGCCAGTTTCTTCTGCTTGGGTATGGGTTTCAAGCTGTTTGTCTTGCGGCTCCAGTGCTAGATGTTCTGTACATATGCACTTCTGTTGCCAGTCCTCCAACTCGTGCAACCCCTCTATTCAGTCCTCCTGGTTGTGCATTTCTTTCTGTAGGACACCTATTAGGCTTCTTGACACCTCCAACTTCTGAGGCATCTCCTTCTGTTCCCCTGCCTGGGTTGTGCAGGCTTCAGGAGACCTTGCCATCCATGCTGTCATCTACCTCTGCATCTTTCCTCTCACAGCTCTTCTAGGCTTCATTCATGATAAGCTGTTCTAGCGTGAGAGTTGTCTCAGCTTCTGCCGCTATCAAGTGCCTTTCTTTGGAGCCTCCTTTCTTTTTCCCTGCTTATACCCGCTGCTCTAACACAGAGGCCTTTGCCTCCGCTTGTTCTTTCTGAGCCTTTGCCACTTCTAATTTCCACTCTAACCGGGCTGTTTTTTCCTCTAACTCATCCACTCACAATAGCCAGGTGAAATTCTCTTGTCTCAGGCTCTTTATGTCCTCTGCCTCTGCCATGGTTCTACTCCCTTACTGGTTGGGGCCCAAAGGTTTCTCCCCATACAGCCTCTGGCGGTGGTGTCTTCCTACTCTGCCCCCTCTCTCCTCCCACCCCCGCTTTCAGGGCTGTGATGCCGCTGCCTTGTTACAAATATCTCTGACTTCCTGTGTTAGCCGACAGGTTTGTCTCCCTAATTAAGGACACAGGGTTCCTCCCTGTGCATGGCCTTACTTTCCCGGCCAATGCACCACTGTCATGGGACAGGGTCCTGCAGGATGGTTGTGATCTCTCCAAGGCCCCCTTACCGTGCCAAGTTGGCCCAAAGGGCACCTTCGATTCTTTTCTGCCACGTCTTTGATGGAAAATATATATACGGGAGGCTGCCTTTGTGTCCTCTTGGACATGGTTTGCTGTACACTCTGACCCCATGGACTCCCGGACTCCTGGTGGGTCCTGTTCCAAGATAGATGGCATAACGGGTGTTTTGGGGCACCTTAGCCTTATGGGCTATGCATGGCTCCAACCACCCCTTTACCATGCCCCAAGCCTCGCAGATGGTACCAACATTGTTTGGTCTGGGCCTTGTTGTAATTTGGCCACCTTGCCCTCCCTGGGCCCTGTCTCACTCCGCGCCTTCATTGGCGCTCAGGCTCACCGTGGCTCTGTCTTACTCTGTGCCTCCCTGGCACTTGGGCTTTCTGCAGCCCTGCAAAGTGCTGCACCCTCTCTGGCGCTGGGGTCAGTGCACCCCGAATGCTGCACTCCTCTGGTGCTTGGGTCCCCACGCTGCTGTGAGTCCCCTATGAGGCCTCCTCCATCCCCTAAAATCCTCACCCAAACCACCGGTCTTAAGCAGTAAACAAAACACAAGCCCCTGGGCTATAACATAAATTCTAGCCATCCAGCTATAACATTATTCAAGCCACACCCGAGGTGCTCTGTTCCTCACCAGTTTCGGGGCTGTACCTGCAGTCAGGCCTCTCCCCTTTGCTTGCTCTGGGAAAGCTCCTTCCCCCCTGCCTGCTGGCAGGGAACTGCCTTCCTGGCCTCAGCCCCAGGTTTATATATGAGCCAGGCTCTGCCCCTTTCAGTCGGTTGACTGCTGACAAGTGTGGGCCACTAGCTCATTCTGGCTCCTCTGGTAACCAACAGCTGGGGCTTCCAACTCACTGCTAGGGCTCTTTCCCTAGCAGTTTCAGCTTTTTAGAGGAGCAGGGCACCCTAGTGTCTTGCAACACTGCCCTTTCTTGAAGATGGGTACCACATTGGCCTTTTCCCAGTCTTCAGGTACTTCACCTGAGCACCACGAGCCTTTGAATATTTTGCCAATGGTTGGGCTATGACACCTGCCAGCTCCTTGAGTACTATAGGGTGTAATCTGTCGGGACTAGCTGACTTGAAGATGTCCAGCCTCTCAAGGTGCTCCTTTACCAGGTCTACACCTACGCTGGATATAAATACTCCCTCACCCTGGCCGTCCCGTGTCATGCTAGGCAAAGCGGTGCTTTTGGGCTGATGAAAGACTGATGTGAAGTACCCATTAAGCAGGCTGGCTTTTTCCTGGGTGTCAGTTATCACTTGTCCAATTTCGTTCAGCAGGGGTCCAATGTTACTTGCTTTTTTCTGACTCCCTACATAGTTGAAAAAGGACTTTTTATTATCTTTGATATGTAAAGCCAGATGGAGTTCGGTTGCAGCCTTGGCTTTCCTGGTCCACTCCCTGCAGGCATGGACCAGTGCTGAGTACTCTTCCTTGGTGGTGATTCCAGCCTTCCATCCTTTAGAAGTCTCTCTTTTTAGGTGTAGGACAGGGGTAGGCAACGTTTTTTTGGCCAGAGTGCTAAAAAACACCACAATGCCTACCTTGGAAAGTGCCAGAGTGTCGGCATGCCAGAAAAACAAAATGAGAGTACATGGCAGAAAGTCCTGGTTGTGTCCCTTGCCCCCCAGCCAAAGTCCCTGCCCCCTAGCCCAGGCTCTGTGACTGTCAGCAGCTACCCTGGCTCTGGGTAGCTGCTAGAAATCAGGCTGCTTCCAGCAGGGCTTGCAGCTGCCTGCTGGGAGCAGCCTGAGCGCTCAGCTAGCAGCAGCTACCCAGAGCCAGGGCTGGCTGCAGCTGGGAGGCTCCAAACAGTTGTGCTAGATTCCAGAGCCCCAGCATCAGCTTTGTACCGGTGTGTGCACCTGGGCATTGGACCGGGTGGTGGGGAAGGGGCCTGTGCAACCCCATCTCTCCTCCGCTCCTGGTATAGAGCTGGTGACTGGGCTCTAGAGCCCAGTACAGCTGTTTAGGCAGCTGCAGCAAGCAGCAGGTGGACTGCAAACAGCCACGCCAGGCTCCACAGCTCTGGCATCAGTTCCATGCTGGTGGTGACTCTGCGTGCACCTTGGGCAGCTACTCAGAGCCGGGGCCAGGGCCGGGGCCGGGGCCAGAGTTGGGGCTGGTCATGGCATGCCATGCAAAATGGCCTCGTGTGCTGGTGTAGGAGGTCCTGAAGTTCCCTGCTGAGAATATATATGCTTGACTTGAACTGGGATGTGCTGACTTTTCTGCTAGGAGCAAAGTCAGAGAGTCTTGGCTAGAGGGTCTTGCCCTTCACTCAGGATCAGACTGATTGCCGTATTTGGGATCAAGAAGGACTTTTACCCCATGGTCAAGTTGGCATATGGACTGTGGGAGTTTTTGCCTTCTTCAATAGCGGGGGTGTGGCCTCTACCTGGGAATCTCTGGAGCATATATTGATAACATTTCATAAATGCAGGACAGTCGCTCCCATAGTTCCCCTGCTTTACTTGTGGCAGGTTTGGGTGTTAGGTCTATGATATATGGTTAAATGGGATGGTATGCATAGGGATGAAGCTGCCTCAGGCAGGGGGTTGGACTGGGCGAACTCTAGGGGCCCTTTCCAACCCTACTTCTCTATGCTTTTATAAGTTTATGAGCCCCTGACAGTGGGGAGCAACAGAGTCTCTGTGGTGGTCTTCCCTACCCAAAACTTAGTATTAAGCCAGTGTAGGTGGTAGAGCCTCTGGATGGCAGGTTTCTTTAAATTACAACACCCAGTTCTAAGTTACTTTACCAAGCTTCTGGGTGGCAGCTGGAGGTAAACATGAAAAGATGGTGAAAAATCCCTAGAAGCATCTATACACATGCTCCGAGGTGAAGTGTGGGGTGACACTTTAATTAGAATGGCTCTGACTCTAATTAAAGTGTCCACAGCATCACGTGTATTCAGCATTCCATGCTTAATAATAGCGACAGGGACACTTTAACTAAATGTTGTACAAAGACCTTTAGTTAAAGTACCCCCGCTGCTGTTTTGAAATGCAGGCACAGTGAATACACATCATGTGGAGTTGGTGGAGCACACTAATGAGAACACTCCAGCAGACTGCCAGCAGACTTGATTAATCAAGTCTGCTTTGACAGCTGCTAAATACCATGCATCAGAGCAGAGGTCTACCGTGTGTATAAGTGCTCTATATTTGCATGCAACCATTCTTCCTGCTGTCCAGTGCCTTGTAGAAAAGTAATATACAGTCTTAAAGGCTGAGTGTCAAACTGGCAGGCTCATACTCAAAAACATGCTTTGGGTCAAGCCCAGATTTCTTTAGGAGGTTCCCTTGGTAGCAGGGATGTGTTTTGAGATGATTCCAAGAAGGTTTTGCCCCATGATCCCAACAGAAGGGCAGCTCCTCAAATAGCACACAAGGATGGGGACTAAGTTGGAGACTGGCAGGACCAAGCTGCACTTTGGGCTAGGCAAGACCCTGGTCAAGAATGTCCAGGAGGATCCCTCAGTGCCACAGAGGCATGGTGTGGGGTGGTCCAAGAAGGATTTCCATCTCTAATCCCAGGCCCAAATCAGTTCCCTGTTGGAGCCTGTAACAGAGCACAAAGTATACTCTGTTACTCACAGATGCATGGGCAGCAGCTATGTAGCCTGCAGCTGGTGGCAACTCCAGTTAGGCAGGACTGCCTGATTGGGAACAGGGCCCAGCTGTTTCCTATAAGAACAGGGCCCTAAACAGCAGAGCCAGTAGTCTGCTGCTGGCAGCCGGAAGGACATCACTGGCTGGAGCTGTTGCTCACAACACTTTGGAAGTCTGGGGTGGGCTACGGGGATGGAAGGAGGTTCCCTGTCCTGGGTACAACAGAAAAACTGTACCCTGCTTGACTAGGGTGGTCTGGTGGGGCAGCCCATGGTAGGGTAGTCCCTGGAAATGCTAGGCCAGTCACCTTGCCAGTGAAAGGCGAGTAAGGGGTGCCTTATAACCCCAGCCCCCACAGCCCTGGTGAGTAGTAAGACCAAGCAGGGGGGCCCAGACTCACTGTGAATGCTGAAGCAGAGCCCAGGTCAGGTAGGGGGATCTGAGGCAGCACCCAGATTCACAGTTGAGCTCTGAGGCTGCACTAGGGATCTGGGAATGAGGCTCCAGTGAGGTAGGAGCTATGATTAGAGCTCCTGTGCCAAGGGGATAAAGGATTATAACCCAGGGAGGGCAGGGGCTGGGGCTTGAAGCCCTGATCCCAGAGATAGGGCTTGGAGCCCAGAGACAGGGTTTGTAGCCCAGAATAAATGGTAGGGGCTGGGAGCCCTGAGTGAAGGAGATGAGGGTCCTGAGCCAGACTGAGAGCTGGACAGTAATGATAGGGGGCTAAGAGCCCAAAGGAATATGAGTAGGCCGGGTGCTAGGCCATGGATGCCATCTGCAAAGCACAGGACACAGTAAGGGGAGGTTAGAGCTATGTGTTTCAGTACCTGGCATTAGGGCAAGTACATAGGCAGCCTCCTGCCTGATTTAACATCATATAATCATTATCATCAAGGCATGGTAGGGGAAAATGGCAGGTGGTTAGCCCAGAAATAAGTAGGCAGGCCAATGACTGACTGGTCCCGGGACACCTGCCTGTTACAGAGCCCATACACTTACTACAGTGGCTGGAGGGTGTCATAACCAAATCAATTGAGTGCTCCTGTCACAACAGAACTGCCCTAAGCAACCACAGTTACTTTTAAATTTGATACGTTCTGCCTCATTAGCTATTCCTACCTGGCGGTCTCTCATTGGCTACTCTAAAAGTATAAAGGTCCATGCAGCTTCCGCCCAAGTCGGAGAGCTCTGAGCACGTGGTAGAGTATGGAGAACTTTGCCACGTGGCA
>JAGPOW010003685.1:33769366-33814135 GCA_030014935.1 Caiman crocodilus
CAAGTAACTAAATCCTTGGATGATGGTGTCACTGTGGACGTAGTCTTTCTAGACTTTAAGAAGGCCTTTGACACTGTCTCTCACCCCATCCTCATCAATTAAGCAACTGTGGCATTGATGCGTACACAGTTGGATGGGTAAAAAATTGGCTGATGGGGCACACCCAGAGAGTAGTGGTGGATGGGTTGCACTCAGCCTGGCGAGATGTGAGCAATTGGGTACCCCAGGGCTCGGTCCTCGGGCCTGCACTGTTTAACATCTTCATCAGCGACTTGGATGAGGGGGTGGAAAGAACGCTGTCCAAGTTCGCTGATGACACTAAGATGTGGGGCGAGGTAGACACACTTGAAGGGAGAGAGAGGCTGGAAATAGATTTAGACAGACTACAAAAGTGGGCAGACAAGAATAGGATGGGGTTTGATGTAGACAAATGCAGGGTGCTGCACCTTGGGAGAAGGAATCCACAGCATACATACAGACTGGGGAGTTCCGTTCTTGAAAGCACAGAGTAGGAAAGGGATCTTGGAGTCATTATTGACTCCCAGATGAACATGAGCTGCCAGTGACAGACCACAGCCAGCAAGGCCAGTCATACCTTGTCACGCATCCAAAGATGCATCTCAAGCCAGTCCAGAGAGGTGATACTCTCTCTTTCTGTGACTTTGGTCAGGCTGCAGTTGGAGTACTGAATCCAGTACTGGGCACTGCACTTCAGGAGGGATGTGGACAACATAGAGAGAGTCTAGAGGAAGGCCACTCGCATGACCAGAAGACAGCAGGGCAGGGCATATGAGGAAAGAGTGAGGGACCTGAACCTGTTCTGCCTCAGCAAGAGGAGGCTGGTAGCTGCCTACAAACTCATCAGGGGAGATCAACAGCAAATAGGCAGAGCCCTTTTCTCTCCATCACCACCTGGGGAGGCAAGGAACAATGGTAATAATTGCCCCTACCTTGGGCAAATTCAAGAGGAGGTTGGACGATCACCTGTCTGGGGTCTTGTGAACCCAGCATTCATTCCTGCCTGTGGCAGGGGGTCAGGATAGGTGATCTGTTCAGGTCCTTCCTGACCCTAGCTACTATGATACTATGATACAAGGAGCCCTAAAGGCAATTGACTCCCTCAGCACAGCACAGCAGCACTAGAAATGCTGCTGCCACTGCCAGTTGACTTTAAACCTTGGGTGGAATAGGCATCAAAAGCAGGGGGGGTGCAAGAGCAGCAGTGTAACCCCCCACCTCCTCCCATCTGCCCCTGTCGCAGTAGTTTATGGATACTCAGTCTTCTTTTAAAGACAGCTGAGATTCTGCAACTGCTTGACTCCAGCACTTGAGGGGATTTTTTTAAATTCACTAAAAATCATTGGACTTGCAAAGAAGTCATTGGGGCTGGGCATCACTGATTATGGGTGTACAGAAGAGCACAAAAGATACAAGAGAAAAAAACCCTGTTAGTAGTACATCTCCACAATACTGTCTGTAAAACAATGCTGTGATTATCTATATCTCTGCTGGAAAATCTGAAATCATTTGACTGTTAGAGACTTTATTAGATTATTTAAATACAAATATGCACCCGAAATTTGGGTTTGTTTTTTAAAGGATTTGTTGTCATTTTTTGGTAACCCCCCCCCCCCCCCCCAAAACTTACTGTTCTGTCCAATTCAGAGTGGAGATGTGGAAGTGAAGGGGAGGTGCTATCCCAGGGTGTAGAGTGCCCCTCCAGAACTAACCTACCTTTTCTTGTACATGTGTGCACACGTATTGGGGCTATTTTGTTAAGTAAGAGTAATCAAAAACATTTAAGCCCTATTCCTTCAAGAGATTAACACAAATCCATAAAGAAGGATCAAGTGCTAAACACTTTACATGATCTTTTTTATTGTTTGTTCTAAATTGATTGAAATATCTGATTGTTATATATGGGATCCATAAATACTAACTTTTTAGAATATTTATGCCTCAAAATGTTCATTGTTAAGCCAATTACTAATTAACATAATCACAAATCCATGACTTCCAAGAAAAATCTGATTTGCTGCTGAAAAAGGCATACTGATTTTCACCTAAAATAACTTTCCAAAAGCTAGTGTTAGCATTTCAATCTTTTCTACTAGTAGTTGTGTATTGTAATTACAACCAAAATCTCAACTCCCCTTTCACATTTCTGCACTCACATCAGCATTGAAGACTACCAGGTATTCTTGGTTTGTAAATGCCAATTAGTTCTAGTTTAGGTGACCAATTTTGAATATCTATAAAAAACACAAGCTTCTACATAATATTACTTTCTAGTATTGCCATTCAAGTCACTCTTCAGTTCTTTATGTCTCAAATTTCCTCAACTATAACATATTCTAATAATAGTATTCCAGTGTACATTATGTGGTTTAATTTGTATTTGAAAATCATTTGGTGCCTTTGGTGAGAAACTCTGGGTCTTATTTAAAGCCTGTTGATGTCTGAGTTTCTCCATTGATTTTAGCAGGCTTTAGATTTAGCTCAGTATAATGTTGGAAAACATGTTCAGTCTAGGACAATAATTAGACACAGACCTGGAAATTCCCTCTTAATTTTTATATTCCTTTGTGTTCAGCTTTTTTCACTGTTTGGTTTCTGTTTCCTTTCTCTGCCCCAGATCTATGTGTTCCTTTCATTTTCCTTTCACAATCATTAGCTATGTAGTTTTAATTACTGCCTTTATTGACCTCTTTTTATTTCTAGCATTGCTTCATTTTTTCTGGAAACTACTTTCTGAAAGATTCCCCAAGCTTGCTTTTTTCCTTTCTCCAATAGGTTACCATCACCACCAGTCATTGCACCAGCATTTTGTTTTTACATTTTTTGATTTATTCATTTTCCTTCACAATTTGGAACAGAGTTCTGTTTGAAGATCCTTGTTGCTAAGTAACATCTTTACCTTACTTTTTCTGAGCAACCTAGTTGCTGTACTACCCCCTATTAGCACTGACACAAGTCATTATTCCTGGAATAGTGCTGTAGGGAGATAAACATCACGGTCAGATTTTTAAAGGTATTTAAGCACCTCCAGATTCTGATACAGGCCTAGTGGGATTTTCAAAGGTACTTGACTCCAATTAAAATCAGTACAGGCTTCTCCTTGTAGCACTACTTACACTAGTTAATGGCAAGAGAGAAAGATGGATCACAGGCAACATCAAGTCTGGGGCAAAACTAGGAAGACAGGAGACAGTCCTCTCCCCACAGGACTTGGGGGAGATCCTGCTCCATGTGCCCCTCAGTGGGAGGACAGGTTGAGAACATAGATGTAAGGGATGCAGTGGAAGAATGCAATGGCTTTCCCCTCTTACCACAACATGCAACTTACCTTAACACCAAGTAGGATTTGGCTCTTTATTGTTCACTTCAGTTATTTTGACATCTACTAAAGTTACCCTTGTGAATCCAAACAAGAGGAGGAAATTTGGTTTTAGCTTTCATGAATCAAATTTCTGGCATGGCCAGAAATGTTATGGGACAAAGAAGCAGAACTTCTCTAGCAAAAGCATGTTATCTTTCTCTCTCTACCAAACAAAAAGGTCTGCATCTTTTGGAGAGGATGGAGGAAAAAGACAGCTCACAAGAATCTTTTATAATGGAACACATTACATTTAAAATAGGTTTTTTAGATTGTTGAGGTTGCAAAGTCAAGCACTCAAGAGTTAGGAAAACCAGAAAGTCATGAATTTTAGCAAGCAGGAACTTCTAGTACTTTCACACTTACTGCTGTCCTTTGAACTAATAAGGTACATCCAGATGAGTGGGAACATGTGCTTTGCAGAGCCTCGTACGTTTTTGAGGCACTGCAAGATGCATGTAGCGCATGTGAAAAGGTTCTCTGTGCTGCATATTTGGAGCCTTGGCCCAGCTCATTGCCAGTGGTGGGTGCATGTGTGCCTCGAGGCAGAAGGAAGGAGCCAGGGCAGCGCTTTCACAAGGACTGGGCCCTCACAGCTCTCCCACCATCTGCCCTGAGGCATCCGTGCCATGCAAAATGCCAAACAAAACGCTTTTACATGCCATGCTTTAGGTAAGTGCCTGCCCCTCCTCTAGGATTTGCTTCCTGGTGTAGGGAGGAGAACTCCCTGTTCTCAGTGCCTGGGTTTGTGCCTTGACCTTGCAAGCTTTAAAACAACTAGAAACAGAATTTGAAGACCTGCTCAATCCCTTTTCCCCAGCTCATGCACAGGTATCAAAGCACATACAGAATCTTCAGGAAAATAAGCTGTTGAGATCTAGCACTTCCCTACTGAGCATTTGCAAACTGACGTTTTTATGGATTTACAACTTTTTGCATATTTAGTTTGGTCTCTTTTGTAAGCTGCTCTGAGCTTTTGTTGGCAAGTCCCTTCTCTAACTCATGAAGGTGACAAAGTTGTTCAAAGAAATGGTCTTCTGAATGTTTTCATATGGACAGAATATAGATTTTCCTTAGCCACATTTTCAAAAACAACCACACTTCATCTCTTAAATCCCTCACCCCTATCCTTAATTCCCATTCCTATCCCTCTTAAAATGCCCTATCCTTATTTCAACAGGTCTATGGATTCCAAACAAAGCCTTTCTGGCTGCCTCAATCTAATAAGACTAACTACTAAGTATAATGACAAATGTCCTGTCACTTCTTTGATGCCACCTGCAATGGTGCTTTTTCCCTATCTTATATAGAAAACATGTAGAGATACTATAAAGAAATACCATCCTTCAGTTAGATGTAGGCAGTCACTGGTACAGCAAGGTGGGCCCCAAAACCAAATACAAGGTAAAGCAGACACCCTAAATCAGGGATGCCAAACTCATCTGGCATCCATGGGCTACATGAAGAGTGTGGGACCACAGAGCCCCTCCTGCATGGAGGATTTAATACCCATGGTACCTGCCCCAGCCAGTCCAGGACTGCACCGCAGGCAGTGTCTGCTCCAGCCAACCTGAGACCTGTGCTGCATACCACACCCATCCCAGACTTGCTGAAGTGCATGTCATGTGTAGTGTGCGTCCCCAACTGGCCAAAGTAGGTGCCACATGCAACACAGTCCTGGAACAGGCAGCATTGATGCAGTGGGCACTAGATCTGGCAAGGGGGGCAGGAGAGGGTTCCAGATTGGCTCTGCACAGATACTGTGTGCAACCTGTCCTAGCACAGGCACCAGGTGCCCCAGACCACCTGGAACAGGCATGTGTATAGCTTGCATCTCACCCCCAATGCAAGGGACCAGTCTGGTGTATGCTGTATGTGGCACATGGGCCAACTCAAGACTCAGGGGAAACACCAGGTGCTGGATGATAGGGCCCTGCAGGCCAGACCTGGCCCATGGACTGTATCTTTGACATCCCTGCCCTAAATTAAGTGCTACCACTAGCCAGATTTAGTCATCTTTTGTTGAGAAGCCTCTCCAATTTGTGCACTACCCAACTACCTAGTGAAGAGATGCTTTGCAATTTAATTAGACTATCTCTAAATACATTAAGAACGGAGGCCTACAAGCACTTCAGTTCTTTAAGGGACAATTTGATGCCTTTCTCCTAGCCTATTAAGGGGCTATTGCTGACATATGAGGAACCTGCCTGAACAGCTTTACCTGCTCATCCCCCCTTTCTGCTCTTTCAGCCGCTCCCAGCAGGGATTTTTAAAATGTTTTTTTAAGGATTTTTTTTTCTGTGTTCCAAGCCAAATCAATTCCAAATCCACTAGTCATTCAAGAACCACGTGTGGCCCTGCTACCAGCAAGCATCCTCCACCTCCATCTGGGGCTGTTTCCAAATCCTTTGGTGCGCATACTATATGCAGGCCCAAGCATGGAAGCTTGGGGTTCAGATGTCCCCGGAGTTTCACTTGTTCTCAGCCATATGACTGCAAGAGCAAGCTAGGGAGGAGTCTCCTATTTTCATAACGTTAGTGTATAGCCAAGATCTTCCCCTAGAAGTGATTTTTAAAAATTAAAAACAAATAATTATATATATATACACCCTCTACCATAGGTTTCCCATTGCACCTCTTGAACCATATTAAGAAACTTGTGCACCTATTACAATAAATGCACCATGTCCCTTGTACCCCCATCCTCTTCCCTTCCCTAATCCAAATGCAGTCCCTTCATCCAGGCCCCAGTCTCGGGTTTACATTCTCAGTTCATTCACAGTCCTTGTCACTGTTGATGTCGCCATCACTTCTACTGCTGATGATCTTGTTGATGTCCTTCTCGCTGTCTCCAGCTCCATTGCTGTCCTCTTGTCTCCCTGTCCGCTTCCTTTCTTGGGGAGGTTTTGAACAGCCTTGCCAAACGTCTTTTTTTCCAGGTGGAGTTGGCTGTATCCTCTCCGTCCCCTTCCACTGCTTTCCGGTAGCAGGACTGGAGTTCACTCATAAACATTTGAACGCAGTTTGTTTGCTCGAGCTTAGCGTGGCTGTATCCAGGAGGTTCCTGCACTGCCACAGGGCACTCCTGATGCAGAACACAAACATTTTTTTGTTTTTTTTGTAAAGAATTTGTTCGTGTTCCAAGCCAAATCAAGTCCAAATCCGTGAGTCTGTCCAGAACCGTAAGTGGCTCTACAACCGGCAAACATCCTCCACCCCCATCAGGGTCTTCATATACAGGCAATCCTCGGACTTACAACACAACTGGTTCCTGAAAACCGGGTCCTAAGTCAAAACGTTGTAACTTGGAACCAATTTTCTCATAAGAAACAATGTTATAAATAGAGGATTGGCTCCTGAACCAAGCCCCGATACCCCAAAATACCCCAGAATTTTGTACTTGATTATAGATGAGTAATATAGGTACATTAATATATTTCTATTGTAAATAGCAATCATATTGATATGGACAGATTTCTCTGAGGTGACTTTGCTAGACTTGTTGAAGGGCTCTTGGTTGGACTTTTTGACGGGCTTGCGTCTTCTCAGAAGTCTTGTCTGCTTTCTTAAAGAAAGCGTCCAAGCAAGTGTGGACAGATGTTCTCCATGGAGTTGAATGACACAGCAAACTTGTTTGCTGGCGTGGTGTCGCATCGCATTGTAAGTCAAAACTGGCATCGTAAAGTTGAAATGATGTCAATTTATAAACGTTGTAACTCGAAATGTTGTAAATTGAGGACTGCCTGTACTTCCAACTTCTTCTAGCAGGCATCCTATGCGGTGGCCCAAGCCAGGGCTCAGGGTTCAAATGCCACATGGCTGCACGAGCAAGCTAGGGAGGAGCATCTCACTTACAATACAACCGACTTCACGCCCCAATACCTCGGCGGGTACTAAACCGCGTCAGAAGAACGGTTCTCCCTGGAGCGCTTAAGGAAAACTGCCTTCTCAGAGCCAGACAAGTGGTGTTTCCCCTGCCAAGTAAGCAGGACACAACCTGGTGGAAGCGGGACCGGGTCAGGGGCTTCTCCCTGCCAAGAAGGTGGCTGTCCTTCCCCCCGCCAGTAGGAAAACCACCTTGGTGGCCATCATGGTGCTTCCTCTGCCAGGTGACCGCGAAGCAGGAGCAAAGGCAGCTCCTGCCCATGCTCTGGACAGCAGAAAGCAGGCGCGGAGCGCCCGCACACGCAGGCAGCGCGGGACAGCCGCGTGCTCCGCGCTGTCGGGCCCAGGCCCGAGAGCTGCAGGCCCGGCCCGGCCCGGCCCCGCCCCGCCCCGCCCCGCCCTGACGAGCGGGCGGCCCCGCCAATGGAAGGCAGCCGGGCCGCCGCGAGCGGCGGGGCGGGGCGTCGGCGACAGCCGCTCTGCGCGGTGACAGCAGCCGCGGCGGCTCCGCTCGCGCTCCCGCCCCGCCCCGCCCGCGCCGCCATGGCCTACCCGGGCTTCGGAGCGGTGAGTGTCCGCGCCGGGGAGAGGGGCTGGCGCTGGCCCCGGCCCCGCGGCTCCCGGGGGAGGGTCTGGGCTGGGGTCGGCCCCGCCCCGGCGCGGCCCGCACAAAGGAGCGGGCCTGGCTCTGGCCGCGCTGCGGAGTTGCAAAGGGTCTCGCGGGCCTGGAGGCCGCTCCCCGCCTCGCCAGACAATGGCTGGTCCCGCTAGGCCGAACCGGCCCGGCCCGGCCCGGCCCGGCCGATGCAGTGCGGTCCTCGGCCCAGGCGCAGCGGGGGGCGCCCCAGCCACCCCCACCCGCTTCCCTTCCTTCCCCCCGGGGCCTGGAGCAGAGATTCCTCCCTGCTCCCAAATCCGGCAGTCTGTGTGACCACCCCTCTCCGCAGCTGGTTTCCCAAGTACCTGCAGGGGCATCCCAGCGTCTGGAGGGAAGGCCCCAAACCAAACCAAACAACACAAAAATCACCGTGCCCCAAACCCAGAAGCCAGTCACGTTTACGTGGTGGGGAAAATACTTCCTGGTTCTTATCTGGTTCTCACTAGCTGCTAGCAAGAGCCCTGAGCCTGGGATTGCCAAATAGCTTCCACCCTGTAAGAACCTTTCTACCCTGCGGGGGCACGCAGCACACACAGCACAGCCCCACACCCCACATGCTGGGCTCCCTCGTCAGATCCCTTTTCCTCTGGAGGCACGTCCAGTTCTGTGTCGGAGGGGCAGGGTCCCTGCGTCTCCAATTATGCTGTGAGACTTGCATTTGTTTCTTGTCCAACAGGATGTGCTTTAGGAAAGAAAGACCTTTCCACAATGTTATTCTTCTTAGAATCAGAAGTCTTTTAATTCTCGGGTCTAAAATTATCCATAGGCAGTTTGTAGCCATTTGACCCTGTGTCAGTATTGTTTGAAAAGAACAGCTAAAGTACATGAGAATGAAATACAAAGATGGGTAAAGACTGGCTGCATAATAACTCCAACTCAGAAAGTTCTCAGATTCATCAAGCCAAAGACTGGTTGGCAAAAGTCCAGCCTACTTACTACTTTTCAGGGATCCTGGGCTATTGATTACCAAAAACTATAAGCTTCGGGGTTCAAATGCCACATGGCTGCAGGAGCAAGGGGAGGCCACTGAGGCAAGAGTCAGGACTAGAGAGCTGACCAGTTTGTTGCTAATGGTTCTTAGCAGGGAACAACAGATGCATTGAACTGAAAACAATAAAGTAAAACCAGCTCATACATCTTTTCAAATTGAGCAGTTCTACCAGTATATGTGGGATAATTAGTTAGGTGGCTGAACCTATATGTTGCTGTTTTAAAGGCAACCCCCAAATCATTGTGTGAAGTTTGGAATTCCATCTTTGTAATGCGTACGTATTGTGGAATCTCCATCGCTGAAAGGTTTTAAGAGTAGATTAGAGAAAATGCTTCTCTGCAAAAATTTAGATGAGGAAGCTTGAGTAGGGAATGGGATTAGATGATATCTTGTCCTATTTTTCCGGAAGTGTATTATCTGCAAACATACATTACACTATTTCTGACATCCCTAGCAGAGGTTTAGGATGGACCAGAAGTAGGTTCACTAATAACTACCTGAGGAGTGATGCTGCAGCAGAGACTCGTCCACTTGTAACTTGTAGCTATGATTCAGAATGGGACAAAAAATCATCCATGTCACAAGTTTCTAGTATGTTTGTAACCATTCAAACTAAGTACATACAGAAGTTTGTCCTTCAGGATTCAGATATTTACAAGCTCTAAAAAGAATGACTTTATAGAGACTTTTGTCTTGTTTCCACAGTCTATTCTTTTGTAAGTCACATAAAACAGACTCAATTTCTTAGGGGTTCAGCTGTCTTCTTTCAGCTTTATTAATTTTAGGGCCTTGTTACACAATGGAGCAGCTCCTGGAGCTCTTAACCCCTGGATTGTCTGCATAATAAATAACACCTGAAACTGGTTTCAGGCACTTGTTATGTGGCTCAAAGTTATTCTCCTCCAGGACAGGATTATTTCTGATCTTGAAAACAACATCCTACCTGCCATCCTTCCCCACTGGCCCAAATTGAACCCACTGCTTCTCCAGCCCCCTACCTCCCCCAGATCCAGGCTCACCAGGAGTCCCTGTCTCCTGCTTACCTGTGGCTGTCTGCTCTGTTTGCCCCAGGGGAGCTTGGGGTAGTTAACCCTTCCCTGCCTGCTGCTCTGGTACAGACAGCCACAAGTAAGGAATTTGGTGACAGCAAGGAACCCTGAGGAGCAGGAGGATAGCCACAGAGGGGAAGCCCAGAATGGGATGGGAGGAAGGATTTTTACCTTTCACTCCTCTAGGCCTTTGCTGGCCTGTAGTGTGATTGCTCCAAACTTGAGCTAGCACTAGCACCAATAAACATTTGTGCCAGTCACAGCCTAAGGTATGCTAAGGTCCTAAGACTAACTCCATGAGTTTCATCTTCCACTAGAGCATTTGGACTTGCAGGTCCTTACTGGTACCTTGAAGCTTCTTTGCCTTGGTATACTGGAAGGTACACTTTATTTGTAAAATTGGGCTAGATAATGCCATGGCTCTAAAGGCTACTTCATGAGGGTTTGAAGGCTTTGATATCTTTATCCCCCTCTTTGGAACTGAAACTGCTTTCAAAACATGATGAAAAGGGCAGGTTCCCCGACTTTTGTCTGATACAGTACAGTTCTTTGGGGCCATCCTAGCTGCCTTTAAAAGAGCTCTCTGATCCTGACAGCTAGTTGTCTGCACAGTTTTCTACGTTTTGACAAAGGTTTCTGTTGAAGCTTCCATAAGCAGCTCCGTTTCTTATTGATAAGCACTATGCCTCCTGTATTTTCTAGGGGTGCAACAATAAATATTTTATGACCAATAGCTGATTGTTAACTAGCCATATCAGGCAATACCAATCCAATAACTGATATTGCAGGTTGAGTCATGCTGGGCCAGGCCACACAACTAAGCTCCTCCTGCCTCTCCCTGCCCCAGTCACATCTGCAGCATTTGGGACCTTTTACAGTGCCCATTCTGGCCCCAGTTCATGCTGCTCCAGTGCCTGGGACACCATGGCAGCTGCTCCATTCCAGCCCAGCCCGGCATGTTGGTGAGGGGATGGGGGTGTATCTTGGGTCAACCTGGCTTGCAGGAGGGAACCCAGGCATCCAGGGACTCTAGTTCTGTGGGCAAGAAGGAACCCAGGCCCTGGCCAGAGGGTGTAATTATCGGATAACATTATTGGCTGCAACTGACAATAAAAGCCAATAATGTAAATTTTCCCTTTATCAGTATTGATCTGATAGGCAACTGGTATATCGGTGTACCTCTACTATTCTTCTCATGTTCTCTAACTCAAGTCACACTGAGTTGAACAAAATCTTTCAGACTTTATGTTCACAGCAATAAAAATAATTAACCTTTTCAGGATATCTATAGTATGGCTTATCCATAAGGAAAGACTTAAGGAAAAAAAGACTTCTAAACTTGATTTTAGTAGTTAGAGGCTCACTTCAAAATCACAATGTGGTTTCCTTGTTTAGTTTATCAAGTTTAAGGTCTGCTGCTGAAATAGGGCAGATTACTAGTTTAAATATAACAGTTTAGCACAGGAATGAAGAATATAATATCCAGTAGAAACAATAGCGGGTATTAACAAAGGTAGAACTTAATTATCCAGCCTGGATTAACTCTTGGAAAAAACAGGAAATAAAAAGAAGGTTTGGGTTTGCTAACATCCATAATGTGGCTTATCTACAAATGGCAATGGCATCTCTACTTAGTGATTGTTTCTTTTTGGGAAATAATTTTACTTTGCTTGTGTAAAATGTCTTTTTGCAGTACAATTTACAGCCTTGCACTTACAAGTATGTTAAACAGTTCCAAGAACTTTGAATTAGAACATGCCAAGTGATCACGCAGCTTTTGTGCAGTCTTTTTTGAAGTAGACCATATGCCAGAGTGTTCAGATGTGAGTTTGAATTTGGGATGCCATAGGTATTTGAATTAGATTGTGCAATAGGTGTATTAAGACAAGTACATGCAGAAACTGACATTCCTTGTAAATGGAAATCTGTTACAATGTATTGAGCTGTTGAAGACACTAACATATTTTTCTTCTTTCACAAAAGTATGGAAGTTACAGTGGTCAGATGCCTAGAATGCAAATGGCAGTGAGACAGCCAATGCCAGGAGCAGTACCAAATATGTCTTATGCTGGATACTCTGGATATTCTGCATATTCTGGTACTTATTCTGCTGCTGCTGACCCCATGTGGATTTACTTCACTGCTGTTGCTGGACAGGTAAGGTGATACAAGCAATGCAATTAAGTTAGCTCTATGATGAATTAGACCTACCAATTTTCTCTCTCTCTAAAAGAAACTGAACACTTTGCTCAGCTGAGTGATGTGAAAGCTCTCAAAGTAAGAATCATTTTTAGGTAAAACTGGTGAGTATATGACAATAATTGTAATTAAAATTGGCACTTTAATTTCTAACTGGCATCCCTTAACCTCAATTAATTAAACTGTTATATTGTTCATAAATAATAACAGAGGCTAATGCTAGTGGTGACTGGTAAATGAGTTTTGTCCTTTGTTACTATATTTTTTATTATTTTTAAAAACCAAACTTGAAACTTGAACATTTGAAATAATATAGTTCTTCAAAAGTGCTTAGGGAACAGCCAATTACTTTACACAAAGTCATTGCATCCCAGAAATAAAAAACTGAAATTCAAACTTTTGGATACTTGGCAAATATACTCTGTCATCAATAAGCTAAACTCACTTACATTTCTATAAGTTTAGAGGTGCATCAATACATTGGTTTGACATTGGATTGGCACTGATATAAAGAAATTGATTGTATTGGAAATCAGCCTGATGTGGCTGATAATTTGGCTGATAAATGCTCATGCATGTGCAGCATGTAGGCAGCAAGGAGCACATTCCAGCAGCTTAGAGAACTGCATGCAGCTGGTAAGTCTGTTGTGTTGGAAGGGGAGGGGGGAGGGAAGTGGTGTGAGTGGGGGCAGATCAACCCCTCCGTGGTGAGGGAGGGTGTGAGGTAGGCACTGCTCAGCTGGGGCGGGATGGGGTGTGGGACAGAGCCATAGCTTATCTAGGGAGCGTGGGGCAAGAGGGTGGTTCCTGCTGGGGAAGAGATGTGCCTCCAGGTCTGTACAGTGGGGTAGGCTGCAGCTGTGGGCTGTGCTCAAGGTAGGCCATGACAGTGCTGGGAGAGGGCTATGCGGGGGATCTACAGTGAAATTTGGGGTGGCTGCAGCCCCCTCCCCCCCCATAACCCTCCTCCCAGTGCTGCTGCCATCTGCCCCAAGCACAGCACAGCCTGGCCCAGCCCCTCCCCCAACTCCCTTGCACCAGGAAGAGCCTACTGCAGCCCTGGCCCCATCCTGAGCCTGCAGCCTCCCCCGCCCCCTCCAGCAAGATCTAGGGGACATGCCCACCCCCCTGTGCCCTCCTGGGGTGTGCAGCATGGAGAACTGCCCCCCACTCTGTGCCTCCCAGATGAGCCACAGCTCTGTCTAGTGCTGCATCCCCTGCTGGGCAGCGCCTGTACCTGTCCCTGTCCTTGCCTTACTGCCTCTCTCACCTTAGGGGCCTTGACTGGCCCCTCCCCCATCTACCACAACAGACTTACCAGCTGCATGCAGCTGTTTTGGAAAGTGTATTGGTATTGGCCGATATGCCACCTTAAACATTGGCTATCGGTATTGGCTCCAAAAATCTCTGTCGGTGCACCCCTAGTGACTGGCTTACTCAAACAGAAGCATGGTTGTGAAGGTTTGAAAATACCAGTGGCATGGTATAAGATAGGCATGTTAAACACTGAGAGTATTGTATTAAATACTCACCAGTTTTATTGGATGGGGACAAAAACAGGTTCTCTTAAGTTTTTCCAGTCTGCATTATAAGCCTGTAATGGGAGCAGTAGTAATAGAACAAAGAGTAAGTGGCAGCAAATTTGTGGACTGGAAAAAGAGATCTGGGGGCCAGTGTGGGTTGGCAAGGATTCACAGAGGTCATGTGCATGGCCCCACAGGTAACTGTTCTCTAGAAGGTTCTGGGATTTGTGGTGCCAATACGCACCTTCCCAAGAGCATGGATCTACAGAGGCAGTGTAATTGAAGATCTCCAGTTATAGGTGAGTGACCTTCTTTTCTGGATTAGAGGAGCTGCTGTTTACTTTTGGCAATTTTAAATTGCAGTTTTTACAGATTGAGGCTGTGATTCTCAACTTCTTGCTTGACTTCAGCTCCAAGAATACAGATGCTTTGCGTTGCCTTGATTTGCTTTCCTAACTAACTTTTCTCCTTCATTTCTCCTTTGGTGCAGAACAACTTTATTTTCTGTTTTTGAGAGGAGTCATATCCTTCCTTTGTCCCTACCTACCTGTGAAAGCAGGAGCTGATGGAAGTAATCAATTGCATTGGGCTAATAAGCTATATAACAGCTACAGCCTATAGAGCAACAAGATTTTTAATGGATTGGAGTGTTGTTGTATTGCATTCTTAAGTCCTGAAATCAGATGAAAATTGCTGCAGAGCTATACTACAGCAATGTCTGATCTCCCTTGGTTCTGTTCCTTCCCTAATGATGCTCAAGATATTGTTATGCTTTCTAGGATGTCATACTTTCTGGAAAGACATCACAAGACATTATAATTAAATGGTCCCAACTGTGACATTTGTGACTTCCCTTGGAAGGACATTTGGAGTCTTACTGAGTAGAGGCTAGGTGGAGCTTCATGTTTACCACTGAATTGAAGACCTGTATTTGAGTATTCTGTATCGGAGAATGCAACAAAAATTGATGCTCCCGAAGAACTGTCATTTTCTGTCTTTTGACTGGAATAGTATTAGGGCTTCTGTGCGCTAGTAAGAGTGCTCACTTCAGACTATTCTCCTGGTCTTAAAGATGCAAAGTTTTATGCCTGTGCATACATTCCCATTCACAGGACTCGAGCCTGAGTACATAGCTTTTGTCTTTGTTATATATGGTAATAGTTAAAAAATGATAGTTTTGCTATTAGCTTTTGAGGCTTGGACCCACAGTGCATCTTAAATCATAGAATTGGAAGAGATCATTAAAGTCAGTGTGTTGCATAGATACAGGATTCATTATTCCTAATCTATCCCAGACAGATGCCTATTCAGTCTCTTTTTTTTTTAAAGCCTCCAATAAAGGAGATTCTACAACTTCCTCAAACAGCTCATTCCACTATCCTATTGTTTTTACAGTGAGGAAGTGCTTTCCTGAGTTTTGATATAGTAGTTTAAACTCATTCCCATATACCCTGCTGTGTAGCAAGGGAAAACTGTGTTACTTTATATTCTTTATGTTGGCCTTTCCAGTCTTTGAAACTGTTATCATGTTCCCCCCCTAACTTGAGCAGGGGAAGCAGTGGCCCCAGTAAGATTTCTGTGAGTTTCACACTACTGTTCCAAGCATAAGAAGCAGCTGTGGATTGGGTGTTTCCAAGATGGAGAGAGGCTGTGATAGACCTTTGATAGATTGGGAGAAGCACCTCCAACAATTACTGCAAATACTTGTGTCTTTCCTTGGCTGCCTGGTGGTTTTGGAGGGCAGGTGCATCTGATTCCTTAGTGGGTAACTGAATTACTAGCTGAGAGAAGAAAATAAAAGGGAAAAGTAATAAGTCTGACTTGCTATCTGCGTAAAAGAAAGAGAAATAGGAGGAAAAGGACTGAAATAGCCCCCCACTTCTATTCAGGATTCAAAGTAGTACCTAGCAAGGTTATAAGATACATTCATAAACATAAAGTGGTTGGAGAGAGAAAACCAACTGGCTGCTTTTAGAGTGAGGATTGTGTGTTTTTGATGCATTTTAAATTGAACTGTTAGCTAAAAATAAAATTTGAATTAAAAATCTTCCCCGTTCCTAAAATCCTGAATATCCTTCACCCTGACAAATAGGCAAAGGCAATCTTGAGTCTCCATTTGCAGCTTTTACAACTTTTAGTCTAATAAAAATTTCGTACTAGTTCCATGAGTCTGTCTCTGAGAATAACTTTCTTTAAAGGTCACTTGTTTTTTGACAGCCAAGTTCTTTGGTAATGTTGTGTAAGGATATACATACTTTGGTACTGTGTCCTCTAGTATGTTACATAGACTTAGTGAATTCATAACCAGGTTGAATCAAGATTTTGTTTTGCAGGCATAACATTTAAGCTTAGATCACGCATGCCCCAAAATATAAATACACTTGCTGAAAGATACACGCCCACATAATCCTAAAGAGCAGAGTGGACAAACTCTCAAATGAAGAAGCTCCTGAATGAGTGTGTTCTAGAAATAAGTAATAATGGAGACTTGCTAAGATACAGATAAGCGACCTGTTGCCCCCTTATAGTACAAGGGGTGTGCTTTATAATGAAGTCGTGAGAGTGAGCATATTTCTTAGTTTGTAGAGGCCATTCCGTTCTCAATGTGAGAAACTGATTTTTAACTACAGAAATCAGAACGCTTAGCATGTTTCTGTTGTTTCCTGTTTTTTCTCCAATAATTCTGAAATGGCATGCTTCATTCATAGTGGTCTGCAAAAGGATAGCAAGAAAAACTTTGCATCTTCCATGTGGAAACCTGCATTCTCTCTGCAGTTGCAGTTCATTCTATTCCAGACCTATTTGTGGGAATTATTACACCATTTAAGGAAAAGTAGATTACAAAGCTGGCTACTATTGTCCAGTATTCCATATTTCATGGGCAGTAACTGCTTTATGACATGACAGACCTTGATGCTTGTATTAATCTTTCTAACTTGCATGAACATCTGTTTGTGGAACTATGTAACAGAAGCTCCTACTTTAAATTATGTGGATAAGGCACAGAATTAAGATTATTAAACCCTTTTGAAATGTTAACTGAGCATTTGCTGATCTTTAGAAGTTTTTAATTTTTTAAATCTCAAGTATAATACAGTAGTAAATTTAGTTTTTTGTAGGGGGAATACACATTCACTCCTGAAGTACATGGCATATAACCACAATCTGTCATCTACCATGTAGCAAGACCAGTGGGGTGATGGAAGTGCTGGCCTTGACTCTCAAAGAACTAAGCAGGTAGAAATTCATAGAAACATGGGGATTTAATTGTTTTTGTGGGGAGGGTCAAAAGGGAAAACTATATTTCTGAGTTTCATCATACTATTGATATGGCTAGTAAATAAGATTCAGAAATATAATATTCACCTCACTAAACTTTAAGCTAATCAGTTCTCTTCTTTCTCTTCATCCTCTCTCCTTTTGTGTGAGCTTACCCACTGAAAAAAATGTCCTTCTCACTCTCTGAGAATGTAGGCTCAACATTGTAGAGTCTCTCAGTTCAATAAAGCCAGACACACTTAGTCTTAAGTCCTGCCAATACTGCCTCTTAGGCAGAGAGTTAGTAGAGAGCATGTGACTATGTATGTTGTCTGCCTTATGTTAATAACCCCTTCTATAACATAGCAATGTGTGACGTTCAGTAGTTAGTGCTCCATGCAAATAGAATACCCCTTTCCCCTTCGAGATGAGGATATTCCTTCATAAAATCCAGTGATATAAATGTATGAGTCTTACCAGAAGTCAGTAATTCTGATCGTGGGGACTTTCTCTTCTCAGAGTTTGCTGTCTTTGGCCTTTCCTATTGGATAATATACAGACTAGTGGGTCAAGTGTGGGAGAACATGGGGTTTAAACCCCAGGGGAAAACATAACTTCCAATTACTTATGAGACAAGCTCACCAAAAATTCTTTCCCGTTTATGTTGGCTACAGTAATTTCAAAGTGATAATACATATCTTGTAAAAGCTACATAGAATGTGTTTGTAAGTACAGTGTACTCCACTTAAGTGCACAGCCTCAGGATTGAAAAAAAAAGTTTTTCTGCTTACTTGGAAAAGGTAACTTAATGTAAAGCAGGTGTAGGCAACCGTTTCCAGCTGCAGAATGACCTGCAGTTCATGAGAGGCAGGTGGACAGGCCCTGGGATGCAGCTGCTGCTTGTCTCTCTGATGGCATAAGGAAAGCACCCACAGCTAGAGCCTCCTGCCACCGAATGGCACTGAAACCCCATGTCTGTGGGCTAGATCGAATGGTTCTGTGGGCAGATTCCAGCCCATAGGCTGCAGGTTACTACTTCCTGATGTAAACAATTTTAGTTAAATGCACAGTACTGCAAATGTATCGGCTGGCCTGAAGCTGCCAGCTCCCTTCATTTTGAAGGCTTCTAATAGCCCAGTATTAGACGTGTTCCAAATGAGCAGAGCCAGTCATTTTGAGGGCTGCTAATACCACGGCACTGATAATGCTTAGCAAGCATTGCTTACAGCACTGCCTGTGCTGTGATGTAAGTCAGTTTTGGGATTACTATCTTCTCTCATTTTTCCACAGCAGTCACTGTTGGGGCTGCTATTAGAAACTCTGATTATGAGGGCAGATAGCATCTGTGAAAGTGACTAGCTCTTGTCATTTTCAAAATGTCTAATAACAGCCCTTTGACAGCTGCTCCCCTTCACTGTTTCTGAAACAGTTAAAAGAAGTACGATTAGTTACAAAATAGATGTTTACAATTAGCATACATATACATTTAGCCAGAGGGCAATTAAGTTATAAAGTAGACAGTGGGGCTGAAAGAAGCTGTGTACTTAAGTGGTTTGTACTCTTAGCCAATATACCAATATTCAGAGTTTGTTACAAATGTAAGCAGTAGACAAATTAGGAATGGCATTGTGTTATACAGTTAAGGAAATTATGCACTTATGTGATATGCTCATACGCTGCACAGTGAAAAGTGCTGCTTTCCCATCATGGAATCTGACAGCCTACCTAATGCAAGATTTGCTTAATGTGTCAGGCACTTATACTTACTAATGAGCCACAAAACATAGTGTGTTGCCCTTAGTTTTCAGCTTGAAGACAGGGTGGAAGCCCAGCTGATAGGACCTTTCTATAAAGCTCACAATATATCTGGGAGAATCCAGTTTAAACGTCTTTATCATGTGTTTACTTAAGATGATCTTCCTGTTACATTCACTTGTCTCATGAGATTTTGGCTTTAGAGACTCCTTTTTAGAACATCAGATATGGGTATCTTGAAGACTGTTACTGTTTGGCCTTGGGTTTTTCAAAGATCTGGTTAGCACATATCTATCTGGGATGTTAAGTTTTCAGGTTCACCTCTCCATATTGTTCTTGTCTGTACTGTTCCAATGAATACATAATCAGTGTTGGCAATGAAAAGGAGCATACTTTTTTTTGTCTACCCAGCTTCTTGAAGTGCTCTGTGGAGTTACTTCACAGACTGTAATCCTGGGAACGTAGCTGAAAAACACCAGAGGGAGCATAGAAAGTAATATTAAATGGGCTAACAAATGAAACCTTTCTGTGTTAGTCACACGTCATGCATGTTAGATGGTTAATTTAAGGATAGCATTACATTCCTATTTATTACCTTTCTGCCAGAGATACTCCAAAGTGCTTGCAGCACTATATACACTGAAATCACTTGGCCATTACTGAAATGCAGCTGCCATCAACTCCATTGTAGAACATGGTAGCTCTTAGTGGGGTTTTGTTCAGTTTTGAATTTTTGTAAAAGGAAGCAAATAGAGGTAATTTAAAACAGCAGCATTGCACAGTAATTTGGTCAGGAAAGGAAAAGTGTTGCCTAGCTTAACTACAGAAGAGAGTTAGCTTATAACTGTCAAATTAGGGTTTAGCCAGACAATTAAGAATAACATCCCAGTTGCTAATAGCGTCATAGACTGTTTGATGACAGATGGTTAGAATGTTAGTTTTACTGTGTGCTTTAACCAAAGGACAGGAAGAAGTCTACAGATGATCCTTGAAATAACAACAGAGAAGCATTTGGTAAAATTGATTTTTTTTTTTTAATTAAGTCAAACTAGAGGCCTTTATAGAAATACTTTATAGAAGAATTTCAGTTAAATTAAAATTGTGAAAACAGCACAAGTCAGTGCAGAATGTATAATTTAAGCAATAATTTGCTTACAGTATCAGCCACCATTTAAAAAGTCTATATCATTAGAAGATGTCACTGTAACTGTAGTAATGCTGAAAATTAATTTTATTTTAATGTATATGAATGTGAGTGGTTTTTTTGCTAAAACAGACAGGAGGATTTCATTTAATTGCCAAAGGCAAGAAATACTAGTATGTAATTGTAGCGCTGCATATTAGGATGAGAGATACTTCTACAATAGATTTTTAGAATATTATTACATAAGTATAATGAATTAAATCCTTTTGTTTTTGGTTAAATATCTGTATATTATTTTTTGCAAGTGGATTTTCATTGTCAAGTATCCGTGACCACAAGTTTATGCACTTTCTTCTGCAGGATGGGGAAGTGGATGCTGAGGAGCTACAGATGTGTTTAATGCACTCTGGAATCAGTGGGACCTATTCTCGTAAGACACAGAATGTTGCTACCATATGTTGTTTTCAATTTGTGAACAGTTTTTGAAAGTTTTATTCACAAAGGAACATTATTCTTCCTACTCTCACGTATGACATTTAATTTCATTCTTGTCTCAAATTTCCATTTGTCCTTTTCATACTCTTAAGGAAATGTCTCAGCCTTCAGTATCCGTTCTGAAGATCAGCACAGGTAGAGTTCTTCTATATAATAGCACCAGTGAAATTTCTAATTCTCATGCTTAGCACACCAGAAAACAGAAATGTTTGGATTCACAAGGCCCGGGCACTGGAGGCTGTGAATGCCATCCCAGACTTTACCCTTTCTTTGGAATCCTTTGAATGAGATAACATGGTGAAGGAGTTCGCTAGAACACATATTAACACTTTTATTCAGAGGCAGCCCATTCCATAGTTATAGTATATAGTTTTATTTTGGACAAAAAAAGACTTCGCTATATAAGTTATACTTCTAATAAAAAACATTAATGTTCTTAAAGTGGTATTGTTTGGCCTGGACATTGCTCTGTTGTGCTAAGAAGAGATGGTACTTTGGGTTGCTGATAGACATGGACAAAAAACCCTAGTGCTTTACTGAAAGAAGCCACATCAGTTTGACCTGGCTTGCCCAATGTCTGTGTTCAGCGGGGCTTTTTGGCACTTTTATCTAATAGCTAATTCAATCAGCTATTAGATAAAAGTGCCAAAAAGCCCTGCCTTAAGTATGTAGTCTGTACAGATATTGGTCAAGCTGACACAGCTCCTCTTCTGGGCCTGTGGTGCACTTGGCGTGCGGGTGCGCTGAATTGAAAGTTAAGTTACATTTAGATTTCCACCCCTCCCTCCCCCCCTCACATTTCAGCAGCCTTGGTTTCCATGTGTCTCTCTCTCTTTGTCCTGCCAATACTGAATTAGTAAATTGTGAGACAGAGAACTCTACCAATAAGTGAACTTAGTTCTTCATTTCATTCTTCAGACGACATTAAAATCTGTTTAATAGCTAGTGTTTTGTTAGCTATCTTCCTACTGAATTTTGTTTTTTTTCCTGATCATCTTTCCATACTGTTATAGCAAAAGCAAATGCTAACTTGTGTGTTAACTATGTTCACTGAAACTGCAGTAGTTACTATAAATGACATCAGTAAGATTGAGCTTGTATTGAATCAGTCTTTGACTATATTTTTCAGCCTTCAGCTTGGAGACTTGCAGAATTATGATCTCTATGTTGGATGTATCCTTGAGGAAATGTATAGAATATTAAAGTTTTTATGTCATTCTGAACCAGTAGTGTTAATATGTAAGAAACTTGAACTTCAGGACACTTTAATATGTTTTAGAACACTGTCTTTGAGTTCTGTCCTTTTATAATGTGGCCCAGAATTGGTTACATGTTGTCAATGTGGTTCCTAGTAGTATTGTTGCTTTAGTGGTTAAAAAGTACATAAATATTGTAACTTCATAATGAGGTTTTCTTTCTTAGGTTAGTTTTTTTTCCAAGTTCTAAGTTGTTTTTGTTAACCAAACAATTAGAGAGATTATACAGGAAAAATGGGTTTTAATGAATTCAAAGAACTCTGGGCAGCTCTTAACGCCTGGAAGCAAAACTTCATGATGATTGACCAAGACAGAAGTGGAACTGTGGAACTTCATGCATTGACTCAAGTCATTGCAGCTATGGGTAAGATACTTTTTTGAAAACTTCTGAAGCCTAATGTTTGTTCTCGCGTGCAGTTTGTGTTTTACCACAGTGAATAGCAGGTTATAGTATTTCCAACGTGCAGTTTGTAGTGGATATACCTATTCAATAAGATCTTTTGGGGGCAGCATCTCAGCTGAGTATAAAGATATTTGCAGAAGCTGTGATAAATACAGACGGGTTTAATGCCCTCCTCACCACTGCTGAATTGGAAGAGGGTCTTGGTCGAGTAGCAGGAGAGGGAGAGAAACTGATGACAGGACTGTGCACATGCTTCATAGAGTAGAGGATACACACCAGACTGAGCCAGTGGGGGAAGATTCTAGGAAAATCTTTTTTCTTCATTCTCCCTTCTGAAAACAAAGTTCATATCATATTTGGGTGTGTGGTGTGCAAATAAATACGGTATTTTTTTAAAGGTATACATCTTGAAAGACCTGGAATACCAACACAGGAATATTCTTCCCTATGAGCTTGGATTATGTTTCACATTTTCCAGAGTTATGAAAGTGGATGAGAGCTTCTCACAGCGTTCCTATAATTTTTCTTTTTTTTTGGCTTTCTAGGTTATAGATTAAGCCCTCAAACACTAGCTGCAATTGTGAAACGCTATAGCAAGAATGGCAGAATCTTTTTTGATGACTATGTGGCTTGCTGTGTGAAGCTACGGACATTGACAGGTACTGTATTTTTTTTTTTTTTAATTATCTGTGCTGTATGTTCTCTTAACATTTTCTCAACTAAATGGTAATAGCTGTAATTTTTCAGGTTTTATTACTGCATTTAAAAATTTATCTTTATTTTGAGGAATAGTTGATTATCATTTGCAAAATATAGAAAGTTAACATTTTGCTTTTCTTATTTTTTTTATTGCAGCATTAGCTTAAATGTGGAAAGAAAGAAAGAAAGAAGAATTATTTAAGTTATTCAAAAGTGATGGGAACTTTGCTTGAAAAACAAGAGAAATAAAAGCAGTATTGCTAGCTGAACTTATGTGCTTTATAAAATATAGACATAGAAAATGTCAAGATTTGCATAGCTACAGTTACTTAAGTATCTTATTCTCTTCTAAGACTTTTTCAGGAGAAGAGACAACATGCAACAGGGATTTGTGAATTTTGTATATGATGATGTAAGTATCTTTAGGTAAAGTACTAGCTTTGTAAAGATATAGAAGAAAAGGCTTTTGTTACAAATGACAAACTTGAACCACACTTCAAATTTGACTTCCAAATGTTATTTTTCTTAACGTTTTTACAGCCTTGTCAGAATGTTTGCTTGGGTATTAATTCTTTGGCTGAATTCATATTCATTCCTGCCCCCCCCCCCCCCCCGAGAACTACTAAGAACATCCCTTGTATAAAGCTTCCATGGCTTTCATTCTACAAAAACAAGCCCATGATGAATTCAGTGGAATTATTCCCATGTTAAAGTTAAGCAAGTGTGGATTATCACCCTAGTTGTGTCCTAAGGGTCCACATAATGAAATGATAAAAATATATGGAAGCAGTAGGGTAATAAAAATAGTTTAGTTGATGTCAGTGGGACTACTGACTGCTGTAATACAAAGCATTTGCCAGATCACACCTGTAAATTGCAACAGTTTATCTCTTTCCTACATGGCACTGACTATACACTGCACAATTCCATGTACATTTATGATACATACACAGAATAATTAAAAAGTCTGCAATGATCAAAAACAAATTGTATATTTTTTTTTCCTCTGTAATTCTGTAGTCACATCTTAAGATCTTCATACAGTAGACAGGTCCCAAATTGTTTCTACATTTTGAGTTGGAATTGTTTTCCCTTCTTAGATAAAACAGAGACAAACTTTTCTTGAACTCTTTATATAATCTGGTTTAATAATGCCTGTTGTTCTAGTAATTCATTAACAATTTCCATATGTTTTTTTTCTTATGAGTTACCTATTTCAGTATTTTTTCCTTCTAGTTCTTGCAGTGTACCATGGCAATCTGAGTGTTGAACTGCTGAAGGAGGTGAAGAGCTCTAACCTGTAAATTCTTCTGCTCAGAAGAAATTAACTGAACCTGCTGTGAATAGAAGCTAGTATAGATTTTTTTCATGTTTCTGCCTGTTAAAATATCCACCTTGTGTAAATGGTTTGATTTTTTTATTGCACGATTCAGAGCAATAAATAATTGTAGCATTGTTGTTATTTTTTTATAGAAGCATGGCTTTTTTTATATAAGCATGCATATTTCCAGATGAGTATACTTCTGTGTCAGGCAGTCAAGCTTAATGAAGAGTTAACATACAAACACTTTGCTGCAAGTCACTAGCATAGACTACTTTTGTATAAGTTTCGCTTGCATTTATGAGTGGAACAGCAGATGTCCTAATTTTTAATCTAATTGAGGTATTTCTTGTGTCAGCATCATGGTAATACAATAATATTTCTGATGGCATACACTAAAGAATTCTAACATCTTGTAGAAGTTCAGTGGATTTCACCAGAAATACAAATATTTAACGTAAAACATGTTTTTCTTTAAATTTGTTACGATAGATTTTTTCTAAGAGGCAGGCTATTGCCATTTCTTTTTGTAAGGATTTATTTATGGAGTAGAAATTGTTTGAGTACAAGGTTGAGCCCCTCCCTTTTAATTTCTTTGTATTCCCTCCTAGAGAATCTTTGTAGAGTTTATTTTCCTTTCAACATGAAAGCTTTCAAGTCCTTATCTACTTAGTCTTTAAAATCATTGACTCAGTAGACCCTCTAGTTGGTTAAGCTATTCTTGTCCTGAGATCTTAGAAATCCTTTTAAAAAAATAACCCAGTGAACAGAAGTGTCCCACTTAGGATAGCTCAAGTAGGTCCTTATTTTTCATGGTATTACAGCAGCATTTCTAACAGAAAAATATTAAAATTAGTGGGCATTGACAGTGATCAACTGTTCATCAACTCTTCATCTTGACAAACCTGTTTTGCTCACTCCAAGCTTTGTAAACTATATAGCATACAACTATCTTTTATCAATCAACTGAGCAGGGATTAAATTGGAGTGATGTTCAGGTCATACTAGAAGGTGGGGGCTTAATACAATGTGCTGAAATAGCTACATTCTTAGAAATATACGGTAAAGTTTTTTTTTCATGCTAAAGAATTCTTTGGGCCAGACCCACATTGCTTTTATAGATGTCTAAATAGGATTTAGACAGAATTTAGGCACCGATGGGCATTTTTACATGTTCCTGGATGTGGTGTCGGGTGCTTTAATTAGTGAGCTGTGCTATCAGTGTCCCCACACATCTCCACACTGAAAAAATGGTGGTGGAGCTCTTTGAACTAAAGCTCCTTGAACGTGTTTTATTTCAAAGCATCCCACTGCCATTTTGTTGATGTGGAGGTGCATGAGGACACTGATATATGTGATACAGAAGGTTGCTGGAGTGTGCCAATTTCTGTGCTCCAATGCACTGGATTTCTGCATGTGTACGGGAGCCCAAGGATTCTAAAGAATGGATTTAGATTGTCCCTCTTCCAGTAGCGACAAACTACATTCATTATCTAAGGTTATCTGTCACTTCCATTTTGGACAGAGAAGTTCCTTGGGTATTAATGTTTGGTACTCTGTGCATATTCAGAATTGATCCTGTTTGATAACCTAGTTACTTTAGTTCCTCCCTGAGCTCCACTGTGATCCAGATTGGTGTGGCAGGGGCACGTAAGCTCTGCATAAGTCCTTGAAGGCTACCAAACTGATAGGCATCCTTGAAGTATGCCTAACTCGTACCAGCAATGTATCATTCAAGTAAATATGATAGTAGTGGGGTGCCTACTTTTTGCCTCACTCAACAGTTCTAGGTCCTCCCTAGTATAAGGAAGGACCTTAGTAGTTTTCAACCTTTTTAGACTGAAGGCACTTCTCCAAAACTTTTCAAAATGTAGTGGCACCCCACTTAAAATATAAATATATTATGAAATGATAATATACTCACTCCACTACCACTGCTGCTGCAGCCAGATGGAACTGCACCATGCGCCTCCTACAGAGCCAGATTGGGAGCAGTTGTAGCGGGAGCATGTGCTCTTGCTGTAGCCTTTCCTTGGTTTAATCCTGCACAGTGTCTCCCAGAAACAGGCACATGGGCCAGGTAAAACTGTCCCTCTTGTCTCAGTTGTCAGGACCTTCATGGGAACTGAACTGAAAAGTGGCTGCTGCAGAAAGATGTGTCTTCTTGCATTATGTTATGCTATAGCTTACACTGGTTCAGCTTCAATGAGTTCCTGAAAACGGACATGTGAGCAGTTTTACCCAGTGGCACCCAGCATCATGGGACTCCTGGCATATTTTCATGGTAGCCTGGTTAAGAACCACTGGAATAATGGAATTCAAACCTACGTCTCCCACTTCCCAGGAGTGTCCTAACCACTAGGGATTGGGGAGAGAATGGGGGCATCTGTACCCCTTCTGTGGAAGACTCAGACCCACCCTGCAGCTAAGAATGCAAGAACTGTGGGGCCAGAGAACAAGCAAGCAAAAAGAGAACCTGATTATGTCATGCTTAGGCCACTCAGTTGGAAAGAAGGAGACACGATCCCTTCTCTCATGATTATTTTTGTTTTTTTAATCCAAAGACTGTCCAATATAAAATGCAGATTCAGTCCAAGGAGCAGGGAGCAGAAACCAGGACAACCCTCATCCAGAGGAGTGTCCTCAAGACTCAAGTACAGAGTATACAGCCCCTTGCATTTTTTCATTCAGGCTCCTTCTATTAGGCTAAAAATGGGTGGTGCATCAACACCTCTAGTTGCATACCTACCCTCAGAAATATGGCTAGGCATTCTGGATCTTTAGTGAATGGAGGCACCTAATGTGCAGCTTATCTTATGTGTGGAGAGAGGAGCAGAGAGAGTTTAGTCATGCTGTTGTGCTTAGTGTTTTCTATTGGATAGCCTCCCAAGTCTGCCCATTTCCTATATAGAACACTGAAATGCTTAACACTTTCTATTTGGATCATGTTTTAGAGGCACCTAAGGCTCCCCATTGCTGATGTAGGGATCCTAGGCACCTAAAATTGGTTAATTTGAATTGCTTTCTTGAAGCAGGTGCCTAGATAGATCCCAATGCAAAATGTAGGCACCTGCATGACCAAACTCTCTGGCCCTTCTAGACTTGTAATTCTAGTGTGTGTGTGTGTGTGTGTGTATGTGTGTGTGTGTGTGTGTGTATGTGTGCGTGCGTGTGTCTTTATGTATGTGCATTTTGGCAGTGAGCAGTGTTTTATGTAATTTTGTTCTTTTTACACCTACTCCCATAGTGTCACAAGTATACTAAACATAATTTAAGAATGAATATTTTTTGATACTGAGATGATGTATTCAACCTTCTTGCATCCCTGTTAATTGTGTAACTAACAGAACTAGATTCTCAATCAAACTAAATATTTGTTTGCATATCTTGCTGTTCCTGTCTGAAATATAAATTTATTTGTCCAAATTTAGACCTATCGCAAGTAAGTTTCATGTTGTTATAAAATACTGAATAATATGCTTATTAGTGTACAAGTGATTTTATTTGTACAGTAAACAATTTTCCAAGTCATCCTTGAGTTTTTTTTAGAAACAAACATTCAAAAGCTTGTCATTAGTTGTTATATTATACAAAACCTGTTATGTAACAGGAAATGCTACAATTCATAAATAATGAAGTATGTCATCTAGTGCAAAAGTTTGCCAAGCTTTCTTGTTTAAATATCCACCTTTGCAATTCCATAGTAAAGTAGCATCATGTACCATTTTAAATGCATATATGGGAGGTAAATTACTTCTATGAGAGGTCTTAATTTGGTCCATCTGATTTCCATTCCAAAGAGAATAGTCGCACTCTATATTCATTAATAATCTAAAAACTTCCCAAGTGGGCAGTAAAAACCAAGTAGCAGGATGGAAAATGCTAACTCATGAATTATGCAGTTCCATCCACTATTCATACATAGGTCTACAGTGAGAAAAACAGGCTCTCCATAGTGATTCATTCATGCAATTACAAGGCTCAGGACATGCTCCATTTTAGTAGTAGTATTAACATTTATGGTAATGATATCTTACATGCTTGATTCTTAAATGGACGTTGTTTGTCTGGTTTTTAACTCCTAGTAAACTATGCAGATAATATATTTTGCGTTACCTTTGCTACATCAAGCATATACATATTTTAAAAATCAATATACACAAAACAGGTATGGTAGATGAGCAACCCCAGATAATTATATGCCACACAAAGGGTGGTATTGCACAATAACTTACAACAATCGCAAATTATTGGAATGTAGTGACTTGCTAAATTTAGCATGTGTTAGGTGATAACCCTTGCCTAAAAAGGAACAACTCTGCAATGCCACAAGGGCACTTAACATATGCTAGACTGCTTGATCGTACGTCTGCTTGCATTTTAACTGTACTTAATAAATGTTAAGTTGAACGTGTGACACTGTCTTTAGAAGAACTGCATATTAGTCTTTGCTAATGAAAGCTAGAAAATTAGAATCTAAACATAAAGTAGTCATGGCACAGACACATCCAGAGCGGTTTTATCTCAGGCAAGAAACTATCCTTTTAAAGTATCCCTGCTTTTAGAAAATTGCTGGAAGTATGACATTGCTGCATACCAAGACTTTATTATTGATTGAGTACTTGCAAAAAAAGAGATTTACTTGAACCTATCACAGTTCCATCCAGAATCTGAGTGTCAGGCCAGGTTTGTCACATTTAGTGTGTGATTGCAAATTCTACAAATTATACATTTAACTTTTGCCCTCAGTTGTACTGGTGCCACTTTAGTGGAGCTTGATTCAGTGTAAACAAGAAAAGATGTTACCCTTGCAAGTGAATTAGTCCTTTTCCCGGAGGAGAAGGCACATCTACATGTGCATTAATGCACCTTTGCTACTGTGCATTCAGTTTAGTACCTCTAATACGAGGTACTACATAAATGCGGAGTAGCAAAGATGCAAGCTTTTTGATGCTTAATGTGCAGTAGATTAATTCTACTGTGAGTTAGCACATCAGCACGGATTTTGCTATGATGCACAGTAGAATTAGTCTACTGCGCATTGTGTCTCATGTAGATGTGCCCAAGATGACCCCATTTGACTTCCTGCCCTTGGGCAGGGGGCTGGACCCAATGATCACACAAGGTTTGTTCCAGCCCTAATGTCTGAAATCTATGAATAGGGTTCAATCTGCCATCTGATCCAGATTTGGTTTGCATGGTTATAAAGTATAAAGAGTGGCATTAAACTCACTGAAGTGTGTGGACTGACACCACTGATGGCAGGTTTAAGTAAGAATGTGTCACTTCTTTAGTATGCAGAAATTGCTTCAATCTATGTACAAGGTAAATTCAGTTTTCTGCATTCACACCCATCAGACAAAATTTAAATCCTTCAGTACATCCACCAGGATCAGTGCTTCCACTAGTGGTTATACTCAAGCTAATTCTGCTGCTGTTAAACCTAGTTCCAGTTCTGATTAAATCTGGTGGTATTACTCAGGCTTAAAAGCAGAGAGAACTGGTAACTATTGACTTGAATAGATTTACTCTGGAGGAGTTGAGAGCTGTATTTGGCTTTTCTTTCGTGCACATGCCTATAAGAAAGCCATTATTAACCTTCCACAGGTTCCTATTCCACTCACTTTAGGGCTAGAATATTCAACAGAGTTCAGTAACTGCAACTGGGCCAGATTTTCAAAAGAATTTAGCAGGCTGGCCGCTGAGCTCTTTGAAATATGTGTATTACTATCTCAGATGAAGAAGATGGAAGCTAAACTTTTTTTTGAAAATCTGACCCCAGTAGTGAGTGCTGAGCTATCTTCAGTAGCTGTCTGCCTTAGCTATTAAGTGTTCAGAGATGTTCAGTCATGCTATTTGGTATTCCAAATCTAACTTTTGAAGAATCATCTAATCTTTATAGGATTGATCATGCTATGGCACTACTATTAATAAAAGCTTAGGGAAGTCTTTAAATAGTATACCCCATTTATCCATAGCTAGGGATCCTGCTGTAGCTCATATAAGGATTGTAGGTATTACTAGAACTTCTCTAGTCATTCCTGCTTTCTTGTAAAGCAGAAGAGTGAATGCTAAATCAACAAAGCAGAGCTGCAGTATCCCCCTGAGTACTAAAAGTTTATACACAAAAACTAATATGGAACAAGGTAGAATGTAAATTTATAGATGGATATAACAGAATAGATATTTTAGATCAGCCATATGTTTGGATTTATTCCAGATAAATAACTTTCACCCCATTTCAATTTAATGTTGATTACTCCAAATTGTTTTAAACTTGAAAATGGTACTCTTCTCTACCTAAATTACAATAATCTAGTTAAATTAGAATAATCTAGATTAGCTCTTCCAGAATTTCTTAATTTGTATAAGCCCTTATTTACCCTTTCTTTCAGCCAGGAAAAGTGAGAAAAAGAAAAGATAATTCCTACTGTGACATCTTGGCATTTTACTGGGTTAAGTAGCATATGAGACTGTGATATCCTTCACTGTCTAAAATACTTGGTTAGTTATTTTTTCAAATGCATTCCAGAAGAACTTTGTTACAGCTTGAACATCAAGCCACTTGGAAGATGCTTCATACCAGTGATATGCTGGTTGGAAGGGAGCTTTTTCAATCATTTCTAAGGACACCTATACATGTGATAGACTTCTGCTCCAACGCATGCTAATCAGCATGCGTTGGAGCAGACTCAATTAAATCTGCTGGCCTGTGCTAATTAGCATGCTCCAGCAGCTTCTGCATCACATGTATTCAGCATCCCTATGCTTCAACGTAGTGGTGGGGTGCTTTAGCTAAATCTCAACGAACGAGCTTTAGTTAAAGCGCCCCTGCTGCCATTTTGAAGTGCGGGACTTTGAATATACTGCAGGCACTTTTACTAGAGTGGCTCTTGGAGCCACTTTAATTAAAGCACCCTCCCTCGCACCCTCCACCCACTAGCACATGTATAGACGCTCTTAAATTCTTACTTCAAATGAATGGGGAGATGGCAATGGGTTTACAATATTCTGGGTGTCACAATTTCTTCATCTTTTGGAAATGACTGATACTTGAGTGTCACACAAGCATTAATTCTAAACAAATATTTACCTTTGGACTGCAATAAATATCAGGTATTTTAAAACTTTAATAGGAGGAGATGAAGTTGTTCTTTTTGGACGTTCTTACATCCACTTTTATTATGACAATTTAACATTACATAATATTAGAAATACATTGCACACATTTTTACCAAGTGTATATGCTGCATATGATTTTTGCAAAATTGTGATCTTTGTCCCTTCATTTATGGGAATTCTTTTTAACAGCAAGCAAGGAAATGGGTATTTTGGTTTTTCAAACTTCTGTGCAAGTTTTGCATGCACTTTTACAATAGTTCTATCACATGCCAAGGGGAGACATTTTGTAGAAGTACCTTGATATATACTAAAACATCATTGCTCGACTACACAGACAGGGTATAATCCTAGATAATCAATTTTGGGACTTGATATAGATCTTGCTAGATTTTTTTAATGAAAATGTTTAGTCTTTCTGACTTCTGTATCTTAGCTAGTAAATTGTTCTATAATGTTTAAATATTGAAAATGACCATGTTTTCTTATAACAACTGGTAGATAGCAGATTTTTTACTTTAAATTCCTATATGTGCTTTGTTCTCAGTATATCTCTTGCAATTCTTTACCTATTAAACTTGTAACCATTTTTATATTATACTTTAGAGTTATTTGCAGAAGGTTATTGTAAAAGCTGGTTGTGCAAGCCAGTTCTATTGTCTTTAACTTTGCAGTCTTTAAAAAAGGTATTTACAAGAAAACCCAAGAAACAAACCCTGTTCATAAAAAGAAAGTTATTTTAAAATTTATTTGCATGCAATGTAACGTGAATAAAAACAGGGATTTTACAATCTGCTTTGGTCAGCCCTATCATTCATTATCTTGAAAACCACCTAACATATTCCCTTCTTTGGCAAGGCTCTCTGTCACCCATGGCTTAATGTGCTTTTCAGAATGCTCAAATCTATTTTTTCCCCAAACACTTTTCCTACATCCCTATCAAATTGCTATGTTATGTAGGATTTTACATGTGTGATTTCCATTCAAATCAATCTGAGCTGCCTGGACATAATTATAAATATTTGACAACTAATAATCTGTAGGAACGATGAATTCTGGGGAGTGTCGTTTCTGGATAGCATGAAGATTTGGTGTTAGAAACACACTATCAGTTTAAAATCTTAAATAAAAGGAAAAAGAATTAATATTACACACAAAATGTTTAGATGGGAGTACTTTAAGTTGACAATGCCTGCTTAAGTTCTGAACTATTGTATAGTAAGTAACTGAAAGCAAGTATTATTTTCCAAATTTAACTAATTTTGAATTTTTTTTATAATGTAGTTAATCTGAGAATATATGTTTCACTGGGGAAGAATTTTTATGGTAAAAACCATTTGGCTTCATGATGAAAGAATATAGGAATATTGGAAATGACAAATAAAGTAGTAAAAGGCCTCCAGAAATAATCAATGGATCAATGAATACTTCTGAAAGTGAAAACATTGCTAATGCATTGTATGCATTTAGTCAGGTTGAATAAATATTATATATACTACATAAACAACCATATCAAATGGAAATGAATACCATGGGTGCAAAAGTACACTACATGCATTGTGGATCTGGTTCTCAAACTTGTGTAAAATGTGGTGCTTTACTGATATTACTTATTTCTGATTTACATCAATAGAAGAGGACAATTAGGACCTAATAGTGACACATATAAGTAGAGGTGCACCGATCCATTAGTTCAATAACAGATCGGTACCGATATAAAGAAAATTGGCTCTATTTTATATCAGCCTGATAAGACCAATAATTTGGCTGATAAATGCCCATGCTGTGTGCAGCCACAGCACAGCACCGAGCAGAGCTGTCAGCATAGATAGCTGCCCCTAGCTGGTAAATCGGAAGGGGAGGGGGGGAGGGAAGGGGCGTGGTGGGGCAGAGCAATGCCCCCTTGTGGTGAGGGAGTGGGCAGGTTCGGATGGCAGCGCAGCTTGTGGAGTGGGGACAGGTCCTGCTGCTGCTTGTATCCCAGAGGCGTGTGCCCCAGGGTCTGCATGGTGTGGGGTTGGCTGCAGCTGTGGGGTGGAGCCAAAGCGGGAGCCACGCGGGGTTTTTCTTGCAGGGGGCTGAGCTTGGAGCAGACTCTGGTGGTGCTGGAAAGAGGCTGCAGCTACCCCAAATTTTAATGCAGCTGTGCTCCCAGCCTCGCACTGCTGCCTGCCACCTAGCGCAGCCCCAGCTGAACATCCTGCCCCCACCCAAGCACCAGAAAGGGCTGGGGCTGTGGTAGGCAGTGACTAAAGGGATGGGAATGGACCTGCAGCAAAATTTGGGGTGGCTTTGCCCTTTCTTTCCCCACTCCCCTTCTACCACACCAGACTTACCAGCTGGATATAGACGTATTGGATATCAGATTGGTATTGGCAGATATGCCTCCTTAAATTTTAGCTATTGGCCCCCAAAATCTCTTTTGGAGCACCCCTAGACATAATTTTGAAGTGAAGAAATATTTAAAATCAGTGATAATATAAAGTAACATCAAAATAGGATGCTTAGCATTTGCAGGTAGAATGTTCACTAGAGAAGATGCCCCATTCTCATTCTCATTCTCATTACTCTTCCATCCAGGGCAATGCTAGTTAAATAGATAAAGGCCTGGAACAAAAATCTGTGACCTTGAATCTAGTTGTAGGTCAGAACTTTACTGCTGTGGCTCATTTCTAGCAATAAAAGGTATTCATAGGTATCGGCTAACAAACCTAATATTAACACTAAAGGCACAAGCCATATCAACAGTTTTGTTTTTCAAACAGCGATCATAGACAGATACGACAATATTGTTTTAAAAGTTTGGCAGTGCACACAACAGCTAAATAGATGTAACTGTATTGACTATCTGGTCTTACATGGATGTAGTGGTGCTATACCCTGCTGTAATTTTAAAATGGAATGAAGCCAGTTTAAAGTTACGTCAGTTTAGTTTCACTTATCCTGCTGTAAAGTGTGGACAAATAAAAGTTACAGTGATTCAGTATGATTCTTGGTAAAATGCTATAATTTAAAACAAGTGAAATTCTTTATTCTGTCCCTCTTCTACAAGAGAGAAATTTTTTTCTGTCTTGGTTTCAAAGGAAGAGTGGAGAAGGAGGAGAATAGAAAAGATGGCATGAAAAGAGATGGGCCTGAAGGAAGAAAGAAGAAAATGGAGCATCCATGTCTTGTGATTTTTGCAAGATACACTGTATGCCTGCAAAATTATGGTTTATCTGAAGTGAGCCAGGGGTTTTATACATCAGGAAATTTTGCTTCTGGTTCTTGTCCTTTCTAATAAGGTTATTAGAAGCCCTTTATTTTGAAAACCTATTACATGGATAATTGTGGGATTTTTTTTCCTTCCCAAATATCTGAACAGTACTTTGATGTTTGGATTTAGTACACAAAAAATAAATGCATTGAATAAGGTAGGGCTGCTGTGGAAAAAATAGCGTGCATTGAATAATTGAAAGGTATAGACAAACTAGCAAATTACAGCAAGTTAAAAGAGAAGGGATGTATTGCATATCAATTGCTGAATGGTTTGGGTTAGTTTCCTGTGCAATGAAAAAGGGCTTTCATTTACTGCAGGGTAAGAGCAGGTACATAGACAGTTACTACTAAGTGATCACCTGCTTTGTGGTAAGTTCCTGACTTCTCTTAACCCAGTTATCCACACCCAAAAAACTATATCATAATATACAAAAAAAAATAAGTCAAATTAAGGTCATGTGAACCTTATTTCTGGCTTTTCCTAACTTTGAGTGTGCAAAGTTGCAACTGTAATGGTTGTTTAATGTAGGTTTTTATGTACAGTTTTTTTGTTCTTGCATGGTATAGAGTAATTATAGATTTCCTTGTCCTCCCACAGTTACCAAAGAGGACCCAAATGTGTTAAAATAAACAATGAAACTTCCGGGAAAGAAAGTTCCTTAGCTGAAGCTTAAAACACAGCTCCTTTTGTTTTGTCCATGCAGCGCATATATGTCTTAGTTGTGAAATGTAGCTTTAATTACTGGACCAGATATACAGCTCATATAAATCAGTAGCTTCCTGAATAGGAATGCTGATTTATATAATCTGGCTTCTTGTGTCTAGAACCCTTGCTTCAGCGCAACTTATGAATTTCTTGTATACTTCTCTGTAATAGACAGATTATAGTTTACACATTTTTTAAAAGGTTCAATTGACATTTGTATATAAAAAGTATTTTAATAAGTATTTCACAATCCCAACATGAGAAGTTAGAGTCAAATTTAATAAAGTGAAGTTAAACAAACAATTTAAAGTAAAATGACCGGCAACAGTGGCAGTAGAGGAGCTTCAGTGTAGGGGTGAAGATGGGGAATTAATATATTAGATAAAATTAAAATTAAGAAAAGTTACCAAAAGATGAGAACTATACCAGATCAATTCCTTCAATGAAGAAACCAGTGGGAGAAACAGATAGGAAAAACACAAACAAGAGTTTCTAGGAATCAGAATCATCCTATCAAAGGATGGAGTTTGGCTGGGTCAAGCTCTGTCTGGAAGTGCTTGGAGTCATTTGCTCTGTTTTGGTTTTTGTTGGGTTGGGGTTTTTTTGCAACTGACTGCTTTTCCTTCACACTGATGCCCTTATTACAGTTATGCAATGATGCTAAGTAGACCTGGATGGATTTTTTTCAGCTGAACTTCATTTGCCAAAAATGAAGATTTGAGCAAATGGAACTGATCTGTGAATTTGTGGGGGATTCAGTCAACTGCTTTGGCTTGGTGAAAAAACACAACACAGCACAAAACCAGCAGATAAAACATTTTAAATGCGTCATTCTAACATTCTTTAAATGGTGTATTTGCATTTCTCATTTCAAAATGTTGCTATATTTTGTACAATGGGGGGGGGACAGGGATTTTTTGTTGTTTTTTCCTTTCTTTCTGTTCTTTTATTTATTTATTTATTTATTTATTGGCCAGTAAATTAAGAAAGTATTTATGGATTAGAACCCTGAAGGATTTTAAGTACAATGGCCCACAGGAACGTGGTTGGGAAAGGAGAGAAAGTAATAGCCATGATCCATTGAATCCTGAAGATTTGCATAGGTCCATGTCCACCCTTCAGACCAATGATTCCTGTTACATCTCAGAAGCATACTGCCTCCAGGAACATGAAGAAGCAATGTAACCTGTCAGCTGCCTCAATGCCATCAGCTTTACTGACTGCTGTAGAGACACTGACTTGTCTGCATCTTTCTGTCTTACTTTGCCACTCAGGCTAACAACAGAGAACAGGTTTGATATAGTCCTTATTAGGCCAGGATATGACTTGCATCAAAATAGGCATGGCCCAGCTGTTTGCAAACTAGGCTTAAATGGCAATTAAATTGAATTAGCTGCAATTATTCTGAGGCAAAGTGTTAATTCAGATAATTCCATGTACTTAATGTGGGATATTGAGCCTGGTTGCCTGTAAGGTCTGGATTTGATGTGGCATAAAACATTCTGATGCATTCAACCTAGTTGTCTGTTTTTAGCTTATCAGTCCTAGAATCCCTAATTTAGGAATTCGGGATGTTGAGGACTCAGGCTATATTTAAGCCCTGTGCAGGGATGCAAACAAGAAAAGCTTTCTGCACTGCCTATTTTTGCTTGTGTATATGTACAGGATTAGACTCAGGAGCCCAAATTGTTAAGAACAGCAATACATTCACTATGTACAATCACACAGCACAAATAATTGCTTCAAAGCATGAAGATATGAATGAAAGGTGAAGATTGTTTTGCAGGACATGAGCAGATGTTAAATTATAATTTAGAAAGTCACATTTTACTGTTAGGAACTGGCCCTCACTCTTACATTTGATAACGGTATATGTGGCAAAAATAATGATATGGAGTCCTAGTTTGTAATTAATTCTTAACTTCATGGGATTTTTTTCCCCGCGTTTCTATCAGGGTTTTTCTGAGAGAGATGATTAATCTCTGGCAACACCTGAGAGATTTGAAAGAACATTTGAAACAGTTTGCACTCTTAATGTAAATATCTACTAGTCTCCTTTGTTTAGTAGCTCAAAGTTGGTCAAAATAAAGTGGAGAGCTAACCAATTCTGGTCACAAATCCTGATGTATCATTACTTTAGATGATGTTGAGTAGAAGGAAAGAAAATGGGGAAGATAAGTGTATTTGAACAAAAGTTCATAGATTCAAGCAGGCCTACAAAGAGGTCTGTGGAGCAGGTGTCTTTCAGCAGGTAGGGACACACCCTGGGTGTTACCAACCTTCTTTCTATAAACCTGACTAAATTAGACACATTCTACTGATTCAGAAACAAAGATGAGGGGAGCATAGGCGGTCCTTGCCCAGAAGGTTTTGAAATACAGGCAGTCCTTGATTTACAACATTTTGAGGTACAATGCTGTACGTGCAAAACATTTATAAAGTGACACCCTGTTTCAACTTTCTGACATCAGTTTTGACTTTACAACACTTGATCTGACCTGACACCCTGCCAGCAAACAAGTCTGCTGCGTCACCCATCTCCCTGGAGAACATCTGTCCAAACTTCCTTGGACACTTTCTTTAAGAAAGCAGACAAGGCTCCAGAAAAACCCTGCAGCCAAGACTCCTGAGAAGACTCCAGCCAAAGAGCCCTTCAACAAGTCCAGCAAAGTCACCTCAAAGAAGTCCTTCCAAATCAACATGATTGCTGTTTACAATATAATTATGTTAATGTAGCTATATTACACATCTATAATTGATCGAGTACAAAATTCTGGGTCATTTTTGGTGAAAATAAGGTATCAGGCCTTGGTTCAGGAACAAACCCCCCATTTATAACATTGTTTCCTATGGGGAAATCGGTTCTGAGTTAGAACGTTTCGACTTACGACACGACTTTCAGGAACCAATTGTGTTGTAAGTCCGAGGACTGCCTGCATCTGATGCAATTTCATGCCATTCAGAAGGTTAAGTAGTTTCCAAGCAAAAAGTTTGTACAGAATCCAAATGCTGGTCCCCACAGGAAAAAAAGTCTCTGGAGGCAGTCAGCCTTCCTCTTCTTTTTTCTTTCTCCATTGGAAAGGGGAGAGCCAAGGCAGAGTAGATTTGTACCTTATAGAGCCATGAAAGGGGACAGACCTTCCTCCTTCAATGGAGAAAGGATGGATAAACTCCTGCTAACTGGGGTACTACCACCTTCTTCATGCTTTGCTGCTCTATTTATACAGCCACATACAAAACCTCCTAAAATGGCTACTATTTCAGAGACCTCTGCCTGGGAGTATAATCAAGTAGGAGAACAGGCTTTCAAAAGAGAGGGAGATAGATAAGGCAGGGAGTCTCTCCCTCTCCTTATTAAGGGACTTGCATATATCTGAGCTTCCCCCACTCCATGTGTTTTATTTAATTCTATTTCAGGGCTGTAGAAAATTATAGGACAAAATATATTTGCTAACTCTGTCTCTTTACTTATTCTGTTGTAATTTTATTCTTAGTTTATCAGACTATTTTTAATCTAAAGAAGCGTTTGCAGTTTTGCTAGAAAATGTGCTAATTCAGCCTTTGTACCAGATGTTAGGGTTTAGCAGATGGCTGCTAGATTAAGATAAAGCAGGAGCAGTTAACTCACAATTACAAAAGTAAAAGTAGACACTATTAATTTATTATGCAGCACCTTTGTTATATTTCAGTGCGTGTGAGCAAGGGATTCTAGCAAGCCTGCTCGCACTTTTACCTACAGTCCAATCCTGAGAGGTGCTAAATACCACAACAGCCCATGAACTCAGTGGAGCTTAAGGGCATTTAGCTTTTTTCAGGATAGAGTCTTTTCACTGGTTATGTAAACCTAATATAAAGGAGAGGAAAAGGGGACTAATTGCAAGAGGACTAATTCTCTTCAGGCCTCTTGTATTTATTTACTGGCTCAGTTTGACTGGAAGTATTATGAATCAGGCATCAAATCTGGGCTGGCGTTCATGTATATCCTAACCTGCCAGAACCAGTGTCTGCACATGCGAAGGACAATCACTGCTGCATCAGTCCTTGCCACTTTCTCAAGCATAGGTTTAGGTTGGGTTGTTTTGGTTTTTATAATTATAAATCCCCACCCAGTAACTTGCTTGCATCTCTGCTTTTCAGAAATCAGCAGAGTTCCCCTCTGAGAGGACTTCTACATTAAAGCTTTGTTTAAGATTAGAAAATCATGTGATCATCTTTAAATATTTAAAAACAATAATAAAAAGGTCAGGTCTTTTTATAACAAACACACCATTTGAAGCAGTATAATATTTTAATAAAATTAAATCTAAGTATTAACAAAACATTATGCATATACAGTACATACTGTATTTGAAGTCTATGGACCTTAAACTCAATTTATTTTAGTGTAATCAGCTCTGGACACAAGCTAAGCTTACCTGTTTTGTAATAAGAAAGTTTACCACTGTACTTGGAAGTGATTTTACATATGTACATATATCTGTACCTATACCCACATACACATTTAAATATTCACATACCTATATTTGTATGAAAATATATACACATACATACACACATATATATGCAGATAGATATGCGTATGTATATATATATATATTTTAATATATTTTTCTAGCTCTCTGTGGAGGGGACAGTAAGTAAAAAGAGATATTGCAAATGACAACAGTGATACTTATAAAAAGAAAACCTGTAAAATATTGTAATTTATACAGCTTGTTAGTATTTTGCATTGAACAAAAGGAACACAGTCTTCTGTATTACATAGAAATTATATTTATTGCATTTGATTATGTTTGAGTGACAGATGAGAACTATCTGCCTGCTTCTGACAGCTAACTTTTTAGCTATGAAGAAGATTTAAAAAGAAAAAGAAAAGAAAAGGTGCAAAAATACAAGAAACAATCTATTCAGGTAATGTTGCCTTATGGATGCAGTCAGTGATGATACTTTCTATTGTGTAGCACAGATGTTCTTCTAGTTAAATAGTGACCAATTCCGGTTTGTTTTGATGAGACTGCTTTCTGTTCTGTTTCTTAATCATTTAGAATCCAGAAGTCTTAGTTTATTCTTTCTCTGAGCAGTGGAATCATTGCCCTTGACTGCCAAAAACTTACCACAAGAAGCTTACTTACATTTTCAAAATAGGATTGGAAGGTTTTCACTTGCAATTCAGAATAGCAAGTAGGGATCATGCCTATGTGGGTTATCATCAATACCTGCTCTTTTTGCTTTGAAGGCAAATCCCCAATAATGTACCACCTCAGTGAAAGTGGTCAGTGGTAATCTCCATGCAACATAAAATCTAATTTTGGGACATGCATGTATTTTTAAAAAAATTAAAAAATATAAGGTGCCTTGAGAATGCTGGCAGTTTTACATTTGGAACATATAGTTTCTATGTGTATATATATATATATCTATCTATCTCTATATATATATATATATATTTACATCATAACTGCTCAGCTTTACCTTACAAGCTTCAAATTTAGGAAAATATACAGTACTTTTGCATATAATGTTATATTCCTTGTAGCCCCTGAGTCAAGTATAGAGGATTTAAATACAAAAAGGAAAAACAACCATTAAAAGCACTTACATTTTATGTGAAGTAATAGTACAAAAGTATTATTTCCCAGGAAGACCAGGATCAGAAACATGCCTATGAAGACCCAAGATTCCTATAGTGTTTAGGGAAGAATCTGGCAAGGAAGGGTGTCTAACTGGATGGAGACAAGTTTTACAATGGTGTGGATGACACTCTGAAGACTTCTCATGTTCTTGTTCTAAAAAAGAAGCCAAGTTGTCTTCTGAGGCTGTATTAAGATGCACCCCACTGGAGAGGGATTCTTTGGGTTTAAGTTTTGATTTTTCAAGGTCTAAAAATTCAGAACACTGAAAGGAAAGAAAAGAAACAAGGTGGCAATAGTTTTCCTGTTTCTCCTGTTTGTATTAAAACTGAGCAAATCAAAATCTTTGAAAAATCAAGCATAAAACACAGAAACATTTGTGGAAAACACAATTTTTATTTGAAGTACTTGAATATGATTCAGCTTCTGAGCTCCACTATCCTTCCTCAGACGCTATGTTTTTGGCTTTATGTTTTAAAGAAAGTCTTAATTAAGAGATTAATTTTCTAGGCATGGCCCCACCCTGAGACTGTGGATTTGAACACCTCTGAAACTTGAGAGATGTCAAGAACTGACCCCTGTAAATAAAGCAGATTCCTAACTTCGGAGGTGTTGGATTTGGATTTAGATCCATGCACTAGGCTCTACTTTACCTTTTAAGTCAGAGCTTGTGGGAAGAGAGATCCTAATATAATTAAGACACTTTCAATGAAAAGAGTGGACATAGCAATGGTTTTTACCTCCACCCCCACTTCTCTTTCTAATACATGTGTTTGCAAGTACATCATGAACTCCCTGCTGCATCACCTACAGGCTGCAGAATGAGGTGGGTCACCCGGGCCATGGCCCGACCAACTTTTAGCATGTTAATTTATATAACCCACAAACGCGCAATTGTCATTCAGGTTAAAACTATATAGCTATTTTTTAAATTGCATAGCTAGCTAAATTAACTTGCTAAAAGCTGGTTGGGCCATGGCCCAGGTGGCCTACCCCATTCCACGGCCTATGGCAGCACCTGAGCACCTCTCACCCGTACAGCTAGTAGAAATGAGAAATGGCTCAGGGCTTCAAGGAATTGGACAGCAGCAGATGTTGGAGAAAGACTGCACTTTTTTGTGCCTCCTTTGTGCTAAGCTAAGAGCAATTCTTTTGACTTCGACTCACCCCTAGTAATGTCCTTTTTTGCTATCTCATTTTATTCAGTTTGTGATCATTTGCTAAGTATGTTACTGGGTGTGTGCTACACTTTAATGCACATTAGCCTATTGTAATGCATATTAAAGAGTCACAAAATGTGCTCTTTTGCTAATGTGTATTAAAATAGGCTAATGCACCTTCTTCCAGTACCTGACAATGGAGGTAATGAATTTAATATGCATTAGCAAAAGCACATTAATGAATGCGTAGACACGCCCACTATGACACAACGTGTAGCTTTAAGACCTTTACCTCCCACCCAACTCCCGAGAGATGTTTGGTCAAATTATTTCCTATTAATAGAACTACAGGACAAATGCTTGGTGCAGTGAACTGGTCTTCCAGCCCCAGGTAAGAATGTAAAAAAAAAATCCTTGTAGTTGACATTGGCATATACATACCTGTGATGCAGGACTGAAACTTCTGTCTGTTTTAATAGATGCTACAGGATGAAGGTTTTGCCTCACCGGGGCAGCTGGGTGTTGATATTCTGCACTTGTAGTCACCATACTATATGTAGGTGGAATGAGTGTTGCTTGCCTTTGTAACAGCTGTAAGATGGTTTGAATGTCAGCAGTCATTTGGGATTCAAGCCTAGAGAAGTAGCATGAAATCAGTTAGCACACAGCCATGGTAGAATACATTTTAACACAGTGATTACAAATGCATTCAAGAGGGAGCTGCAGGTTATAAACAAAGAAAATCATAACTTTTAATAATATAAACATGTTTTGAATAGGAAAGAACAGAAGAGGGAGCACGGAGTCCTTCCAAGGCTTGCAGCTCTTCTCCCTCTTATCCACAGAACATATTCTCTCAAATGCATCATACCTTAGTGTTCAACACACAAATGAATATATTGCTATCAATTATGTTTGTAACTGAAATGAATATTGTGGTCCAGATCCTAAGCTGATTAACAGTTCCTTGATGGGAACTGAATTGATTTATGCAGGCTGAGATTTTTGGGTCACAATTGTTAAAGTGTCTGATGTCTCTTCCAACTATACAGTTGTTCCAATAAAAGGTATAGCTCCTTAAATCTTTGCTTCTTTGAAACTTCTGATGGTCCCAAAGGCAAAGGGATACTCTAAAAACCCTGGTTGCATAATATGCATTTCCCACAGCCAGAACTTAGGGCATTCTTTTTTTAAGTACAGATCTTAAAATCAGTAATCTTTTTTTGGTGAGTCATTAGAATTTAGAGCACAACTGTGGGTAAAAAAAAGAGCTTATATGAAGATTTCCTTAAAACTCAGAGATAAACCCACCATTTTTTTGTGGTTCAGAACTGATTGACTTTTTCTGATTTTTGTACAAATTCTGATTTTGTGTAAATAAACCTTCAGGGAAGTGACAACAATTGGAGATTGCTTATCTTCTCCATGCTTACATTGCCATAGCATGTAAGTGATTTTCAAATTATGATGCCAAGTTAATTAACAAACTTAGCAATGGGTAATGCCTATTGTGCTTCCTCAGCTGCCACAAAGCACTCTATAGAAGATTGTGAAATGGATAGAAATCCTATTGTATTGGAACTCATCTCCTGACAGAATCATTTGCTTTGTAAACAAATCTTTTTTTCAACAGCACTTGATGTCATGAATGTTACTATTTCAGTGCTCTGCAGCAACAGATTTAGGCCTCAACTGGCAGAGTTGCTTTTGCTAGGTGCCTCATTGTTTGACCTAACCAATGTCACGCTGCAGAACAACTTCATCAGAAGAGATGACTGTGACCTAAACTGTAATTTTGCATCAGATCTCAGCACTCCCCTGGATGTTCAGGATGACTTTGCTTCCTGCATAGATATTAAAAGAAACATTGCTTCTTTGTTTGCTATTGTTACTATTGATTCCATGGCATTAGAGTTTTATAAAAGTAGCCTAATGAAGGACCAAACATAAGATGTCATAATCACCTTCTGTTCAGCTCCTTTAGTAAGTATGAGGTTGATACCACAGGAAAAATGCACCAGCATCAGTCACCATGCAGTGTCTTTATGCATCACAATTTTTAATGAATAAAAATAATGCATTGATAATTAACTTGTATTGGAAACTTTTTTTCTCTCCCCTTATTTGTATTATCAGCAGAATTCCCTTATTCTCATGAGCAGACAAGGTTCTTTGGGTGAATCTGATATATTTTATTAGACCAACTTAAATAGTTGGAAAAAAGAATTTTAAGCAAACTTTCAGATTTAAAACCCCTTCATCAGGTTGCTGAAGTTTCTTCAGTTTCTGTGTGTGCTTTTCCTGGATGAAATGAAAATGAAAGAAGCCAGAAGCTGGTCTGGTCTGCATACAAGACAGGCAGTCAATGAAGATGTAGATTGAGGAGTCAATAGGTGAGAGACAGGCTGGGTTGAGGGGGAAAGAAGGGGGATGAATAGTGGAGAGGTACCTGGGGCGTCAGATGTCAGACAGGTTATAATGTGTCATAAATTCAATGTCTATATTTAGTCCATGATTTTTAGTATCCAGGGGGTTGATGAAGTGGAGTCTCTGGGAGGTGGTATGTAAGTTTCGTTTGAGGATCAGGACTGAGAAATTGGAGATAGAGTGGTTTTCTTGTGAGAAGTTTGCACCCACTGGTAATTGGGTATTCTTGTCTTTGATAGATTCCCAGTGTGCATTCATTCTGGTGCCCAGTTGTTGTTTGGTCTCTCCTACGTATTTTCCATCAGGGTATTTGGTGCATTGGATGAAATGTATTACATTTCTGGAGGTGCAGCTGTAGGATCCAGGGATGCTGATGGCTCTGTTGTGGGGTGTAGTAATAGTGGGGGTGGTGGAAATGTGTTGGCAGGTTTTGCATTTCTTGTCATGGCATGGTCTG
>JAGPOW010003685.1:33814507-33833791 GCA_030014935.1 Caiman crocodilus
GATGCTGATGGCTCTGTTGTGGGGTGTAGTAATAGTGGGGGTGGTGGAAATGTGTTGGCAGGTTTTGCATTTCTTGTCATGGCATGGTCTGGATCCATTCGGTGTGTTCTGGGCATGAGGAAGTTTGCTTCTGGTGATGAGGTTAGTGAGGTTCGGTGCTTGTTTGAAGGCTAGGATGGGTGGCTCTGGGAAAATCTCTTTAAGAATAGGGTCTCTTTCAAGTATGGGTTGCAATTGTTTGAGGATATTCTGTATGGGTTTGGGGGACGGGTGATCTGTCATAACCAGTGGCATGCAATTCGTGGGGGGTTTTCTTCTGTACTGCAGCAATTCTTAATGTGGTATCCGGGTGGCTCTTTGAAACTACTTTTTTTCCAACTATGTAAGTTGGCCTAATAAAAGATATCAGATTCACCCAAAGAACCTTGTCTGCCTATGTACTTAGACCAACATGGTTATAACTTACACCCTTATTCTCATGTGCCTTTTCTCATTACTTTACAAAGAATTTCCTACTGGGCCATAGCAGAGAGTTCTAACTTTTTTCTAAGTTTTCATTCTTTCCCATTTTCCCATTTAATAACAATAACAGAGAAAGATCATTCCCTTCCAAAGAAAAACATGCAGGATGGCAAAGATACTAATGCTCAGTCATGGGTGCATTTAGAGTTAAATCTTGTATTTGTCATGTCAACAAAGTTGAAAGTAATGGAATTCCAGGGAAAATAAAACAAAGGCACAGACAGGGCACAGACCAAATTAAAACTGAGTGAAATTACACAGTAAATTATACTGTATGACTAATCAGAATCTCTAATGATATTTCTAAGATGCCATATGCTATGCTGCTTAGTCACCAATAGGGAGAAAAAGAAGGAATATGAATTGTATTAGCAAAGGTACCACACATATGCAGTATTTTGACAAAGAAAATGACTGTTTTCTTTTGTAGTAGGTGTAAGTGTTTTACACTTGTGATACTCCCATGGTTGTTTATTATAGAAACAGCTGAAAAAGAGATTTATGTATCAAAAGCAAAGATGCCTGCAATACAAATGCTACTTCTGCTAGGAAGGCAGCTAGTTTATTCTGTGCATTCTGAGGAAAGTAAAGTCCTTCAAAGACAGGGGAAAAACTTCTGTTTTTTAAGCAAATGGTGTGTGTGTGTAAGAGAGAGAGGGAGGGGATGGGGAGGGCGCACATGTGCATGTATAGAAGGCCAGGAGGTGCTTTTGGAGTAAAAACGTTGGAGGAAGAGGGATGGCAGAGAGAATCAAAAGATCTGCATCCAACAGACTGAGTGCAGGCTTCTCAAAGACTTTAAGAGTAGGATTTTTGTAAGTATTTGGACGCTAACATCAGATAGGTCACTAGACACATTCTGCTAGGAACATAGGCCTGGAGAGAACCCTGGGATCATTGAATCTAGTCTGCTGTGACCTCAGGGAATTATGTAATAAATGTTTATGCCCAAATCCACAAGAACATCTATTTTGGTTCTTCCTGTGCCCCAAATCCCAAAACATTTGCTACTGGTAAGTGCATTACAAATCATACAGGGGCCCTGCTAATGTCATAAACCAAATTTAACTTCACTAGAACAAAACTAGTCATATCATGTATGGCTTGCACAGATATAGTGGGAAAGTAGCTCATTACTTTTAAAGGAGCCTCCAAAGCCAACAGATCAAGTATGAATTGATAAGAACACCAAAACAAAGATCTGAGTGACTTGGTCACAGGTGTCCATACCTGGTGAGAAGCAGGATGTGGATGATGTCACCTAAGTATGTTTTAGTAACTGGGGAGAACTAGGATGTGTATGCTGTAACATGATGCTGTGATCAGTGTATAAAAAGGGTCTGAGGAACCCTAAATACTTTATACTCAGATTGGGGTTATATTCATGCCTGTACCATGCCTGCAAATGACCCAGATAGCACAATGTACTAGTTAGCCATGGCAATAGCTATCCTAGCATCTAAGTTTCTTGGAAACAGTAAACCTGGCTGACCTTTTGTTACTAAGATCTAGGGCCTGCAATCACTTGGAATAACAAGCTTGTTAGGGGCACAGCATCACAGATAGCCTCATGACAGTGCATGCACACACCATCCAAATTGAGGGAGCCTGACATGACTAGTAATACCTAACCCCCAAACTGCTGAAGTCCTACACAGCAAAATAAACAAACCCAAACCCATCACCCCAAATCCACCATGTGTCCCAGCAGGACAGCCAAGGAGACAAGCACTACCAATGCCTTTGGCCTTTCCCATAATTTCAAGGAATTAGGTTGGTAAAACATGCTCAGATGTACCAGTCATTTTAAGGGTCTGGCTCTATGTGGCTTAGAAGCTCACAAGTCATTAAGTACTTCTGAAAATTCTCCCACAAAGTTCATCCTTTTTTTAATTCTATTAATATAAATGGTCTTATAGCTCCTTTCACACATCTTTACCTGTTGAGTTGTTCTTGAAGCAAATCAAGTCGGTGTTCAACTTCCCCATAGGTAAGTTCACTTTCAGATTCACAGATACCCCATGTCACATGAGGGAATGCTGACTGACTCGAAGCCTGATGGTATCCTTTTAGGTTTTCCTGTTCCCAGATTCTTTTATCAGCAATATCTGATGAAAAAAATCATGAAGAAGTATAAATGTACTGGTCTACTTAAATGGAGCTGTTGTTTGAACCTGAGGAATCGAAGACATGACCAGGTTAGTCTGACACTATTTACACTTGATTTGTAAGAGATATTGGTCTGTTGCTTATTCAACCAAACAAATTAGAATTTTGCAAACCTTTGAAATATAGGTCCTTCTCTGAGAGAAATTAAATGTCACATCTGTGTTTTGCAATCCTAGCATATTTTATTAAAACATATATATTTTAATTAGTACAATATCCCACAATACATACTTCCTTTTGTAGGTCTTATCATCCCCTTCCATGTGCACTTTTGGGAATTTCTGGAGTAGATAATATACTACCTTTCCTTTCTTACAAGCTTTGGGAGGTGTAAGAGTTAACACTGTTGATATATCATACGATATCCACTGAAATGAAAAGTGGAGTTCATCCCTTCAGTACAGTAGATCAGACTCTCTGCAGCTGACTCAAGCAGCTGACTTTGTGTATATTAGTTTCATTTCACATTTTTATATTTTTCTAAGAAACCATGAAAAACTAGATCCTTACACAGCAAGGCAGGAAATAGGTGCCATTATGAATGGTTTGTCCAAATCTTTCTCCATAACCCTCTTCCCTTAACTGATCATGTATTATATTTTTGGAAATATTTCTTAAGTAGAAATAGTAGAGAAAACTTTCCTTTGGTGAGATCAGCGGTGAAAGTAGAGTGAAGCAGAAAGGGGAGCACTCATCACTAGAGTTCATATGGGGGAAATGTTCCTCTCCTTTTGGCAGGGAATGGTGGACACGTTTTATTGCATTAATGGTGCTTTGCAATCTGTGAGATCAGAGGGTTTCCTGGAATTTGAATATCACATGACATAACATAAACTAGCTTTATGCATAAGTCTAAAGAAGGAAGAGAAGATTTTACCTTGGCTCCATGGTGTCCCATTCAATTTCTCAGATTAGTCAATACATAACACAAGGGAGGGAAAAAAGGAAAGGTAATGATTGGGAATCATATAATTTTGACTGAGCTAGCATGTATTGCAAAATTTTCAGGTTTCTAAGGAAAGTGGGAAGCTTTGGGAAAGGTCATGGGACAAAATGTTGACAAGCAGAAGTCTCGCATTATTTCAATCCACACCTGCATGTAGAATGCATAGTGGAAAACTAGGTGACTGGTTTTTAGATGGTGAACTTAAGGAATAAAATCTAAATGGTACATGCAGTTTGTTTATACTGCTTTTTTACTGTCCTGCAAAATCTAAAGGATTTTATGTGGAAATTCTCAAGTTAGATCACATTTGTTTTGTCTTATGCCATAGTATCTCTTTAGCTGTGCCACAGGGGAAATCACAGATGTTTGTGTCTGGGAACAAATATTTGTGGAGTATCTTGAGTAACACTTTCAATCTGATTGCCAAAATACCTCGCATTAACTGAAGTTTACAAAGGATCATATACTCTCATCTAAACATTCTGGTCTTCTCTTTCAGGGGAATTGTGTACTTCTTCTGAGGTGCTCCCATATATATAAATAGCAAACAGAGACATCCAGGGAAATCAAGCATTACAGCTAAACATGACCCTAGAGGAATGTCTTCAAGGTGAGACCTAAATTAATAGATGTGTGGACAGGTTCATCTAAACAGCTGAGAGATAAAAATCCAGGGCTTGAATAAAGGCTAGGGAGTCCCTGAAGATCATGGAAAATAGTTTTTTTCTGCTGTATGGGAATTAACAACTACTGAAAAGCTTCTCTGTATGTTCTCAAAAGAGGTGCAGAACTGAAACACTAAGTGCTGCAGGTCACAGTTGCCTTAGCACTGTTTACACCTGCCCCAGGCTTAGCACTGTTTATACAGTACCTGCCCCAGGCTATCCAGGGAGGTATTTGTAGCTCCTTATAATCCAAGAAGACCTCAACCGTGGACCAGGCAGAAGAAAAGTCTAACCCTCTTTTCTGCAGCTGTGATGGCAGATGAAAGCTGCAGCAGATCAAGGGTCTCAAATCGTCTTGGATTCCATGCCATTGGGCTTAGATCCCTATCTGTCAAGGAGTGTGCATTTGTTGGTGTGTAACGACATCATGCTAAAAGAAGTCATGTACAGGCATCTTCCTTATGGGAATTATACATTTTCTCTGCACACCAGGAAAGTCCTACAGTGATCGGCGAGTGGTAACAGGGATAGGACTGTGAGATCTGGAAGTTCCTAGTCATGGACCGGCATGTAGGTGGTGGACATTTGCTTCAATTGTCTTGTTCAAGGACAAAGGAAGTAAAACCAGTTCGGCAGCTACACCCATGACTGAGCAGTTCTGTTTAGGATCCATTCTGCTTACCCCACATGGGGTGGGGGCTAGAAAAGGTGTCCCAAACATAGTCTGTCTCAATCAGTTCCTGACTGGATAGCTGTGTTCAGAGGGATCACCTCTATGTGGTAACAAAGAAACAAAAATGATTTTTGGAACCTGGAATGTATAAACCTTAATGGACTATGCAAATAGTGATTGCCCCAAGTGAAGGACAGCAATAGCCTTAATGAACTGAGGAAGTTCAATGTCAACACTGCTGCCCTATCTGAAACTCAACATGCTGGAGAAGGACATCTGAAAGAAGGAGGTGGAGGATACACATTCTTTTGGAGAGGGAGAGAAAAAGAAGAGCCACGAACACATGGAGTTGGTTTTGCCATCAAAAATGAACTTCTGAACTGACTCTCAGAACTCCCAATTGAAGTTAGTGAACACCTCACGACTCTCTGTCTGAAACTCGCCAGATACCAACAGGTGACAACTGTGAGTGCATATGCCCTGAGTCTCAATGCCGATGAAATCATGAAGGAGAACTTCTGCTCACAGCTTGACACCATCTTCTCATATATCCCAAAGGAAGATAAGATCATCCTTCTTGGAGATTTCAATGCCAGAGTGGGAAGAGACTCAACACTTTGAAATGGTACTATCAGAAAAGAAGCCATTGGAAATTCAAATGCTAGCAGGGTCCTTCTCCTGATGAAGTGCACAGAACAAGGACTTGTCATCACAAATACCCTGTTCCATCAAAGGAACAAGTTCAAGACATCTTAGAAGCACCCTAAATCAAAACACTGGCATTTGATAGACCATGTGACTGTTCAGATTCGCGATCACCAGGATGTCCTGATTACGAGAGCCATGACTAGCACTGATGACTGTTGGACTGACCACCACCTCATTCATTCCTGCATGTCCATCTGAATTGCTCCTAAATTAAGAATCCGAAGGAAGCAGGCATAAGTTAAACATTGAGTGCTTGAAGGACCCTCTGAAGGAGAGAGAATGCCAGCAACTCCTGAATGAGACATAACCAACAGAGCACCCAGAACAAGCTGAGGAGCACTGGATGGGACTCAAGACAGCTATTCTTTCATCTCATGAAAATACCATAGAATATAACACCAGGAAACATCAAGATTGGTTTGACAAAAATGACACTGAAATGAAAGGTCTCATTGACAGGACATGGAAAGCTCTCTCTGCCTGGCAGAATGACATCAACTCTGCCATCAGGAAAAATGCCCACCAACAAGTAAAATCAGAGGTGCAGAAGAGAATACGAGAACTGAAGAATGAGTGGTGGATTCAGAAATAAAAAGAAATCCAACATTTTGCTGACATCCGTGACACTCGTGTCTTCTTCAGTGCAACCAAATCTGTTTAAGACCCTAGCACTCAAGGCCTTCATCCTCTAAGATTAAAGGACAAAACAACACTCCTGAAAGACAATGCATCAATCAGTGCTTGCTGGAAAGAACATTTCCAGAACCTTTTGAATCATGACTCAACTGTCGATAAAGATAAGATCAACAACCTTCCGCAAAAAGCAATCAGAGAAAACCTCAGTTTGCTGCCTGGCAGAGGTCAGGAGAGCCATCAGGAAAATGAAGAATAACAAGGCAGCCAGTGTTGATGGAAAACCTGCAGAGATTTTTCAAAGGAGAAGGAGAGCAACTTACATGTCAGCTTCATGTCCTCATCCTTAAAAAATAGAACAAGGAAGAAACCCCAGCCAACCTAAGGGATGCCTTGATTGTTACTATCTTCAAGAAGGGGGACAGAGTTGATTGCGGAAGCTACTGAGGCATCTTGGCACCATAATGCACCTCAATGACAGAAAGCTCTCACCTGGAATTGAAATTGTGTATAGGATGGATGGAAGACTCTGCAACCTCAACAGATTCAAATCCAAAACTAAGACCATGACAACATCCATAATGGAACTCCAGTACACAGATGACAATACTGTCATTGCTCAATCTGAAATGGATCTCCAAACCATTCTTAATGTATTCTTGGAAGTCTATGAGAATATTGGCCTAGCTCTAAACATCAGGAAAATGAAAGTCCTTCACCAACCTGCTCCAAATGGAGAAACAGCCCCCACAACTGCCATTCAAATCAACAGAGAATTGCTGGAGAACATGGATCACTTTACCTATCTTGGAAACTAACTATCTTTCATCAAAAGCAGACATAGACACAGAAATACAACACTGCTTGAAATGTACAAGTGCAGCCTTTGGATGTCTGAGTAAAACAGGCTTCTTAAATCATGACATCTGTGCTGAAATGAAGCTCTTGATTTATCAAGCCACTGTCATCCCAACTCTGTTGAATGGCTCAGAAACTTGGACCACGTACGGAAGAGATCTCAAGAGCTTGGAAAATTATCACCAATGGTGCCTTCACAAGATCCTTTGGATTAGCTGGGAGAATAGATGCACAAAGATCAGTGTCTTGGCCAAAGCAAATTCCAACAGCATTGAGGCCATAATCATCCAAAACCAACTTTGCTGCACAGGCTATGTTGTTCGCATGCCTGACTCCCACCTGTTAAAGAGAATCTTTTTCTTACAGATGAAAGAAGGTCAGTGAAGTAGTGGAGGCCAAGGAAAGTGCTTCAAAGACACCCTGAAGGCAAACATGAAGAGGTGTAACATTAACATCAATATTTGGGAGACCTTTTCTCAGGACCAACCAAAATGGAGCAATACTCTTTGGGAGGGATCTCAACACTGAAACAGCTCATCAACAGGCAGAAGAGAAACAGAGGAACAGGTAAAAAGAACATCAGAACACCCAATGCAGCAACACTGTGCCTATCCCTCCTGGAAACACCTGTCCTCACTGTGACTAGACATGTGAATCTGGAATTGGGTCATGGGGTCATCTGAGGAATCACTATTAAGATCCTTGGAAGATAATCTGACATTCATGAGTGATCGCCCATCATATCACATTCCAAAATGTTAATTAATGACCAACATTAAAGCAACTGATATGTGGTATGTCATGTGTCATGTTGATAAAGAATTATGGATTCTTTCACATTTATGAGTTCATTTATATGAATACTTAACAATTCTAATCTTATAAATTCATAGTTTAAATTTATATGGAGCTTATTTTAAAACATCATTATGTTTACAATTGCCTTCATACAAAATAAAATCAATAACTGATTACAGGAATGAGAGTTTAATTTAAAATGTTGATTGATTCAATTTAATGTTTTTATGCAAGTGGAAAGAAAGGCAACCAGCTTTTCAAATATGCTACTAAAATCTCAGGATTACAAAGGAAAAAAGCATGCAATCTTAATCAAAATATACCCCTTTTGACAGACTAAATTTAGCTCAAAGTAAAATCTGCAATAGGTTGCCTTGGAAAATGTTGCTATAGTTGCAAGGACACATTTCTGGCTACCAGCAAGGGAAGGATAAGCTTTCAAATTGCAATATGTACACAGTTAGTTTATGTGGCTCAGCATTTGACCTGAGCCCAAGAAGACCAGTTTTCATATTGCTGGATTTCTGGAATGTTAAAAATATGTTGTTTGAGAAGATTATTTTTTAGAAGCATTTTAAATACTATCCTAGAAAACTAAAGTTGATTTAATATGTAGTTAAATTTACTGTGCCAAGAAACAAATTGAGGGAAACAGCAGTAAGCACTGAATATACAAGTCTTCTTTTCAGACTTAAATAACTGCAAACAAACCTTCAGCAACATTTGTTAATGTTGTACTAAAACTTAACCGTTTCATTAGTTCAGTCTGAATTTCACTGAAAAAATAAATGCTTTAATAAAAGAAGGAATACATTCAATGTTGTGATAGAAAGCAACCACTACATTTTAACTTAACTGAGATTGCCTAATCTTTGTAAAACATTTGCCATATATACTAGGGGCCAAATCCTGTTCCATTTACTCATCTACATTTCCTGCTGAAGTCAAGCAAGACTTGTTCCTATTGATGATATGGCTTCATGAGACTCATATTTAGTATTCCTTCTGTTAAACAGAAGATACCCTATCCAGGATTTTGTGCAGCTATCCAACACTGTACCACAATGTACATTCCATCTTCCAACATGTTTGATGGATTCTCTGCCAGTATAAATCCCAGTTTACAGCAATGAAAGATAATCTCAAAGCCATATTTTCAAACAGTGGATCCATGCAACATTAGTGGGTACCTTTAATATTTTTGCTTAAGGATTTGAATCTAAGAAGATTCAGTGATAGAGTGATTCATTGCCAACACCTCAGCTAAAACTCAAGAGCTTCTGGTTTTTCATTTTATTCCTTATCTACCAAATTATATTCCCCTCATGGGAAATACCTTTGGTTGAATATTCTGTATATGAACTAGAAGAATATTCTTTGTGAATGTTTAATGACACACTTAAAAATAAATTCCTCTGTTATTTGTCATTGGAGCCATTCAGATAAGTTTTTTTTTCCTTCTTTTTTTTCATTGGTCCTCAGAGCAGAGAGTTGAATAGTCCAGCTTTAGAAAAGAGCAGCACAGATTACATTACCTTTACAAGAATGACTTCTTTTGTCAATGTGTATCCTTTCTGCTATGTGCACCACTTCTTCAAAGTCCAGCCCTGTAGTTTTGCCTGTCACTGATGGGTAATCAATTATTCCAGCAAACAGGGGTTTCTGCTCATCTTCAATGGATGACACAAAAGATGATGACCCACTTTTCTTCTCCTCATAGTGCTTCCTTGTATATTGATAATGCCTGGTGCTATCCACTGAGTCCTCAGGATCATTCTGATTGTTCTCTTTGTAATAGCCTGTCAAATAGAAATAATTGTATGTAATAATGTGTGGTATATGAAATCTTGTTCCAATTTATTCTGGGTCTCAGGGGCAGAGTAGAAGTTATTATTATCCCATTTAGCAGGTTCAATCTCTGGTAGGAATTCTATAACTTTAAAGCCTTTTCTGTTAAGGAGCACTGCAGAGGTGCTGAAGATGTTCTCTCTGATTCCTAGATAAAAGAAGAGATGCATTTCAGTAGCAATCCCAGATGACATTCCCTAGGTATTCATGAAGGATTAACAGGTTCCTCCAGCATGCTTCATTATGGAGCATATTGTTCATTTTATAATTGCAAAGACCTCAACACATCCCCTATATTTTCTTACTGTTTTTTTCACTTCTGAAAATGAAGTGGCAGAAGGCTTTACACCTTAGTAATGGGCAACCATATAAACATTTAGTTTCATGTTAAATAAATGAATCCTTTATTTAATTTTCCCTTTGACTATATTTGCTCCCCCTTGGGACTGCCAGGGTTATCAAATTCAATACATACAGAGTGTGTTTGTCTGCTTATTAAGATGTATAATGTGCAAGGATCAAATACACCTGTGCACCATCATTCACACTGGCTATGTCTTGAATTCTTGGGGCAGTTTAAGATGTATATTTTGACACACAAAGCCCTAAATGGCATAGGGCAAACCTCATCAAAGGATCATATATACTGCCACACTCATGTTTAGCAGAGATAATTGGGATGGGAAAGGAATAATAAATAGAAGAGGGCTGCTAGCATTTTCTGTGGGAGGTTCTCACTTTCAGAAACTACTGGTCTAGACTTGGTCCAGAATATCTTAGTTTTGTTTATTCTTAGAGTCATAGAATTAGTGGACCAGGAGGAACATGTAAGATCATCAAGTTCGGTCCCCTGCCAACAGGGGAGGTTAAATCACTCATACTAGCACAATGAGGTGCTTATCCAGCCTCCCCTTGAACACCTCCAAGGATAGCGACTGCACCACCTGCTTAGGGTGACTTCAAAGTTTATCCATTTCCATGGCTTTTGGGGAAGAAAAAGACATGACAAGGTTGGTGTGTATGGCAAGAAGGACTTTGGTTGAATGTAGAATTCCTCTTTGATTAATGATTTTTAAATTCTGGGGTGAGGAACAGCTGTAGTTTAATCCTTTTGTGCAGCTGTATTTTCATTCATAGCAAAGACATTGGGCAGGTGCCTTTTAAAAATTTATTATAAACTGAAAAAAGAAATAAAACAGGGATTAAATCCAACAATGGTTGTAGATCAAATACCAGTATAGAGACCTCTTCATTTGTCTTTAGTAAAACACTTAAAGTGAATTTTATTGGATGTTTTCAAATCCAGTATTTTAGTTTGCCTATTTTTAACATACATGTTGAGATTATTTCAGTCCTGAAAAATGTATTTAGAACACATTTTAGCAGGGTAGTCTCAATAAGATATAAATACTGTAACTAGTTTGCATTAACTTCCTGGGGAGACACCATGATTCCCCATCTGCTTGCTGCTAATTACTAATCAACATAATTCTGGAATGAATGTAATCATCACTACAATGGTTAATACAGCATTAAATATATTTCCTTGGTTGTTTCTTCTCCTTTAATGATGTTTTCTGGTCACTGTCCACAAGAAAAGTGAATTGCTTCCTGACCTACCTTTAGGATATCTGCATACATAAGGCACCATTCCTGCACCAATCAAATCTCACCTCCTTCAAAATCTGGTCATTTATCTCCTAAATCCATAGATCTATCATAGCGAGATTGCAGGTGATGCTGAGTAAGCTGGGGGTGAGGTCAGGGTACACAGCCCACACCTGTATTTATTTCAAATGAATCTTCAAAGGAAATCAATGCACTTCTGTGGTAATCTTTTTAATAAAGATACTTGTTTTTATGTGGTGAAGCCATACCTGTAGGTGGCTCAGCAGTGGTGCTCAGGTGAGGAACGGATGCAGAGAACTTGCCCTTGTGTGGCTCTCAAGGGTTTGTGGCTGATTCTATAGATGGCCATCCCATCTTCAGATGGGACAACTGGGGAGAAAGGTACATAAAAAGATTCTAATGGAAATTTCAATCCCCTTTGCTTCCCCTTACACCACAAGTTTTCCTTTGGAAGTGGATGAGGGAACTGCATTTTATAGCAGTCACTCTCAGTCTAAGGGCCTTGTTACACAGTAGTTTTAGATGACTTTTGGAGCTCTTGACCCTGGATTGGATGCACATTAGCACCTTTTAAAGTGATTTAAAGCACTCATTATTTGGTTTAAAGTTACACCACTCCAGGGCAAGATTATCTCTAATCTACTTAATTTTCCTTCTGTTTCATTAAGGCATGGCAACTCTCCACAGCTATTTCACCCAAGTTGAAGTCCTCTAGCATCCCAGGATGCAGTGGCCCTTCCAAGGTCAGGGTGAGTGGAGACACTGGGCTGCAGTGGGGCCAGAGGAACAGTGCCTTGCCCCATGGGCATGTTGGGTAGAGTGAGCACTGCAGCTCTGGAGTGCCTGGTGGCTGCCCAAACCACTCAGATTGGCTCTGCTCCCACCGAAAGCAGTGAGCTCGCCCTGTTCCTAGTGTGGCCCCTGCTCATCAAGCCTCTAGTGGCAAGTCTCAGCTGTGCAGGTGAAGGACACCCAGAGATGGTGTTTTCCCCTTAAAGTGTGACTGTTCCACTAAGCTTATCAACACCAAGCCAATTGACATTTGTGTGGCTTTCAGCATCAAGTGTAATGAGGCACTAATAAGATTAATTACTCATTTTGCATCAAACTAAAACTGCAAAAAGACCCTAAAACAAATGTTTGAAATTGTCACATTTTTGACAATTTCTTATGCTTATAAAAATTTGTGAATCAATCAGAAGAGACATAGGCTATTTTTAAACACTGATTGATAGAGTACACATTTTCAAAAGCAGTTTAGACAGAAACTTGACTGGGATGGTGTGATCAGAGATGATCCTGCCTTGAGCAGAGGGGTTAGACTAGATGACCTCAAGAGGTACTTTTCAGTTCTAATTTATAATGATCCTGTGATCCTATGTGTTTACAAAGGGAGGTCATTGAGGCTATTTTAGCACAGACTAGAGAAATCACATAGTGGCTGAAGTGGAAAGGGCAGATAAATCTAAACTATTTATGTACCAATCACTATAAGGCTGCAACCAAATGCCACCTTGTTGCTGCCATAAAAATGTTTATAGCAGAACAAAGCAAAAGCAAACAGATATCTATGCCCTTTGCTGCATCTTAGATTCCCAAATTTGTGGCCATGACAAAAGGTTACGTTCTAGAGGCGTGCCATTATTCTGTGGTGGATGAGTTTGTTTTAAGGCAGGAGTGCATGGGCAGCCTGGAGATGCCTGCTCTCTCCAATCATCCCAGGAAGGAACACTGGGGTCTTCAAGGACCTGATCCCTAGAGAAATTCCCCAGGTACACAGGATCAGGCCCCTGAACCCTGGGGCATCTGCCTGAGTTTCCCCATTTGCAGATGTGAGGTGTCGCCTCACAGGATTCAGCACCTGAAGCTCCAGGAGTAGCAGGGGCTTGACCTTCCAGAAGAGTGGACAATTTATATTTTGCCCAATGAAATGGACCAGCTGTGCCAAGACACATTTCAGCACAGCTGATCCGCTTCATTTGGCAACATCCATAGGCAGTTAGCCAGATTTTGCCCTCAGTTACACTGCTGTACAACTAGTGTGGTTCCATTAACCTCATTACAGTTTATCTGGATTTGCATTGATATAGTTGGTAGCATACTGGGTGCTAAATGTCTCTGCAGCAAGTGTAGTGGGCACTGGACTTTGGAGCAAAAGATTGGATTACATGAAGGGAAGGCTCTTGCCAATGCCACCGTGTAGGTACCTTCCCAAGTCAAGGAGGTTAACTTTTGTTCATTTTTTCCAATGTCATAACATCTAGCCTTCCATGCAGAGCCATTATTGCATCTGCTAGTTGTGTTGCTGTAGTCAGAAATCCTCCCATGCCTTTGTATTGAAGTTGCTCCAAAAAGGTTTTAATTTGGACTGAAAATCATCTGTGTAAGTAATTATAACATATACTAATGCACTAAGAACAATACCATGATGTTGTGTGGCTAAAATATGAATAAAAAATGGAAAGTGCATTCTTTACTTGGTCTCAACAACAGGAGCTAATGGAGTGCACAGGACAGTTCAGCTGAAATACATTACAGGTAGTCTCTAGGTAATGCTTTATTTAGATGGGGCACTATCATTTATGCCCTTTTCTAATGAAACCATGTCATTGAGATAGAATGAATGTTTCAGATGAGAGAAATGGCTTTTCTTTGCTAAGTCTCTTTTTAGTACAAAGATAAGCACGTAAGTTAGTCTTTATCACATGGACTTACAATTCCCTACCTCACCTTTACCTTTCCATTTGACTGAAAAAATGATTTTGGCAATTAAAAAAAATGTATTTCCTGCAGAATGACCCTTATTCCCTACCATCTTCTAATAACATAGGTTTTACTTTCTGATTTATATAGATATAAACACTTTTTTGAGGCTGATTATTCTATATTCTCCCGCTTTGACAAACACCTATACAAACATAATTTGCACTGTTTGTGAAACTCATTTTAGCCTGCAATGTGTTATGGGTGTCTGCCAAACAGCACAAATGAACTGAATGACACTGAAATGTCCTGACTTATGAAGATATTTGCAACTCTGAGAAATAATAAAACCCTTTAATTCCTACAAACTATGGGAAGGCCTGCTTCTTCCCCTACTCCAGGTACCCCCCCATCACCTGGGGAAAAAGGGAGGAAATGGACATATGAGCTGGGCAACAAATATATATCCTTGAAATGACTTTTTCTTACAGTACTTCTGTGAATCTTTTTAAGTATATCAATTACTATGGATCATACATTTTCTTACTTCTCATGCTCACCAAGTAATACTAAAGTTCATTACAGTTCAGTAAATAGTAGCACATGTAAACTTTAATTTTACATTTAATACTGATGAAGATGTTGATACTAGTAAATGTGGAATAGCATTTTTAAAAGTACTGATATTTGTTACCTAAAATGTGTCTTGCTGAAGTGGACTAGTTTTCTAGCCTGTTGCTTCAGAACATGGCAAACTGTTCCCTTTTCTTCCCTACCCTTGCTTTCATTTAGATGTATATCTCATTTAAATTTGTGTAGGAGACAAAGCGTGTAACTTCCTAACTCCTGCAAAAAAAATGATTTACATCCCAAACCAAGGCAGATAATCTTTATCATTAACATGTATCACATAACTACAAATATGATCTATTCCTTTTAAAATCCTACTTCATCAATTTATGCTGCACCAAGTCAACCAGTTCCTGAGAAGCTTTACACTGTGACTATGAAGCAAGGCTGATTGAATGCTGAAGATAATTTTGCAAACTTCCACTCCATTCCCAGCAGATGTTTGCTTCAGCTATCATTGTCCCCTTTTGTATTTGATATTCTTGTGAAAATGGTTTTGTTTGCAGGAATTGGTTGGAGGACGGTAGTCTCTATAAGAGAATCCATATATACCCACTAGCAAAAGTGATTGATAGAATTCTCTATTAGCTCTTCATTATTGTTCCATTTAAAATATCATCTGTCCAAACTACAAGTAGAAACAGTAACCTATGACTTAGATAACCAGCAATATTCCAAAACAGCAAACAATGAGGTAAGAAAAAAGTCTGTGAACACCACCACCATCAAATGACTATGGAAAGCGGGTTTTCAAAACTGTACAAAAAATGTTGACACATAAATTGCACATCTCTGCATGCAAAGACATGCATATCCTTTCCGCCTGTCTTGTCAGGAGTGTAAGTCATTGTTTAAGGCAGACTTTGAGCAGGGCAAAGTAAACCAGGGAGGTTTTATTCCCCATTCCAATAATCAAAGTTTTTCATTTGGTATCAAAGCAAATATTGTAGACACTGGATGTATCTACATGAGACGCTGACTGCACAGTAGCCAAAAAATACTGCACAGTAGCATGTCACAGTACAGACAGCTCTAATACTACTGTGCAGTAGCATCACTTTGAAGATGTTTCCCAGCGCTACTGTACAGTAACTGCAGTTACTGCACATTTATTTTGCTAATACAAGTACTTAATAAATGTGTAGTATCAACTGTGCAGTAGCATCTCATGTAGATATGACCAGTGTGTAAAATTCACAGAACAACATAAGATTTGTAGACACTTTTTTGCTTCATATTTAATTAGAGCCACAGTCACAAGGGGTAGGGCTTGCTGACAGAGCAATTAAAGCATCTTGTTACAGACCTAGAGATGCAAATTTGATCCCTGCCCTGCACTCATAGTGAAAGCCATCCCAAGTGATGTAACTGTAGCATAGAAAATATAAAATCAAAGAAAACAGTAGTAAAATGGGTTAGAATCCTCTGAGATATTTTGTTATAGCAGTTAAATCCCTGTCCTGGATATGAAGAGATCTAATTTTTGTTATTCTGTCTCTCACAATTCTGTGCATTTCCCTATCTAAAAATAATAATTGCATTTCTATACTATATTTGTATAACATTTTCCATTCATTATTCATTGATAGTTATGAGTTCAGAGATAATACCATGTACCCAGTTCATAAAGTTGGTGATTTTTAATACACTGACTTTGAGAATTTCAGATACAAAGCGCTATGAATGTGCAAATCATTATTATAGGAGAAATTATTATGAGCTTCAGTAGATTTATTTTTCAATAAAAATAGAATATATGCACACAAACTTTATTTAAATAATATTAAGGGCCATATTTTTAAGTGTTAGTCTTTTCTTTTGCGTCCAAAATTGGCAAATGTAAATAACTCCAGTTTTTCTACCTAACTGGTCCTGGGCACAAATTGTTAGAGAGAAGAGCCAGGCTGGACATCAGGAGGCATTACTTTACAGTTAGGGCTGCCAGGCTCTGGAATGGGCTCCCAAGGGAGGTGGTGCTCTCTCCTACCTTGGGCGTCTTCAAGAGGAGGCTGGACAGATATTTGGCTGGTGTGATATGATCCCGGCCCCATTCCTGCTTGGGCAGGGGGTCAAACTTGATGATATGTTTAGGTCCCTTCCAACCATAAGTACTATGATACTATGATACAAATTAAATTATTAGAGGAAGATGCTTCTGATTTCCAGGTTCCTATATTCAAAAGACTTAAATTATGAATGAAGAAAATGGAAATTTAGTTATGGCTAAGGAGAATATTTGACTCTGAAGGCAATCATTAAATGCTGTGAAATTTAGAAATTGGCACCTGGAACTCTATTTTTAACAACCTGGGACAAGGTGGAATTCTGCAAAGGTCTTTCTCTGAACACTGGGGAGTTTTATGTACTGTGTGTGTTGCAATACCTTTGTTCAGCATAATGAAAGAACTAAGGACAGATTAACAGTTTTCACATTCACTTTTTTTAATCTTATTAGTCAAAATAATCTTTTAGAATTATTTTAATATGGGTGTTTATTGTATGGCAGTTCCCTTGGTTTTCACTAATGGAAAGCTACAATAATAAATATTTAGTCCACATGACAGGCAGATCTAAAGGTCACAGTGGGTGGGACTACACAAGATGCTTTACTGAGCAGTAGACTGTCACCATCTATATGTGTGCACCATATACTACAGTAAATTAGTGTACTGTGCCATTACATACTAACTGTGAAGACAGGTAGTAAATGACTTGCGCAGTAGATACTGTGCAATAATAGCTGTGTAGACACTGTAGACACTCATGTAGATGGTGACTGGGAGCAAATTTTTGTCTGATCAGCCAAGGCAGTAGGGGGCTATAGGAAAGAGGGAATTTTCTGTCCCCAGTCCTGGAACTGCTCAACTTCCCAGTCCCCCCTGCAGGAGCTGGGAGCCAAGCAACACTGGGACTGGGGAATTCTCTGTCCCCTGTCCTGGCTCCTGGCATGGAGCTGGCAGCTCCAGAGGGTGAGTAGAGGCTGGGAACCCTTTGATGGTGAAGAGACACGCCCCCCCTGCCCAGAATGCATCCCCTCCTGATGTGCACGGAGCCAGAGTTCTCCTGGCCCCATGCCCACTGTAACTGGCCCCATACCCCTTACCAGCCCCCAGGCTAGCATCTGGGAGAGCCTACAGCTCCCCCTACCTGCTGAAAGGGGGCACAGAAGCAAATCTGCTCCCAACAGGTAGCATGTATAGACATCCCAAGAAGGCTTACTGTGCAGTATTTTACTGTGCAGTAAGTCTACTGAGAATTACTAGCACATGTAGATGTGCCCAGTAGGTGTATATCCATGCAGCGTTTACTGTGGTGATGTACAATTAACTCTATTAGGCCACAGAAAACTAATTAACTTTGCCATAGGTTAGTACTTGTAGACACAAGTACTATCCTGTGGTGGTGGCATTATTTAATGCACCAATATTACACTGAACTTGTTAATGCTTGTCAGAGCAGATCGGTTAAAAAGGTGCCTCGGCACAGCTGTGTTAGGCACATTGCAAGTCCCGTGTGCAGGGATTTTCCCTGTTAGGCGGGAAAAGTCCATGGTGCAAGATCAGAGCCTGCCAAAGGTTTGCAGCTGCACCAGCGAGTGCATGCTCATGATTGGCTTAGACCAAATTATGCACACGTGGTGGTCAGCAATTGGCTCTCTGGCCATATAAAAGGCTTGGGCGATACCTGCCCAGATTGGAGGAGTGCTCGAACGTGCATAGGGAGAGATCCCCATGTGTACTTCGGAGCCATGGAGGAGGCCTGATCACCCACCATCAACTCCCCCTCGCAGTTGCCACGCTGTATCCCATCCCTGCATGAGTGTGAGCAACAGTGTGCCTGTCTTCAGTTTTGTTTGTTTGTCTATGGATTGTGCCTACACTGTCTACCTCGTGTATACAGCTTGTAAGTAAAGTTTTTTTGTTGCAACCCACTGTGGCCTCTTATTCAACTAGTTCTGCTCTAAAGGTGGCCCTATTCCGCCAGCGTTTCTCGGCCCCCACAATGCTGACTTGGTGCAGAGTCACTTGGATGGACTGGATGTGTTTAAGTCAGCAGACCCAGATGAGCTGCATCGGAGAGTACTGAAGGAATTAGTCAGACTCATAGAAGAACAACTGGAATGGCTGTTTGGGTGCTTGTGGCACTTGGGTCAGGTCCCAAAGGAATGGAAAAGGACCAGTGTGGTTCCTAGTTTCAAGAAGGGGAGGAAGAAGGATCCAAGTTTCTGAGATTCTCTAGTTGTGGGAATCTATGTGGATCCCTGAGAATTTCCTGGCCAGAAGGAGGCCCATGGGCTGGGTGATGGCCATGACCCCTCAGGAGGACTTCTCCCCCTGAGCTGGAGGAAAAAAGTTTTCTTTTGTTACTTATTAGAATATTTATTTATATATATATGGAATAAGAAATAATAGTTTCATAGTTTCATAGTAACTAGGGTCAGAAGGGGCCTAGAGCAGGCCATCTAGTCTGACCCCCTGCCAATGGCAGGAAACAAGTGCTGG
>JAGPOW010003685.1:33850882-33885199 GCA_030014935.1 Caiman crocodilus
GTGACCCCAGCACTCGTTCCTGCCATTGGCAGGGGGTCAGACTAGATGGCCTGCTCTAGGCCCCTTCTGACCCTAGTTACTATGAAACTATGAAACATTCTTCATGTGCCATGCCTTCTCTGTCAAGGCCTCATAGAAAAGCTCCCCCTGGGCCTCAAAGATGTTATGTAGCACATAGGCTGTGATGATGACCCAGGAGAGGTTGTCCTCGGTGAACTTGAGGTAGGCAGAAAGGGTGTGCCAACATCCCTTAAGGCATATGAAGGCACACTCCACCAGGGTGTGAGTCCAGCCCAGGCAGCTGTTAAAGTGGGCCTGGCAGGGGTCCAGGTGGCCAGAGTAGGGCTGCAGGATCCAGGGCAGGAGTGGGTAGGTGGGGTCCACGATGAGCAGGGGTAGAACCACCATGGCACCCAGATGCAGGTCCAGCACCCCCTGATACAAAGTGCCCACTCTCCAGTAGGCCTGGCAGATTGGAGTTCCTGAAGATGCAGGTGTTGTGAGTACTGCCTGCCCAGCTGGCACTCACATGCATGAAGGCCCTGTGGTGGTCCACAACAGACTGGAGCACACAGAGTGAAAGCCCCTCCATCTGTAGTATAGGCAGTTTCTATGGGGTGGACAGGTGATGGGGATGTGGGTCCCTTCCAGGGCCCTAGTGCACTGGGGAAATCCCAGAGCATGCGACCCCACCACCAGGGGGTTGTGCACACGGACCATGATGTCCACCAGAATGTCCTAGAGGGTGCTGCACACCTCTAGGATGGCCTCCCTGGTCTTCCACATGCCAAACAGGTGGCTGATGTATCACAGGCTGGCAGGTGTGGCCAGCTTGGGCAGAGTGAGGACCAGATGAGTGTCTACAGGGAGAGGTGGCAGCATGCTGGTGTGCTGCCTCTCCAGGTGGGGCTGGAGCTGCTCCAGGAGGTCCCAGGTGGCCTGGATAATGCAGAAGGCCTCTAACCACTGCTTATCATTCCAGGTGTGCTGGACGACATGCTGCTACCAGTCCTGGCTGGCCCAGTGGAACCAGAGGTGGCAGGGTGAGGCCTAGCAGGGTGGTAATGCCCTGGTGGTAGCATCCTGGAGCCCATCTTTGGTGTCCCTGCTTTGATCCAGCCAGGTGGATGGGTGGAGACAGTAGATGTGTGGTGGTGGTCCTGGGACAGCATATGGTGGGCAGCCAGGTGCTCACCGTGCATGGGGAAGCTGGGTGGGTCCAGACAACCATGGGCCAGGTGATGGTCAGTACAGCAGGCCAGAAGTAGCACAGGGCTAGTGTCATTGCTGCCAGGGGCAGGAGTCAGAGCAGCCACGGCATGGGGAGGCAGAGGTAGCAAGGACAGCACTGCCACATGCTGTCCCTGCACTGGGAATGCTGTTCCTGGCCAGAGAAGTGGCTGGCCAGACAACAGTGAGTGGGGCTGGCTTTTGTAGAGGCCTGCTGGATGCTGGCAACTGCAGCTGGAGCCTGGAGCTCCCCCACAGTAGTGCCAGGGGCCCATTGCAGGGCTCTGGGAAGTGGGAGCAGATTGGCAGCAAATCTGCTTCTGCTTCTCTGCATGTGTAGATGCATGTAGATGCGTTCCTGACACCATTTACTCATGAGTAATTTACTTGCATGTAAACTGGTGCCACGTCAAATGCATGTGTAGATGCACCCACTATTGTCACTGGGATGAGGAGAAGGGAGTAACATTTATAAGTCTCTCTACCACGTCAGAATTCTTAAAGGTAAAATTTAGATTCATGTGGACCTCACAATGGTGGCCAATTCGTGAAATAATTGAAGAAAAATGCACTTTAGGTTAAATGACCTGGAATAGCTCAGGGACAGGCACTTGGGCACTAACAACTATCAAAGAAATAAAAAACTGTGACTGAACAGTGTTTCTAGTAGTATTTTAGTTACAAATGTGGTGATCGTTTTGTTTTCATTTTACTCTGAGGGCTACAGTACCTAACAGAAGCCAAACGGGAGGTCCTGGTTAAAATCCTGATTCTGCAGACTCATACATAGGCGATTCCCCCAGCTTTATAGCACCTTACTGGTGCCTCTAATTGATTCTTCCCTAATGACATCAGTAAGAGGCAATAGCTTTTGGCAATTAAAAAGTTTCAAGGGACCCAAGGAAAAGCAGGGGACTGTATGTATGTATACTCATGTATGTTGATGCAGAAAGTGGATAGAGGTTTATTGTACCTCACTGTGATCCTCTAAAAAGAAAACAATTATAGAACATTATTAAGATGAAAGTATAAAAAACAGTTGTTCAGAAACTCAAATCACATAGGACTAATTGTATTTTCAAGAAGCTCTCAAATTCAGCTTCAAATTCTCTCTAAAGTATAGTGTATCTAACATTTAAATCACAGTGACTAACTTTGAAACAAACTGTAAAAGCATGGAACCTAAAAGATAATTTTGTAATGAAAAAAAAAAAATTAGTGTTCCTTTCTCCCTGCCTATTTTGGCAAAACAATCATTTATAGAAAAGATCAGCATTAAAAATAATGGAATTTGTTTTAACATGTTACTTTTCCTATATTTCATTTGGAAAAAATATTAAACCCCTCCATGTCACTGATTACCAATGAACATCCTATTGTTTGCATAGAAACCCCAAGCAGGCTGTTTCTTCCTGTTTCTCAAAAGGGATTTAAGAGCAGAGTGCCATAGGGCATAGGGAGGTCTCCATTTATAAAAACTGTATTGTTTTTACTAAAATATAATGTAGAGATCAAAGTACTGATATATATATATATAAATATGTGTGTATGTGTGTATATGTGTGTGTGTGTGTGTGTGTGTATATTTTTTTTTCGTAGGGCAGTATAGTCCAGAGCTATATGAGCTTTAGCAGTATTATGGATGGGTGGCAGAACCCCCCATGCTTCTGATCCTCTCAGCCTCCAGCCCATTCTTTATCAATCAATGTATTCCCTTCTTCCCCTTTTTAAATCCAGACCGATAACATGATGTTTTGAAGTAAGAGACAGTGTTAATGCTGCATTCTAACTTTCCTGCTGACAATGCTATAGGGAAGGTGGGGAAGGCAGCTGAGAGAAGCCACTGGTTGCCAGGAGAGATACAGAGGCCAAAGCAGATGGAGGAGTTAAAAATGGGTTGCCCTTCAAATGTCCCTTCTATACTTTATTAGTTAATGTGAATGTAGGGATGTAGTTCAGAATGAGGTAAATGTGGAAGACAGTTTGCAAGCAATTTATTATGCTGCATTATTAGTTATGGACTGAAGCAAGATAATCTGATACTTATTTTCTGATAAATATATTCAGAGTGGGAAGTTTCCCTTGCTATGATGTTGCTATTCACTTGTTTAGTTGTATCCTTGCTTACTTCAAAGACATAGTTTTCAGAGGTGATTTTTCAAAACTTCCTGCTTGAAACTTCAATGCTATTTAAATATAGAACCAAATCCTACTAGATTAACAGCATCCCCATGACAGCTGTTGAGTCTAACCTACTTCATTGGATCATTTAGGTCAGTATGGCTTTTTAATAGGATTTAATCTGAGGCCTTTTGATTTTAATTCTGTTAAAATTTGTTTTTCATTTGCCATCTTTCAGTTCTCTTAGAGCAGACTGATTCTTCTCTCATGCTATTTTAATTCTATTAATTTGAACGGTGTTACTTCCAATTTACACTAGTGTGCAAAGAGAACAGGACTGTATATCTTTAAGGACTTCTCTCTCTCTCTCTCTCTTCCATCCCTCTAATTTTAACATGCACAATTTGTAGAAAATCAAAGAAAGAAAATGCCTTGTATGTACCTTTGGGCTTTCATCTCTCAAATTAAAAGTCAGTTCTAGATTAGTGAGAAAGAGATCAGAAAATTCAGGATACATGTCCAAAACCTCCAGTAGGTCTTCTCGTTGGATCTTATGCAGGTCGCAGTATGTTAAAGCTCTCACGTCTGCATTTGATTTCCCTGGTTTTGCATAAAGATGCACCATCTCTCCAAAAATATCATTTTTCCCTGAAGAAAGAAAATCAGATTGTGATTATTTTAACTATGGGAGAGACATTAGTATGAAAGGGTGTGTGTGTGGAAATATCACTTTGAGAAGCTGGTTTAGAATACTTGATTCTATATTAAGTGATAAAGCCCTGATTACCATCTGGTATGTGACATAGGCTGATAAAAATCAGGAGTAATTCCATTCAAATCAGTGGAATTAGGTACATTTAAAAACATAATTAAAAAAAATCAATATTTCCCTCTTATTTAGTATTTTTAAATCAGTCCTGAATAAATAATTTTGATCACACAACAAATACCCAGAAATCCCAATCTGGATTGAAGCCATCTGGAATTGGGAGGTTAATAAATATGTATTAAAATGAAGTCCCTGCCCCAAAAGTCTTGCAATGGAAGAATAGTTGACTCAAATTTCAAAACTGGAACTTATTTTGAAAAGTAATACAAAAACATCACAAGACAGAAACACCTGAAACATGGTTGAGAATGCATATACCAGTCCTTTTGCCTTCCTTTTTATATTATTTATTTTTCTACCAAAATTGTCATTGGTTTTGCCTCTGCACACACTCTGGACTTGGTCTTTTATGACTTATTTAAGCAGAATAGCCACTGCATTCAGTGAAACCCATGGGATCAGACTCTCCAATTGAAATATTTCCAGAAGTTTTATTATTAAGCTTTAAATAATGTGTAAAGATTCTGTTCAACATTTTTAATTTGAGCACTTCATTTGAGACACTTTTCACCCGGTTTTCTTTAGTGCTCAGTAGCTATACCTCTAACTGGCTTCAAACAGAGTTATAGGCTTTATACTTTCTGAAAATAAGACCCAAAGCATTGAAATTTATGTGAAATTGGGTTAAAAAATTGAGTTAAAAACAGTGGTCATTTTTGGGATGGTGAAGGACTGCAAATTGCTTGTTTTATCTCTGTGGAGCAGACTGAAGTTACCCTAACATGAACTAGCTAGCACAGCCCAGAGTTAACCCTCATCTGTGGTGGTATAACTTGAATAGGCGTGTTACTATGTAGACATGGTTGTATTCTAATAATAATAATACAGAAAATATAAATATGTCTTATAACAATTTCTGTTTGGTATTTAGAAGAAGCAGGATAACATATTTGTACTATATGAGGTTGAAGTACCTCCTAATCCATTAGTAACCACTCTTGGCTCCAGTTCTTAGTGAATATGGAAGACAACTGAGAATTGGAAAAGCTGATACAAGATGCAATTAAAAATGCAGGGAGGAATAAAATCAATGACATTCAACAAAGTTATGAGGAAGATATGTTTTGTCAAAAAAGTCTGATTTCATTCTCTCATGAGATTATACATTTTGTCAAGAAATTGCCTGCATTGTACACCGCATCACTAGTGGACTTTCCCATGGAAAGTCTACCATGTTGTAAGCTTAGCAAGATTCATTCTTCTCTGTCCTCCTTCTCTTCTGAGAGAGGGGCAATACCTTCCCATAATAAAATCAGAAGAGGCAGCACAGTTTTGAGATGAAAAGTTCTGCCAAGAAGAGTTGGGCTATGGAAACAAGAAGCAGGGATCATCTCTCTGTTCAAATCCCATCAGATCTATAGGGATTTCCCTGAGGATGTTACAACACATTTTTATGGTCTTTGATTCTAACATTCTTTGGGTCTGTAAGACAAGAGAATTATGAATCAGCTAAGAGCTTAAATGTTTACATCAATGGTTCTCAACCTTTTTAGATGCAAAGCACCCCTCCATAACTTTTCCATATTTAGTGGCACCTTATTTCAAAACCAATTTTATTTATTTCAGTGCATAAAAATAATATCACTGAGATTCTTCTGTTGCAAAGAACTCGGAAAGACCACAACAGGCCAGGATGTTTGGATTCCTATTTGAAGTCTCTGGATTTATCTTTTGAATTAAGTGTATGAGTTTGCACACTTACTAGTGCTATTATTGCATGGATCCCTGCAACACTTCTAACAGAATCTTGTGGGACACTGGGGTGCTGTGGCACCCTGAATCGCTGGTTTATAGTTGGTGTTTTAGAGTTTCTGGTTTCTCTCTTTAGGTTCTTCCTTGCAATTCATATCTAGTTGGTCTGTTGCTTAAGCAATGTGCCCTGGGACACTTTCTCCTCTACAGTGATGCCTTTATCCACTTTAGAGCCAGGGAGTTGAAGTAGTGGGATTCAAGCCCACCATGCCTTACTTACTACCTCCTGGCTGAGGGACTTGTATAGCTATGGGGATTATCTAGGTAGGCCTTAATCACCATATTTTCTAGCATACAATACATGTCTTTTCCTCAAAAATCAGGTGCCCCATAAAATTGGTGTGCATGTATTAAATGAAGAAGCTTATTTTCTACCTGGAGTTGGAAGCACCCTGGTTTGATTCCTGCTGTACAATGAAGCTGTGGTATTACTGTGCAGGCAGCTGGCAGACTAAATCGATTTAACATAAGGGTGGGCAAAATGGTGGATCTGGCCGGCAGCTGGACTCGATTTCCCAGCAGCCCCTGCCTGTATGGCTGGGGCCAATCTCCATGGGAACCCCAGCTGCAGCTGCACTGTGATAGCGCAAGGCTGGGGTTGCCATGGAGACTGGCCTTAGCTGCGCTGGCAGGACGTGTGACAGGGTAGAAGGCTGCTTTGGGCTTGCTTGGATCTTGTAGTTTGGGACCTTGGTCCGGGGCCAGAGCAGAGTTGCAATCTGCTGCCTGCGTGCTCTGGGCTTGGACATGCAGGCAGCAGATCATGGCTCTGCCCCAGCTCCTTGCAGTGGTGATAGCATGGTCCCAAGCTAGGACAGAGCTATAATGTGCTACATGGGGGGAGCTAAGGTCTGTATTGTGCTCTGCTGCTACAGCCGCCACCTCCTGCTGCTCTGGGTCTCTGGTAGCAGGGGTCCCCTCTGGTAGGATTGTGGAGGGCAGGCAGAGGGGTATGGGCGGGGGGGGCAGCAGCAGGGCTGGGGGGGGTATTGGAGGGGAAATAAGGGGCACAAGCAGGGCCAGGGGAGATGTGGGGTGAAGGGTGGTACACCAGCAGGAACAGTGGCTGGGGGGTAGGGGGAAGGAACCTTTCATTTTAATCATGGAGTCTGGGGGTTTTATCAGAAAAGTTGCAATTTTTTGTTGGTGAATCCGTGATTTTTTTATCAGGGAAAACCAGGATCCCTGGTCATCTGGGAAAATCATTATTTTTTCATTCTGCCTTTCAAAAACAAGATGTGTATTATACATGGGAGCGTATGCATATGAGAAAATCCAGTAACCTTCAGTAATGTTTTCACTGTGGCCCCTCTCTACCTCTAACCATAAAGATCTTTGTCTAATGCCAGTTACAAGGTTTCTTCTCTCTGTAGCATTCACCTCTGTTATTTCCAGGCTTCAACAGCACCTTCTGGAGAATATCTTTACTGTGAGTTGTCCAGACAGAATAGATAGGTACTTGGCCGGGGTCCTGTGACCCTGGCACTCATTCCTGCCATTGGCGGGGGGTCAGACTAGTTGGCCTGCTCTAGGCCCCTTCTGACCCTAGATACTATGATACTATAATCCACACATTCTGGAAAGTTACTTTTCCCTGGACTTCCCAGCCTGAACTCTCTCTGGCTCAGTCTTCACAGTCCCAAGCTGAGTAGAATCAGAAATAAGAAGCCTCTTATGAGGACTTCTATCTGTACATAGAACTTGTTTTGGTTTTTGGCAAATCTTATCTTTGTTCTTATTTAATAGGGTTTTATTATAGGTGAAATAAATCTTACTCAGTTTTTTTTCTTTTTATCACTAGCTCCTAGAAGCAGACATTACACTTGAAGGCAATGTATGCAGCTGACTGGAAATTCCACAATGTAAACCTTGCATTTTACCAATCATCCATTCTTCCAAATGGATGGAGTTTTAAATAAAAGTAGGGTTTTGTTCTCTTCACAAAAGTGCTATGGACATCTGGGAATACTCATGTCTCTGAAGTAGCAGGGTGTATTTTCATCGTCTTTTAGGATCCACTCTGCTATAGCAAATAGTGAAAGTCTTATGACTACTGTGGTATAGGATGAAACTTTCCCATGTGGTGGAATGGTTCCATTATAACTTTGATTCTAGGGATCCATTCATCAGCTAGTGTCCTGGGATTCACTGCCAGGTGTAAAAGGAAAATGCCTACGATACTCACTCACATAGAATTACCTGCAGTAGGAATTTACATTGAAGTTGGTGCGAAAAAAGGAGGAAAACCCATTTATCCAATTTGGCTCTGGCCTGCCTTCTCCCCACCTGTGTAACCATATTTCCTTTGAGACATTATAATGACAATTATTTTTGATATGTGTTCATGTAAAGCTGATTGAGTATAGAAGGGTATTTCAGCTCAAAACAATGATAACAGCTTGCATTTACATGGAACTTTTCTTTCAGGAAACATTGACATTACATTTGTAAGAATCTTCACCTACCACTACAGTACAATCACATCTGAGTGGGGCCAGGGTAAATCTCTAGCAGCACATAGTGACAAGGAATATGACAAATATCTAATCCAACTGAAATTATAGAGGAGATTCTAATTAAGAAAACTGAAATTCCAAAAAATGAAACTTGGATCAGACACAGAGACAAACGTCTAGTCTTGAAATCACAGTGCGGTACATTTGATGAGCTCAAATACCAGAACATTAGATGTTTCTTACAAGAGAAATCTCATCTCTCTGTTATGGGATTTATTTAGTAATAGCCCTTATGAAAGGTAACCCTTACAAAAGGAGTGCTACTAATAGAGTCACTGAAATGATCTTTGCAAGGCTCCCATATAAATGTTGACCAGACACAGTACCACTTGGACAAGATCTAAACCAAAGGTGGCAATGCTGCTGAAACTTTTTTGCATTCTGACAAACCCATCATGAAGAACAATAAAAGTAGATAGGCAGCCACACACTACTGTTTGATAGTTTTAAACCAACGACATAAATAGTAACTAGTTATCCATATTTTGTTTCAATTCCTTCCTGGATGCAAGCCTCTAAAGTGCAGTTTACAATTCATTATTAGACTGGATGAGAGCTCCAGCTTGGGTGTTGCATAGTGTTTTACTACTGGTTGGCTAAGTTATGTAGAAAGACATGTATTCATGGCAAAACCAGCAGCAGTATTTGTGCCAATGAGAGGAAAGGACAAGTTTTTCTGGATATTAAGAACACAAATTCTGAACCTCAATTTCTGTTTCCAGAGGCCAACACAAGCAGCTGAGTTATACATCAAAGATTAAATGAAAGGAAGTTTTGTTCACTAGCTACTGTAAGACTGATATATCAAGAATGAAGTAGTTTCTGCCTCATATTCATCTCACTCTGCAGCTCTTCCATAGGTGGGAACAATGATGATGGACTCACCCATCTCTACCCTCTCTGTGGTGCACAATGAGTCTCTGTTCCCTGAATAGGCTCCCCAGAGCCTGTCCCTTTTAACTATGCAGCCACATTTCTTATAGTGTAGACAGGGTTATTGGGTGGGACATTAAGTAAATGTTTGTCTTAAATTATTCAGCAGCAGCAGAACTTTAAAGTGACTGAATCTTTCACAGGCTTTGTGAGCAAAGTACAGCAACAGCTATTTCTTGTCAGCCTGCTGTTAACTTTAACTTGTATTGTAATGTGCCCTAGCAAAAAAAAGTAACATAATTTTGTTCTCATTTCTAAACTACTTACCAAGAATGGCTACAACAATGTCACTCTTGAGGATTTCAATGGATCCTCTTGAGATAAAGTAAAGAGCAGTGAGAACATCACCACCGTGGACTAAAGTGTCTCCAGGAGGAGCATGTGTTGTCTTAAACTTCATAGCCAAAGCTCGGAGACAACCTTTACTGGCCCCCTGGAAAGCTTTGCAGTTCTGAAGCAAATTTTGGTTGAGGTGTAGGCAAATGTCAGCTTGTAAGCATTCTGGAAACCCCTTTAGGACCTGGAGAGAAAAAAAATTAAGAGTGTCATATTAGTCCTCTGAAAGTTGTTTTGCAACGTTTGCAATATTTAATTCATTCCCATTAGGAATGTATTGATATAAAAATAGTGGTGGGTCACAAGGCCATCTTGAAGATTCTGTTTAACAAACATATAGTTTAATCAAAATATTGGATCAAAGAGCTACTCTCTAAATTGACAGAATTCATTCAAATTAAAGCTAATGAGGCTTAGGGGCCAAAAAGATTTTTTTTGTTTTTTGTTTTATTTCTTACATTATAAGAAATACTAGCAGAGAATGAATGAAGATATATTGAAACAGTGTAACAAAAAGACAGAACTAGAGAAGAAAAACAGAAAGAGAATCAGTCTTTACTGAATCTCACTTATCTATTTAGATAGCTATTACCTAGTTATATATAGCTGACAATTGATTATAAAAAGATTGCTTTTGTATATCAAGTGCTGTTACTGAAATATGGAATATGTAGTTTAAAATATATAACTTTTAGATGGTTTTCAGCTGTGGGCCGATTCGGATACTGAGTAAATTTGATATAGAAAAGTATGTCCCAGTTCAGTCTATGCCATTTAAACCAATGGAGTCCTGTAGATTTACATGAGGAGAGGACTTGACATGCACTATAGAGCCAAAAGCTAAGCTCCTTCTCAGCTGTTACTTAGGTGATTAAGAGTTTGCTTGAACCAGAGTCTCAGAATTTCCTACAAAGACACTCTTCATTTTCTTTAAGGAAAAAAAAGGATGCTGATTTTAAGTTGGTTGTTATAGGTGAGCTTTTTAACGTGTTGAGCATTAGCCAGACTCATTTTTCTCTGGATACAGTTGAAGTTTTACCATTGACTTCAAAGGGAGCATTGCCCACCCCAAGAATATATTCCTTGTAGTTAGGAATTGGATTTTCACATAAGTTTCTATGCACTGCCCACTCCTCAGTTCAGATATACTTGTTTTCTACTCATGAAATTAATAGGCCAAATTCTGCCCTTTGATAATGTAAGATGTTACCTATATATATTCCTGAGAACAAAATATAACCTAATGGGATTAATAACAATCTGGATGAGATTTGTTTTCTTGCTATTAGTGCAGTCTCTTGATCCACTACTTTTTTTACAGCACAAACACATGCACACATACACACAGTTTTTACATTAGCAAATATATATAAACATATTTCTGTATAGAATATAATGTATCTTCAGCATATAGCACCAGCTTTCATTTCTTGCTGTGCATGTTTTTTACTCAGCACAATAAAAGTCTGTGCAGTCATTCTTACTGCAGAAAGATTTTTAACTGATATCCCTTGCCTTCTTAACATAGAAGAGGATGAGGACATTTCTGATATGAGGATTTTTGCTCACTAAGCCAAGCTATAACTTACAAATGGAATATTAGTAGTTTTTAATTGCTTTTGGAATGCTTTTGTGACTAACAGAAATCAATGCAGCTCATACTGTGAAATAACAGAGAACACAATGTTATAACACACACTTATACCAAAAGTTTAACAATTTATGGCTGTAGAGTGATATCACATTCATATATACACGTTCAAAGAAGCCAGCGTTCAACAAGAAGCAAAGGAAAACATGAAAAATGAAAGCTCCTATTTTAACTGTTATCATTGTCTAACAACATGGACCAGATGATGTTTAAAGCACAATTACTCTGTTTATTTAATATGACTATAGCCAATTAATAAGTTGCTATCAATTTACAATTTATCCTTTGTTGAATGATATAGCAACACTGACTGCTAAACATATCAGATCTACAGCAGGATGGATAAAAAATTGCACATGCTTGTTTTTAAATTAGCTCGGTCCCTATTCAAGCAATTATAGAAAAATAGTTATTATTTTGAGGTGTTTAATTTTTAATGTTATTTCCTCTTTGGTTTCTCTCATTTTAATGTAATTTAGAAAAGCCTGAATTTGCATACGGCATTAATAACACACCATATTTTTAATGGATATGTTGGCACATTTTCATTGCTTTTGAATTGTTAGACCCCTCCCCCCACCCCAGCATAGCGCTAACAGCAACTAAATTCATTTCTGACTTCACTTTTGTTTTAGTTACCAAAGAATTGTAAAGCCTTTTACCATTAAGCAAGAGCTATGCAGACCATGTTTGTTGGCTTAGTTTATATTTCTGAAGATACTTTTCGGGTTATTTGGAAAACAAATCTAAAAGTCATTATTTTATTCTGAATATAAAACTTTTATGAATAATTTCATATGAATTATTTGTTATTTATCCATTAATGGCACCCAAAATGTGCTAGGTTCTATACAAACACATATGAGTAAGCAGCCCTTGCTCCAGAGAGCTTACACTGTAAAATATGATAAATACTGTACATCAGCAGGTAAAGGCATTTAACGTTCTAGTTTTCAAGTGCCTAAAGAGGAATGGCATGGCATATACATATTCCATTGAATTCCAGTGGGTACTTGGTGTTTAATTCCAAGAAGCCAGTTCTGAAATTCTTTGAAATATTTATTTTTTATTTAAAAAGCAACAAATTATTAACATTTATTAGACTACTGTCTAGATGGTACTACAAAAATAAAGCAGAATTACCCCATCACGTATGGTGTACATGGCTAGGTTTTACATATTGCCATAATATCACCAAATATTTTTCATTTTGATATTGATAGATACACTGGTATGAGATTAGAATCAGATTTATACTGGTATGAGATTAGAATCAGATCCTTATCTATCTATCTATCTAGGATATCTGATTCTAATCTCATACCAGTGTAAATAATGGGAATGTTTATAAAAATTAATAGAATGACACTCTTAAAATAGATGTGCATTCAAATTGGGCCTAAGCAGCCTTAAAACCGTAAATAGTCTTGGCAACCCAAAATTATGATTCAGGCCTCTCAAAATTATGATTACACAAAAGTGAGGTTAAAAGGGACATCAGGAGAACATCTAGTCCAACCCCCTGCTCAAACCAGGATCATCTCTAGCTAAACCATACTCTACAAGTATTGGTTTAAGCCAGTGGTTCTCAACCTTTTACAGATGCATGGCACCTCTCATTAGACTCAAGGCCTCCCTCAGAAGATGCCAGCTCTTAGTTTTCATTTTTGACTATAGAAAAAGAATAGAGTAGTTTTTCTGTTCCAAAGAACTCAGAAAGCACACAACCGATCAGGATTTTTTTAAGACTATGAAATCTCTGGGTTTATCTTGTGAATCATATCTGCATACCTAATATTAGGTGTCATTCTGAGACACTCTTAAAGGATCTCAGAGCACTGGTCTACCCTGTTAAAATGACATGAAATACCTGTGCTACTGGCTTAAATACCATGACATAGAAAAAAATGTGTATGGAATCATGTTTTGCTTTAACATTTTGGATCTTTAAGTGCACTCATCTCACATTTTCAAGTTTTAATCTTTCATAAAGAAAGCTGAAAACTCACTTCCTAAAGAAATGTAAATATCTGATTCTCTCAATTATTTAAATATCTTTAGAATCTAGGGCTTTAAGAAAAACACTATCTTGTAAAATCAAGCTTTACTAGTACTGAGTACAGCATACATAGGAACTGCTCTCACAATAAAAGCATTCTAGGTGATGGACCCAAAATCATTACAATCTGTTGAAAGAAGATTTCTAAATTTTGTAAATTATATTTCTACCTTTACACCCAGACACTTAGTAAGCACTTCCTTGTGGATTATGGTTAGCAAAAACTCATATTTTTACATTTTGGGGCAATCAAAAGTCTGTGGTTTCCTCATGATATTTAAGTATAATTCAGGAGATTCCTCACAATGTTATCATACTTTTTTAAATGCCAGCATTAACTCTTCCTTGGTATGCATGGAACACAAATTCTTTCTTCTTTCTTGCTGTGTCTGGTATGAAACCCATTGTGCAGCAAATACTATCTGACTGATGCTTAGAAAGAAAAGTGACATTCATAGATAGGGAAGACTTTGTATTATGATCGGGAGGAAGATAGAACGGTTAGTAGGGATATCATTAAATTTGGGTAGAATACTACTTCTTTGGAAGTGGAGAGGGAATCCAGTTGCATTGTATTAAAAATCTTCCAGGAGCTCCATTTAGATGCCACCTTCATATGTATCTCCATGGAAAAGGATATGTCACAACGGAATCAGAAATATTGTTGAGATTTGACCTCAGACAACCAGTATACTTTAATACTGAACTGTAGATGTAACTGATTTCTAGGTAAAGCATATTTCATTTACCCTCATTGAGTAACAATCTACAGGATGACCTCTGTTCGCTTTGGATTTTGTTTCCTGAACAGTTTTTGACTCACAAAACGATACTTAGGAAATATTCCAACAGATTGGCTACATTAAGTACTCAATATTTATTATGTCCTATTTTTTTTCTTGTTTTGGGTGGCGGACTGGACACATGATGGAAACCCGAGAAATACATTAGAATGATAAGATAAGCTTCTTCCTAGTCTTCTTGGCCATTTCATAGCAAGTCCTCTGCATGAAAAAATATATGCATGTATTAGCCTTGACATTTTTCGCATTAGGACAATAGGCATTTACTTACATGCTTTAACTTACGCAGTTTCAAATCTGCAGAGTTATTCTTTAACTTTTATTCTTAGGCGTATTGTGGTTAGCAAGGAGCAAAAGGCCTGCCCAAAAAATGGAGTACAGGATCAATAGCTGGAAGCTGTGCTTGCTTGGTCTTGGCTCTACTGGCTTCACATTATCAAGAATCACACTGTATACTTCAGATGACAAGTTCATATTACAATATCCACTTTGGTTGTTGTTTGTTCACTGGGCTAAGTGCAGTGTATAATTTGTTTTGTAGTCAGCTTCGCTACATTTGCACTCTTACAAATTTCAGTTTCTTTCACTGTTGTGAACATACTTGGCTTCCTGAAAGATGTAGTGTGATGTTTTGGACTTCAAGTGACTCTACACCATCTCAGGGTCTACGCTTGGTAGTCTGGCGCCCTGCTGCTGTCTCTCTACAATCCCAGTGAGAGCCTTGTCTTGCCCCTCGCTTAGGAACACCGAGGCAAAGAACTCATTGAGGAGTTCAGCCTTGTTCCCCCTGTCCATCACCAATTGCTTCTGCTCATTTAGTAGAGGTCTTATTCCACCCTGCGCCTTCCCTATATATCTAAAGAACAATTTATTGTTATCCTTAACTTAGGATGCCATCCTCAGCTCCATGGTAGCTTTGGCCTGTCTAACTGCCTCCCTACAAGTGTGAGCAGAGGAGGTATACTCCTCTTTAGTAATCTCTTCTCATTTCCACTTTTTATATGTCCCCCTTTTTGCCCATAGGCTGCTCTGGGTTTCTCTGGTCAGCCAGGGAAGCCTCTTGGCCCGTTTCCCCTTTTTTCCCCGCATCGGGATCATCTCCCTCTGTGCCCGAAGGATCATTTACTTAAGGCACAGCCACCCTTCCTGGGATCCCATCTTTTCAAAACTCTTACTCTTACTTTCCCTTGCTTCAATTTAAGACCATTACTTTGGGGTCTACAGAGATTAATTTGTTACCATCCTCTTTATAGTCACCATTCTGGTATTTGTCAATCAGCTTGTAAGAGTTTTGAATCAGATGTCAATCAGCTTCCCATTTGTAGTGCCGTACAAATTATGAGCAAATATATATCCTTACCCTTTGGTGTGCCACATGACAGAGAAATAAGTGGCACAACAAAAGGTAGCAATAGACTCTGCCACTTCATTGTGGCAAGCATTTATTACCTTGTGTGTTTTCCACACTCAGCCAGCCCTATGGCATATCATGGCACAGCTGATCTGCTCAGTTTGGCGACTTCTATTTTTAGCCAGAGAGTCATAGAAAAGTATAGCTGGTAGTGATCTCATTTACACGAGCTCCCTGCTCAAGCCAGGATCATCCATGTCTAAACCATCCTAGACAAGGGTTTATCTAACCAACTTTTAAAGACTTGCAAGGGTGGCAATTCCACAACATTTCTAGGATATCTTTTCCAATGCTTAACTACTCTTTTACTGAAAAAGTTTTTCCTGATATCCATTCTAAATTTCCCTTGCTTCAATTTAAGACCATTACTCTGGGGCCTATAGAGAATAATTTGTTACCATTCTCTTTATAATCACCATTCTGGTATTTGAACACTATCAGATCTCATCTCAAATTTATCTTCTGCAAACCAAATAATCCAAGTTCCTCCAATCTTTTCTTGTAAATCCTGGTTTATGCCTCTAAACATTTTTGTTTCTCTTTATTGGACTCTTAATTTTGTTCAATGCTCAATGCTTGTTCAATTATCTTTCTTGAAGGACAGTGCTCAAAAGTGGACACAGTATTTTAGAGGCATAATTGGCTACTACTGCACCCTGGTTATAGTACTCTGCTACTTTTGCAACTTAGACCTTTCCTGCTCAGACTCTGGAAACAGGGAAAGCAGAGCAGCAATGGTGATGCAGGGGTGGTAGCTGGTGCTGCTAGGGGACTTGTCATTTCCTTTTCTGGCTGCTAATATTCATGTACAGTATTACTGAATCAACTCTTGTAGGATTTTCTATAAATAAACTTAAGGTTCTTCTTATAGTATTCTGAACAGACATGCTGACTGTGCAGTAGCCAAATCATAGTGCGCAGTAGCATGTCACAGGAAAGACAGTGCTAATACACTACTGCACAGTATTATTAGGCTACTGCAAAGTAGTGTCACTTAAAAGACATTTGCTAGCACTACTGCACAGTAAACAGGTTAGTGAGCATTTATTTAGTACTTGCTAATACAAGCACTAAATAAATGCTCAGTAATTTATTCTTAACCATATCTTGTGAAAAGTTAAATGGCAAAACAAAAGAAATCCCAGATCTTAAATGTAGGAGCTTGATAATTTGTCATGGGGCGTGTCTATATATAAAGGGATATGGAGTCCATTAGCTATCGTTATAGGGGTATGTAGAAACTATAAAGACCAGTTAGGAATTATTGGATAGGAAAAGCTGGGAGGGGGACAAATAGATATTTTCCTACCCCAATCATATGGGACTGAGGGGATAGAGGTGTTGTGTTCTGATTGAAGGGGTATGAAGGAATGTTTTACTGATGGAAATTCAGGTTTTTTTATTAAACTGATTTTTTTATTATAAGTCTGTACTTTCCCTACAGTTTTTTCAAGATTATTTTTGACCAAAAAAAAATCATAATTTTCTATGGCCAAATATATCCCTCCAACATTTTCCAATTAGTTTTTGTCAATAAGCCTGCAATGGATGGCATTGACAGCCTGCTCTTTGCATGTATTGCAGCAAATATAGAAAGACTCTTGGTTTCTGTGGGGACAGGACAGTTTCTGGTTGAGACAAGTGGAACATTTCTGCTCGAGTATTGATTAATGTTGCTTAATTTTGTACTAAGGGCATTTCAGGAGCTTCAGACTACCTTGAATTAGACTTCCGTATTACTTGTTCAGTGAATTACATATTAATACTCACCATGTCTCTAATATTCCATTTTTATGGAAAGAAATTGGGAAAGTTCATGGTAAAACAAGTAAGAAAATATCTGGAGTCCTTGGGTATGTCTGAGGCTTCTTTCTTTTACTGACTCTGATCTTTTCTGGGACAATATGAGCTAGCTGCTTTTTCCTCCAATTATTTTATTCCATAAGATACTGGAAAGCAACACTGTCTGAGCTGAAATAAAGAGTGACAGCTGTCTGCAGTTGCTGCCAATGGCCCCCTTTTGACATTATTTGGTAACCTTTGGTCTGATCCAAATCATAATGAAGTTAAAGAAAAGATTCCAAGTTATGGGTTTAGAATCAGGCTTTACCTCTCTTAACTGGTATACTACCCAGAACTATATGGGCCAAAGCTCACAGGAAAGAGAAGAAGACTTTCTTACATGACTCTTCGGGCTATTGAAGAGCAGAAACAGAGTAGACAATTTAGAAACACTTAATCAGTTCCCAGCATGACACCCAGCTAGGTCAATCAAGAGTCCCTTGTGATTGACAGTATCAACAGTGGCTGACAGAGCTAACCGTTTCATCATCACTGTTTTGCCTCTGTTCTTCACAAGGCAATCATCTATCAGTAAAATCAAGTCTGCTGAACAGAAAGCTGCCTGAAGCCTAACTTGGAGAGACCTATGGTATCATAAAAGTCATGCAATTATGCAGTCTGTTCACTATCACTTTATTAATGAACTTTCTGAGAGAGTAGAGATGATAGACCATGCAGTAGTTAGTTGTGTCACTGGTGTCTGAATTCTCATTTTTGAGATCATGCCAGATTAGAACAAGTTTCAGACCAGTAGGGCACCAAACCAAATACCGCAGATAAGGGTGGCATAATCATTTCTGTAAGCTGTTGGCTGAAGCATTTTCCTTAGCTTCGCCTACTTAGGACAAAGGGTAAGGTCATAAGTGGAGGCACAAATTCCTTTCAGTGCTCCTTGTACTTCCTTTTTTGAGCCTTGTTGTTATCTGTCAGATATGTGTTCCTGAGGCAGCCCTGACACCCAGCTTGCTGGACTTACAAAGGACTTTTTCTATTCCCCCCCCACCCCCCAATCTACCCAGAACTAAGCAGAAGAAAAATTTAATAGGCATCTCAGGCTGTACATTTCCTGGTCCTAGTATGGGAGGTCTATTTAAACTTGGTTGACTAAAACTCGGTTGCTGGGTTAGGGAAGGCTGAGGCAAGGTACCAAGAGGGGGTATGGGTGACATTTGAACAATAGTTAAGGGTTCATCAAAGCATCCAGCCTGTTGGAGCCCTGACCACACATGCTGTCATACTTTTCCAGGGATGACTGGTAGCAGTCCATTCCCACAAAGTTCATGAACACTCCAAGTAATTGATCCCCATAAGTCTGTTAAAAGACTACAGTAAAATCTGAAAGTCATGCTAAGTTGAGGTTTATTCACAACAGGTAAAATAAAAAACAGTGATGCTGACTTCACAGTGCAAGCATATCTAGGCCATCTGAGAATAAACAATGTGGTATCTCCTTTCAGTATATCTTCTATATTCATAATAATTTCAAGTGGGCTCCTAGGTGTCTGGTTACTCCTTAAAACTAAATGTTTTTCCTGGTTGTTAATCACTTTCTCGAGATGTTCCAAACCATATAACCCCTTGTCACTGAAAAAGGTAATTCATTTAAATTTAAACTTTATATAACAGGATTTTCCCTGTCAATTATGGCTTGGGACCCTCTTCATTTATACAATTAAAAGAATGCTTTGAAGAGGCTGGACTAAGGGTGTAAGAAAGCTGTAAAGCAGCAAACAATGTGCTTCAAAAGAGAGAAATCTCTCTGACGCCATCCACTGTTGTTCTCACAAAGCCGAGAGAAACAGATTGTCTTCCTTCAACGATCGTGTTAGAAACTTTGCTTGTCAACAAATCACCCTAGTGCCTTGGGACAGTGAGATCCCAGCTTTCACTCTTTCTCTTTGTATTTCTCCCTCTTTCTCTCTTTCTCTCTCTCTTCTTCTTTTTCTCTCTAGGGCTAGCTTTCTGAACCTAAATTGTATTAGTTAATCTTGAGCTAGGTTTCCCCAAATACTCAGTTAAACCAGGGAAATGTTGCAATTGTTTTGTTTGTTTTTCCTCGCATGGCTATTACTACTAGTACCATTATAAATTTCATATACTTAGAAATAAATAATTTTTACAGTCAAACTGGTGGTAACTGGATGTATTTTTCCTTCTCTACTTCCCTTACCCACTTGCTCTGCAGTAATGCTTCTTTCACCTGAAGCCAAATATTCTTGTGAAGCCCAGAAATACTGTGGGGTCCACTCATCAAGAGGCTACCACAACCAGGACAGTTAGGGCAAAAGATTGGGATGCAATGAGTTTGAGACACGTAAGGAGGTCAGACTGTATAGGTTGATTGACCCAGTTTGACTCAGATGTGGTCTAACAAACTGAGTGCTGGCCCACGAGGGTGTCAGCTGGACACCTAGCTGGATTCAGAGGTATTCAATTCACCTGTGTGCTTGTGTCTGACTGCATTTTACTGTTACCTTAATGAACTGATTCCTGGCACATGAGAGTGTCAGCCTGTATATGCTGATCAACCCGGCTGGGTCAGGCATGTCACATTAATCTGTGTGTGTGTGTGTGTGTATGCGTGTGCACGCGCATGTGTGTGTATTTGACTGATATGGTGACTGGAGGAACCCAGCCCCACTGAAATTGAGTCCTGCAAGATAGCTCCATTGTGGGTGAGGACTTGCAGAGGGGAAAGACACAGCTCTGTATAGAAACACAAGTAATACAAGCAGCATATTGATACAATTACAAAGACCCTAGAAACGTATCCCTAATAAATGAGCACACCCCAAAGTGATGAGCAAATATGGTAACAGGTGATACCATATTTCTATTCACCTTCTGACAAGGTGGATAGAAATGTGAGATTTATTTTTCTTCTTTGTTTCTAAGAGACTTTTGTGGATTCACATGATTTTATTGGCAGAGTGTTAAAACAGATAGTGGTGGTGAAAGGAGACAGTCTGGGAGTATTGTCTTTGAATAAGATTAGCTGGATGCTGTCATCATGGAGATGTAGAAGCTTTTTGTTTTAAATCACTGCTATGGCACAGGCTTATGTGAAATACTTACACTAGAATTAGCCATTCTCTGTCCATGCTCCAGCCTTCCAGTGATGATTTCTGAGGTAAATGGAGAATCACTGTAATCTCTTTCATGTGCTTGGGAGCCAGTATATTGTGGACAAAAAAAATGGTCCAAGTATTTTATTAGGCCATTGATTAAGGAGAATCGTTTTCATAATTGTTAAGGTCTGAAAGCTGTTCAAGTCCATGAATATCCAGGGTTGGAGCAGTGAAAGATTGCTAATTATCCTGTTTATGAACCTTTAGCCCACAAAACACAATGCAACAAACAATACAACTTCAATTCATTCACAGACTTAAGTTTTAGAAAGCTTTTCTTTTGGATCTCTCAATTAGCTGAGAGTATTTTTATTTTAATTAAACCTTCTTAGTATAGACTGCCAAAGGGCAACTTCCCATTCTATTAATATTTAAGATACTTTTGGGCTGTTTTCATTATCTTATGATTCCTGTCATGACAAGCAATTGTACTTGTTGTTTATCATGAGGAGATAACTTAACATTATGACCATTTGTTAAATATTATGGTATGGTTTCAATTTGGGATACAGTTCAGATATGACAAAGTGGTGAGATTCATGGTTCTAGTCTCCAGACATGATGAGTGTAATTAACTTCATTTTGCATTGTGAAGTTTGAGTTTCCTCTTGCATGTTTCTGGAGCACATAGAATCACTACCAGCAACATTTGATGGCAACATCACTTTGGACATAAAAATAGACAGCAGGAGAATAAGAAAGGATTCTACCACCCCCACCCAGTTCCTATACAAAGCAGAATGGGTGAAAGCTGCTTTTTGGGCACAGTACAATTTATGACCCTGATCCTGCAAACATTTATGTATATGCTTTACTTTATTCATAAAATTAGTTCTACTGAAGCCAATGAGATAAGTCGTGTGCATAAAACTGAGCATGTCTACATGTTCATTTATACTGGCTTAAATTTACATAGTAAATTACTGCACAGTAAGTGGGAATAGGCCAGCATCTACACATGCAGGTGTTAAAGCACATTAACGCTGTGTGGATTAACTTGGGACATGAGGCAGGTATCAAATTTACACTCAAGTCAGCGTAAGTTGCCATACTTACTGTGTAGTACAGGTGTGCACATGTAGACACATGCCTGTACTGTGCAGTAATTTTGCACAGTAAATGAACACATGTAGATGCACCTACTAAGTATTAGCACGAATACTTATAAGAGAAGGGCCTAAAATGTATACTAGCAAAAGTATAGAGCTGCTATCCCCTCTTGTCAATTATCTAAAAATAAAAATAAAAGTTTATTTAGCTCATATTTAAGATTTTAATTAAAATACATGTTTGTATAAACCCTTTTAAATGCATGGGCCACTTATTTGGGATTTTTTTAGATAGAGTAAATCAATAAAGCTGTTTGGATGCACAGAAGATCCATGGAAATGTAGAGGTTAGGAGAAATGCATGCATAACTTAAAAAAGAGGATCTCAGACACTAGGTAATGTGTCTTTATATAAGGAACATTAAAGTCATGCAGTTATCAGGAAGTGTTGGACTGATAACAATAGATGAAAGAAAAAGTATAAAAGAACAGAGGAAAAACAACATGCTACTTTGAAAAAATCTGAAAAAAAACCCCACTTTGAATTTCAGTGATTGGCAGAATCTTTCATGAAACAGGCTTCATTATAAATCATCTCTGTACCTTAACTTTGATAGTGCATATCATATGGGCACAATTTAAATTATGCTTATTTTGTAGACTCAAGATTTTGATCCAGATTAAAGTAAATCCTAAATCCTGTTTATCCAATCTGTGCATAATTATGTTATCAGTGGAAGTGTTTTACCCAAACATGTTATGTAATGAAATATGTTATGCAATGAAAAAATAATCCAAGAGATGTAGAAGTGAAGTGGAGGGGAACAAATAAATAATGGTCTCAGCATGTTTCACTACTAGATCTTCAAGGCTGTGGTTATATTTGGCCATCTAAAACATACATTATCTCCTTGTTTTCAATAAAAAATCTGGATTTTGCTTTTTATAAAAGCAAATATATTTACAGATTATTTTAAAGTGACATTTTAGTTGTCTGCTTTTCCTGGATTCTGCCAACATGTAAAACCATCTTTTGAAACAAGTTTTACAATATTAACAATCTTTTTAATGTATATTCTTCATGTTTCAAGGGAGGAAAGATCTTATTTTGGACTTCATTTTTACTCTGTTGCCAGTTGTGAGATGGGAAAAAAAATATAATCTGGATCAAATTCTGCCCTCAGATACTACCACAGAGCTCTAATTGAAGCTCTAGGAGTCATGTGTGCTTGTTTGAGGGCAGTATTGGTCCTTTTATATGTAAATACAGAAATCCCATGCATTTAAGATGCCAAAACCACATGCACGTCCATATGCATGTCACATATGCACATGGTGTAGAGCCTTGAAAACTTCATTGGTACTTGCTGCTAGCATGCATATATGGTTTGAAGAAAGAGCATCCACACGAAAGAAAATGCAGAATGATCAGCATGGCAACTTTGTCGGTGTGACATTTCTGCAGAACAATTACCTAATGCAAACCATATGCACATGACCTTTTTTGGAAAGAGAAGCACGATTAGAGTTGTGGGGTAAAACAGTGGCTAATTTATGTGGTAATGCGAAGCAAGTCTACTGATTCCAAAGTTTTATTATCTATTTTGCCCCACATCTGGCTCTGCTTAGGTTCCCTCTCTTTGTTTTCTTCCCCTTCCATCATGCAAAAAGTTTACATTTAAAAATAGAAAGCACTGAACACACTCTAAATCTGACAAGTAACATGGGTATTCTCCACACTTTATACTGGAATTAAATTTGATATAAATACCTCCTGCTCTTACCAGTGGGTGGTGTTATTCCATGTATTTAGGTATGAAGCAGACAGGAAAGAGATAAATCTTTCATAAGTACAGCATAAATCAGACAATTGGCATATCATTCTGAATGGATGTGTAACATACTCAAACACACATTAAACATAACTTACACGACTGTCATAAATGTGAAGAAGAAATGCACAAGAAAGTAAGAAATAAAATATAACAAAACAAGCCACTAATCTGGATTGTTTTTGTTTCATATTTTATTTAAAATAAAACCTTCATACTGCCTCATAACCATATCAGTGCATGGAGGTTTTTAATCCATTAAATTTGTATGTCACATAATAACAAATCCAAAGTTACTTCTAACATATCAATTTATGTATTATGTAAAGTTTAATCAGGCAACATTCAATCTGTGGATGCTGTTTCAGGTGATACAGTCATCTCCTTAGCACATCCATTAAATCAAAGAAAGTGAGTGCCTGACAGGTGCACTGCTGTTATATTTAATATCTTCAGAAATAATTTGATGGGTTGGGTGAGGACTTTGGCTAGCCCAGCTCTGCTCAAGAGCCTGATTCAGCAGAACATCCCAAATAATTTTTATTGCAGTAGCAGATAGGGCCTCTCAGTTCCATGCAGGATCTGACTCTGAAGTTGGACTTCCACTGCAGTAACCCCCAATGGAGGAGTGTGCAAACACCTACTGGCTTGTTTTGGGGTCTGGAGTCTCCCCTGAGGTGCGGTGGTGCCTGCAGAACTGGTGAGAGGTGAAGCCCAATATGCTCTGTTGTCTTATATTTAAGATCTGTTTTACTTAATGGTAACTGGGTAACTTAACTCTGAAATCTGTTTTGTTAAGAGCATGGTCCTTACCTATTAAGATAACTACACACTTTTTTTTGGACCAACTCACTCACAAATAATGACAACCACACAGGAAGGCGTTTTTTCTTTGCTTGTTTGGTTTTTGTTTTTGCATCTATGGCAACATTTATGAGAATTCAATTTCTAGTTATATTGCCACTGAAATTTATGGAGTTTTTCTCCCAGCCATTCAGAAAATTTTATAAGGTCTTAGATCTCTCATTTTTGGAGTAACTTGGTTCACCAGAACCATGTGGGTTGAAAAAAAAACCCACATGGGTTCACTGAGCCTGGGATCCTATTATACTATATATATCTTTAAAAAATGAAATATTCAACTTTTCAAGGCCTGGCTAAGAAAGAAGTGTGTTGACTTTCCAAAAGCCTTGTGAGTGCCTACATCTGCTAATGATGCTATTCTCTTTTAGCCGGTTACATATGGTAGCTTGATTTGACTAATTTATTAGTTATCTTTCAGTTAATATAATAACTGTCAAGGGCAAAAAGTATAAGAATTATGTTTTGCCACTTTCTACAACTTAATAACTGTGGATTGCTGAATGCTTAGTTTTGTATGGCTTTGAGCAATATGAAAACTGGTGGGTGGAAAAAAATTGTTACTTGCACTATTTTCCAAGTAGCATACTTCTTTTTTTGAGAAGTTGTCCAATCCACCTCCTGCCTGCTCTATATCACTACCCTGTACTAATGCTGTGTTACTGAAAAAGGGCCTCTTTTTCCACTAATTTTATGTAACTCTATATATTCCAACACTTACACTGTTGTGAAACTGGAATGGAAATTCAAACTAGAGTTTAAAAAAAAATTCTGAAAAACGCATTTCTTGGAACAAGTTCCCTAAGCTTTTCTTTTGCTCTCTCTCTTCTTTAGTTGATAACAAACCAGCAGCAGTCTCCAAGCCCTGCATGTATATTAATGCAGGAGTTCATGCTTTTGTGATTAGCACTATAAGCAGAGATGTTCCATGTAGTAAGTGATTTGGGGTGTCTGAGCCCATGGATACCCAATTTATGACCCACTCTGAAAATAAGGCACCTTAAAACATCTCAAGTTGGGCTCACAAAAACTGGCAACTGATAATCACCAAATCATTTTCTCAAAAACTTGGCCATTGTTACTTTATCACCACCTGTGCCATTAGAGCAGAATTACATACCATGTTCATATCAATGCCATTGGTGTATGTCCATGCATGCTGGAAGTACTCCTCAAGTCGCTGACGCAAAGGGTTGGGAATCTGATGAAAGCGTATAAACTCCTTTACTCGTAGCATCTGCATGTGATACCGTGCTGTTCCTGAATACAGTCTTTGGATTATTGCAGAAACGTTTCCAAAAATGCTTGCATACATTAATGCTGGATTAGATAGAAACAACAAAAACTTTGCTTATGTTGTTGCATTAACACATAAAATAGGTGGTATTTTACACAGATTAGTATGTAAATAATTCAAATGACGTTTAGTGATATTTTCACCCTCTAACAAAAAAACGGATTTGATAGTTTGATGTAAAACAGCCATCTATAATGTTGGAAAGCAAATAGATGGCCATCACAATCACAGTATTTATTTCTGATGTTTTATTTTTTTGTAAGTCTTGAGGTCCAAATGCTACAATGTAGGTCTGTGCAAAATGGCTAGCATTTGCCTTGGATTCAGATTTGGCTGATTCGGTGGACAATGATTCGATTCGGTGATGCGAATCACTGTCCCAAATCAATGTGGCTGAATCTGGTTTGGAGATTCTGCTGATGCTGAATCTCTGAATCAGCCAGGCCCACCCCCTGCCCACTTTCCCAGCCTGACAAAGACTGCCCTGCCCACCCCAGCTCCTGGCACTTGGAAAAAAAAGCCCTGACTCAGTGGGTGCTTCTGGGTGTGTGTGGGGGGGTGATCTCCACTGCCCCCCACTGCCCCCTGCTCTCCCAGTACCCTCCATGGCTGCTCTGCTCACTGCAACTTGGTCCTTAAGAAAAAAAAATAAAGAGAAAACCCCTGCACTCAACATTCCTGCTGGCAGGAGACCCCCCCCCACTGCTCCATGCCATGTGGGAGCCTCTGCATGAGCCCCCCGAAGCCCCAAAGCTGCTGCAGGAGTGGTGAATCCCAGGTCTTTTTTTCCATGTTTTTTTTCTTAAAGGTCCAGAGCCTCAGTGTCCACGGCAGTCATGGGGGGACTGGGGAGTGGGGGCTCCTACAGAGCTCTCCATGCATCTTGGAGCAGTGGGGGGCAGCAGGGATCACCCCCTGTCTGACAGCATCCAGTGAGCACTGAGACTTTTCTTTAAAGGGCCAGGATCTGGGACTGGTGGGGCAGCCATAGGGTGGCTGGGGGAGCAGGCAGGGGTCGGGGGGCTGGGGAGTGGGTGGGGGTCAGGGGGAGCAGGCAGGGGATGGGCCCTGGCAGGGGTCCCCCCATAGCCCCCTCTTTCAGCCTCCCTCCCCCGCCCCTATTTACCAGCTCCCTGCTGCAGTCACAGGGGACTGCCTGAATCATCAAAGCTCTCTGAATCTTTTCTGAAGATTCGGAGAGCTTTGAATAGATTCAGACCTTTTAACTGGTCCCATGATTTGATTCAGATTCAGAGATTTGGCCACTGAATTAAGCTGAATTTCCTCCAAACTGAATCACCACCTGAAGCTTTGTACAGCCCTACTGCAAAGGTTGCGACACCTCTTTTTGAAGCTCAACTGTGTAGGTCATCAGTAATCTTATGTTCTTCAGTAGGGCTATTTACACGGGCCACAGTTGTAGCTGCATATAGTTTCCCAGAACTGACAACTAAAACAGAAGTAGTGTTCAGCTTTGAGTGAAAGAAGAGTATAGGGAAATTAGCTTGGGCAAAAAACTGAGATTTTTGATAAATCAATGTAATTGAACATAGAGACAAGACAATTTCAAATGACAGTAAGTTGTAAATATTGGAAGCTGCATTAACTGAGGTAGACCATTCATTTTAATCTGAATTTCAGTACTACCTCTTTAAATAGGTCTTATCTGTTTTAACTCACTTTGGGCACATCTTTGTGGCTTAACTAAAAGCAAAATAAAGCATTTATTCCTTCAGGTTAAATAGCTGTACTGACTCTGCAACTGCAGTGCCTTTTCAGTTAAGGGATCTGTTTACAAAAAACACTCATGCTGAGGTGGGATGCCACTGATACAAATGGCAAACAAGGTTCTTTGGGTAGATGTGATATCTTTTATTAGGCCAACTAAATAGTTGGAAAAATTTTCTTTGCAAGCCTTCAGACACAAACACCCTATGTCCAAAGAAGCCTCCCTATGCCTGAAGAAGGGTGTTTGTGCCCAAAAGCTTGCAAAGAAAAAGTTTTCTAACTATTTAGCTGGTCTAATAAAGGATATCATATCTACCCAAAGAACCTTGTCTGCCTATGTGCTTACACCAACATGGATACAACCAAAAACCCTATCGCTATAAATGAATTTTCCTTAGTAGATCCCTTTGCAGGAATAGAGTCCACGGGTTCTGTTGAAATTAACTATGTTCAATTACATTTTCCATTTCTGCTCAGTTAATACAAGCCCAAATAAACAACACATAGAATTTCACAAGGTTATTATACTCAGCTAGTTTTTTTTTTCAATGAGAATTATAAGACTTTACTTAGGTTACCAATTCCTGGAACAAATGAAAAACAATTGCTTTTCTCTGAAAAGTTGGCACTTCTTTAAAGAAAATAGGCTACAACTACTAGGGCTGTGCAAAGCTTTGTTCCTTGATTCGATTTGGCAGAAATTCAGCCTACTTCAGTGGCCGATTATGATTATTATGATTCTGAATCTGAATCAAATCAGAGGACCTTTAATCTCTCTGAATCGAATCAGAACCCTCTGAATCGATTCAGAGAAATTCAGAAAAATTTGGAGATTCGCATATAGACACAGCTTTAAATGTTTTTTCTATATACCTCTAGGTAGCATGTGGCTTGTGAATGCTGAGATGCTGGGGCACATGGAATGCAATAGTTTCCCAGTGCTCTCAGCAGCAGACCCAGAAGTGGAACAGAACCACTTCCAGTCCACTTCCAGGTCCACCAGGGAGCACGCTGGCCCCCCTGCCCCCCACTTCCAGTCCACTTCCGTGTCCACTTCTGTGTTCACTGCCGAACACATGGAGGGCCTTCCTTCACTCCTGTGGTATGCTCCATCTACCCCAGCATGGCAGCATTCAAAAGCCATGCTGGTTCTTCGAGGTATGTAGAAAAAACATTTAAAGCTATGTGTATGTTCAAATCACTGATTCTTCGAATCAGCATCAAATCTTCAGATTTGGATTTGGCCAAATTGAATTAGAGACAGTGATCTGAACCAACAAATTGAATCACTGTCCCTGATTTGGGCTGAATCCAAAACCGAATCGAATAGGGCTGGCTTCACATATGCCTGACAACTACTACTAAGAAGTCACAATTCTGTGATTTCAAGAATTCACTTCTACATTATGTATTATAACTGTTGTGACTTATGAATCACAAAATTGCATGGTAGGTTAAGGGGAGTATGACAAAGAAGCAAGACCATAGGAACTGCCATGAAAATCAGACTGATGACCTGGTATTTTGTGTCTCTGTTTCTTCTGACATACCAGATACTTGAGAGGAAGAAGGAAAAGCTTTACTAGATATTCATAGAATAAGCTATGCAGTGAAGAAGGGGATTTTTTTTATTCACTATTATCTGGCTTATGTTCTGCCACATGAGGGTTTATAGCATTTCTACATGTAAATTGCTTTTATCTAACCAATGTAACTTTAGATATTTTAATTTATATAAATGTCTTATTCTATTAAACTAGAGACTTCAATACTATTTAGTGGAAATGAGTTCCACAGATTAGTTATACCTTCTGAAAAAAAATGCCTCATTGATTCTAATTATGTTGCTTTTCAATTTCATTGACTATTCTCTTGCTTGTATATTATAAGAAGGGTAAATAACAGGAGTGCATGTGGCAGGCCTGGGGTCGAGCAGCACTGTAGCGCTGTCTTGTAACCACTCAACTCCTGCCTCCTCTGGTCATTTGGGTCTGTCCACCTCACCTACTTGCCATGCCTTGATATTGTTTGGAAAGCAAAGGTTAGGAGACTGTCCACAGCCCCAAGTTAACCTAGTCTATTATCAAGTTACTTTCTATTGGTGTCCTCAGACACTAGATGCCTTAAGGGCTCCAACCTCCTCTACAGCCAGGCCCATGCCTCACAGGTGTTACCAGTCATTAAGGTAGTGGAGCTATTTGCCTCATTCACTGCTTCACCCTTCATGTTGCAGAGTCTGTGTAGCAGCTTCAGCAGTCCTGGCCTTTCCTCTTTTCATGGAGCTGGGTTCTCTTTCCTTAGGCCCACTGTCTCTGGGTCCAGTCCTCTAGGGCCTCCACCAGCCTGGCTTGTGTATGGCCCTGGCAGGGCCCATGCCCTTGTGCTCTTCTTGTCACTAATATTACTGCCTCTAGCAGGGTTCAGAGCTTGGTTTGCTTCTCTGGGCACCCCACCGATGGCCTCCTCTTCACCTCTTTTGTAGCCACACCCAGTCCTCCAGGTTTAATGATAATATAAAAGCAGACTATCACCTTAACTAAAACCTCCCTGTTCTAACATCATGAAATAAAAAGGTAAGTTATCTCTTAACAAAACCATTCTCTCTCTGGGTAAGCAACATAAAGAAAGGTAAGCTACTACTTTAAACAAAAACTCCCCTTTACTCTGGGTAAATGTCAGAGCCGTCAGCCTCTGCGTTCTCATACTTTGTCCAAGGTGTCCCTGCTTCTGCATGACTCCTTGAGTGGCTACTCTTTCCCTCCAGAGAGCTCAGCTCCCAGCCCATGCAACCCTGCCTCCAAGACATTCCCCTTTATCTATACCCAGGGTGCATAGGTGAGCCACAGGCTCAGACCTGAGACAGGTGAGCCACAGGCTCAGACAAGTGTTTGCCCTCTTAATGATCCTCTCAGCCCTCCCTTCTGCTGCGTAGGCCTGCAGCCTCAGCCCTTATCTTGGCTACCCATTTGCTTACACAGCAGGCGAGAGAGCAATGTTTCACCCTTTTAGTAGCAGGAGCTTCTGGCTCCTTTGTTACAGTGCCTAATAAATTTTCTTTATGGCATTCATTTTTCTGTAAACAAACTAAAAAAAAATTTATTTTTAATACCTTGGTCCCCGACCTCAGAATCCCAACTTGGCCAGTGACCTCTCTACTGCCTCTGGAATTCCCCCTTGGGTTTGATAAACTAGCTCCTCTTCCCCGTGTGACTCTGGGTCCTCCAGCTCCTGTTTTAGCTCTCTCCTGGTGGCCTACCTGCCAGGTCAGACTGCTTATGACCCAATCCTTATGTACACAATGCATTTATGATGCACATATAAATATTACGTAAAAAGGACTGATGACCAAGGCAAAGAATGTGGTTGCCAAGATGTCTTGTTTTGAAGCAGCTCTTCAGCCAAAGATTCCCTGCAGCTGAGCACTTAGTTTGCATGCGGAAGATTTTAAATATTTTCAGACACATCCATCCCCTGTCTGCATCCCCTTATAATCGTGCTTCTTGAATAGCAGGAAGTAGATCCGCTTAGATCTTGTGATTTTGAAGAATTTGTTCAGGCTCATGTACACTTACACATAATATCTGTTTATATTTGCAGTGAAACACAATCTTTTCTCTTACTTCTACTTTCTCACTCGCCTCCAAAGGACCTGCAAGATCATGGCAAAAACAGTACTGAATACATTCCTGTGATTTTTGTGCCTGGCAGGACTTACCATAAGATAGGATAAACACCCACACAAAGCCTGTGGGAATCAGACCAACACTATTTCTGTCTCTTTTTCTACTATCACCTCCAAAGAATGGAACTGGAATCCAAAATCAGGAGAAGAGCAAAGCAAGCACTAAAATGATTATCCCCACCCATTTCTGTAGCTGTTTTGATATATGATAATGAACCTAATGTGCATGTTTAAAAAAGAATTTTTGCTTTAGCGTAAATTGTTTTCAACTAGATGGCAGCTGCTTAATCAGAAACGTTCTATCAGATTATCATGTGGTAGATGGATATCAGCCAAAAGCAGATTATTTTAGTACTTATTATACAACATGCTACAGAGTTAGGTAGATGCATCAATAGGTACACCACATACACTTGGAAATGCTGTCTGCACTCTAAATGTGCCCAAAATGAGAAATTTCCATTGAAAAACATCTTTAAAAATAGTTGTCAATACTCTCTTTATAGCCTCTGTGAGGAAGAAACTTTAGCAAATGCACAAATAATCCTAATAAAAGTCAGTGGACAACTTGGAGGCTTAAAGTTAGGTACTAGGCATGTACCTTTCTCAGTTGGAGTTGCATATATATTATGCATGAAACTCAATACATACAATTTCTATACTTGAGACTCCATACCATAGTATAAATACTATAAATATATGTTTATGTATCCACTTGCTTTTCATTTTTCTCTCATCCTGCTCACATGCTTATAATTTAAAAATCCATTATACCAACTGTATTCAATTCCTGAGTGAAAAATGAAATAGTACAACACTTACAGCCAATCAACATGACGCAAATGGAAAAGATTTTCTCTGAGTTGGTGTTAGGAGACACATTTCCAAATCCAACACTTGTCAGACTGCTGAAGGTAAAATAAAGTGCTGTAACATATTTGTCCTTGATGGATGGTCCAGAGCCTGCATCACTCTTATTGTATCGTTTTCCTAGTTGTACTCCTAGAGAATCCAACCAGCCGATTTTATGAATCAAGTAAGGCCTTTCTACGTTTCCAATGGCATACCAAATGCAAGCAAGCCAGTGTGCAATTAGTGCAAATATGCACATAAGGAGCATCAGGACTGCAGCACCATATTCTGAATATCTGTCCAACTTCCGTGCAACCCTTACCAAACGTAGCAATCTAGCTGTCTTCAGAAGACCAATTAATGTTGTTGTCTGTGAAAATAAGAAACATTTAGAAATTAAATTGATTTTCATTGCTCACATATATACTCAAATATGGTAAAATGAAGCTGACCCAAAGTCTGTCTTCCATTTATTACAAACAAAAAAGGTAGAGTAACTAATTTTAATTTAATATTGATTTAATCTTTTTTCTAACATCTTTATAATGGTTATTTTAATACACTCTGAGGAAATGGACAGTATGATACATTTGTTATTTTTAACCTTTATCTTTAGCTGTGGTCTAGAACCTCTCACCTTTGAACTTTGTACCGAATCTGGATTCCTACCTCAGAAGGGAAAATATTGAAGTGATATATTTCACCAGTGATGTAAAGCTAACAGTCTGCAGATTTCATAAATACAGATGTATCTTTAAATATATGATTCTGCTGGCCAGGTTACTAATCATAAATACCTGCAATGTTTTAACAGTGCTTGCATAGTTCTTTGACTTTGAGATCTTATAATTCCAAATTAGAGACCCCTTGCTAAGGTTTGATACATATATTCTTCAGAGATCATAGCAAAAATGGTCCCCAATATGGAGTAAATTTGAGACAAACATTGTTCTGAAACATGCTCTTTCTGTTTCCAGAGGCCCAAAGGCATCTCTCAGTATGGGATGATGTCACACAACTTTGGAAAAAGGTAAATGGGAATCAAAGAAACAGCAGAAGAGAGGTATTCTTTTGGCTAATCAGCAAATATAGTGACAAGTTCCTGCTGCTCTGTCCAGCAGGTTCTCTTCCTCTTCACCTTTTACTCTCTTGAGGGCTGAGCTCAGGATAGGCTGCTAGCCTAGGCAGTAGACAATAGCAGGAACATACCCTGTGTTCACAGCACAGGAACAGTAAGTGTGACACCTGAACTCAAGTTCCACTTCCATAATAGGCCTGAAGGTATGAATAGCCTCTTATTCTGCAATTATGGGATATTTTATAGTAGACACTTGCCAGTTCTCAATTACTGAGTCATTTTGCATGCCATTTGCTAATGCTTTGTAAAAACAAATATTATCAAGAAAATGATAAATAACAAAGATATGATTTTTACCACTCAGGAAGTCTGAATATGTATAAAACATAGTAAACATTAAAATAATATTTTTAGCATGGGCATATATAATATATAATATTTAACAACTGCAGTAAGGATTCTCAGCTTTATAGAAGGTTCTGATGGGAATACTCTGCACATTACATTTCCCTTTCACAAAAGTACTGAACTAGCTTTTATATATTTTAGTAAACCTCTGGATATTTTGTGTTTCTGAGTGAGTTACAAATAATATGGATAGCCTATGGACCAAAAGAAAATTAGCTGACAGTGTCACATTTGTCAAAGGAGGATGTGGTGCATTTAAAACAAAATTTGCCTCTCTCATTTTAAAGCATCCCATTGTGATAATTGAGTAATAACAGCTAATTAAGCCAATTCTATGTGACGGAGGGTGATGCCAAAAAATTAAGAAGCTGGCAGCTGAATCAAAGTCCATTATGGGTTTAACAAATAAGAACAAACAGTCTGATGGCATTGCCATATTTCTTCTTGTCTTATTCCTGGGCTACATAAATATGTGTAAATATTGTACAGGCCTGTCTTTACAGGTCTGTCATTCAGCAAGTATAACATAAAAGGACACTTTGCTAGAAAGTAACGGTGCAATAAACAGAAAGAGCAAAACTGATATATGAACACCTGTGTTTTCTGATTAAGGGAAACGGAAGGAAGATGGCACACTAGATTATAGCCATATGAAAAGACTAATTTCTGGGTGAATGCTTCATTGCAGGGCTTGGACAGGCAGCTGTCTGGGTTGGTTTATAGTTTCATAGTTTCATAGTAACTAGGGTCAGAAGGGGCATAGAGCAGGCCATCTAGTCTGACCCCCTGCCAATGGCAGGAAAGAAGTGCTGGGGTCACAGGACCCCAGCCAAGTACCTATCTAGTCTACTCTTGAAGA
>JAGPOW010003685.1:33885299-33918429 GCA_030014935.1 Caiman crocodilus
CTTGAAGACACCCAAGGTAGGAACAAGAACAACTTCCCTAGGAAGCTGATTCCAAATCCTAGCCACCCTAACTGTGAAGTAGTGCCTCCTAATGTCCAAGTTGATCCCTAAGGTCCCTAACAAGCCTCTGATTATATGATCGTGAAGGATTAGGCTTAACTAAGAGCAATTTCAAAATTCAATATTGTCAAGACTCCTAATTGTGCAGAGAGTTTGCAGATGCTTTTAAATAAATAATGGGATTATTTGCTATGTAAAGTCAAGAACATTGTAAGTATTTGTGGAGCTGGGGCTAATTGTACTGGAACAATTGTCACTGGCCAAGTCGGGATTTTGAGCCCTGTCACCTTATGAACATAACCAACTTGAGGCAAAGTATCATTTTTTCAATGGGATTGGTTATGGGCTTCGTCATGGCTTTCCTCATGTAGGGGGCAGCGTCATTGTACTGTCACAGGAGTAAACCAGAATGCAGATTGCTACTCTAAGAACCCCAGTGCATTTTTTAGGTTTCCCCATTTGTCAAAGGAGGAAGTGGTTGATGCCAGGTCTCTTCCACAGGGGAGTACTGCATCCAGTTTTGGGCACTGCACTTTAAGAGGGATGTGGAGAATCTTGAGAGGGTTCGGAGAAGGGCCACTCATATGGTCAGAGGCCTGCAGGCAAGGCCCTATGAGGAGAGACTGAGAGACCTAGATCTCTTCAGCCTTCTCAAGATAAAGCTGAGAGGTGATCTTGTGACTGTCTATAAATTCATCAGGAGAGGGCAGCAGGGAATAGGAGATGCTCTATTTACTAGGGCACCCTGTGGCAGGGTACTGGTGGTACCCGCCACTTTAAGGGCTGAGTCAAACAGCCAGCAGGTGCTTGATTATGGCAGACATTTTAGAACTCTGGCTGCCTATATAAAGAGAGCAGTTCGGTACTGTCAGGCCAGGTAGAGATGTTGCTTGGCTGTAGGGCTGTATGTAACATCCTGGAGGTAAGGGCAGGAGCTTAAGGGGATGGTTTGGAGGCTCCTGGTCCTGGGAATGAGCTAAAACTGCACCCTGTTAGGAGTGGGTGGCCTGGTGGGTCTCCCAGTGGCATGGGAACCCCCAAGAAATACCAGGCCAGTTGCCACCCTCGTGAAAGGTGGGTTGGGGCACCTTAACCCCTAGCCCCCACAATACTGTGGGTAAAAGAAGGCCAGGCACAGTTATGGTCACCTGAGCCCAAGGAAGGTGTAAGACCCAGATGGGGCCAGGCATGGCTGTAGCCACCTGAGCCCCTACTGGGGAGGGAAGCCCTGTGGCTCCAGTGAGTGGGGTGGAGATGAAGAACCTTAGTGAGGGGGAAACCAGAGGGCTAGGAACCCAATATGTGTATGTGAGTTTATGGAGTTGTCCTGGGAGGGGCCAGGGCAAGCTTGGACCCAGTTGAGTAATTGGTGGCCACTACCCAGGTGAGAGTCATGGGAGAGCCCCAAAAGACAGTACATATGCCACCCAAAGTGTGCACTAGGTAAAGCCTATGGTTGTAGGGGCCCACTCCACTAGGGAGCAAGGTAGTACAAGTTGTCAATGCATGAAAGAGACCCTGTGAGAGGCCCTAGTGAGAGAAGAGCTATATGAATGTGTGTGTCTGAGGCCTGACAATGAGGGCTAAACTGGTCTGGCTGTAGGCTGAGAGCATTGTCACCTGGATGCCATCTGCAAGGCTTGGGCTGCAGTGTAGGGGAGGAATGGAGCCATAGATAGTGGCCCCTGGCATCAGGGCAAGAATGGGCAGCCTCCCACCTAATTAACAACATAATTATGTATCATCAAGGCATGGTAGGAGAGGAGGTGGGTGGGTGGCTCAGAAACATGTGGGTGGGCCAACGGCAGACTGGCCCCAAGAAGATCTTCCTGTTACACACCCCGTGGAGCAATGGCCACAAATTGATGGATAGCAGATTTAGGTTGGACATTAGAAATAACTTCTTCACCGTAAGAGTTGCCAGAATCTGAAATGGGCTTCCAAGGGAGGTAGTGCTCTCCCCTACCTATCTTCAAGAGAAGACTGGACAATCACCTAGCTGGGGTGATCCGACCCCAGCTCTCTTTCCTGCCCAGGGCAGTGGGTCAGACTCAATGACCTACTGAGGTCCCTCTGACCCTAACGTCTATAAATCTATTAATCTATGACTGCAGCCCACGTAGCACCACCCTGAGCACCCATTGAATCCCTCAAGATTCGCTGAGGACTGTCACTTTATAGCCTTGATACTTTAGGTTCACTTGTTAAATTGATTAGATGGCTTTTTAACGCTAGCTACTTGGGAATTTTCTTGCTACGATAAAAAAGATGGATATGAATCAAGAAAGAATGTAAATAGAAGATATTTTTCAAAGCTTCAAATAGTCATATATAGCTATAGCACCAACTTTCTTCTCTGATAAAAATACATAAAGGACATGACATTTTTTTAAAAACCAAGAAGGGAGGGAAAAACTAATGGGTATTACAAAGGGATGAAAAGGAAAAACAGGACAAATATACATACTAAAAATGTCACAGTCATTATAAAAAGGCACTCATAGTAAGACCCATCACCTTATGTAGTGCATCCATACCCTGAAAATTTAGTGCATCCATACCTTGAAATTTTTCTTAAATATTTCATAATTTAATCTCCATTAAATTCAGAACTTTACTTTGATGCACATATTTACAACAGGCTGTTTCAAGAGGTACATCCCCACAATTGCAAATATTCTATGGTGCAGGCAAGTATTTCTAATTCTGAAAATTGTTCACAGATCTAAAAGAAACTAAAACCCCATACACATCCAGTGTTGCTGTTTACACTGAATTTGCAGTAACTAGTTCTCTTATAACTACAAAAAATAGTTTTAACATGAATAATGGTCCAAATCTGTTATCAAATATCTAAACGATTGATTGTAAGATCTTAATACGAACTCACAGGTCATTTCTTATGGTTTTGTCCAGAATTAGGGCTAATATGAGCTGAAACACTAACTGTAGGGATAAGCTTTGGTAAGGGTATAATTAGTTCAATACTTCTATTGGGAATCTTGAGAGAGAGAGATTTTGTAAACTTTAGTCTGTCATTTAATTTGAAAAAAAACCCCAACATCCTCCTAATCTTATTAGTTTAGAATTATTTCATTGTCTGGGTGCTTGATGCTCAGTATATCTTACATAACTTTTCCCCATTAGTTATGAATTTTTCTGAACTCTGATCACTCTCCCTCTCAATATTGAGGTTAGTTTAGAGCCTCAATTTCTGGAGCCATGATGTTGAACTGATTTATGACTGAAGGTTGTTTGGTTGGAGGACAATTGATAATGGAATGACAAGAAACAGGAAAAGCCATTAGTGTTCCTGATTGCAGAAGCATCATTTGGAAGGTAATAGTGGTATCAGTTGATTGGAAGAGTGAGCTGGGATTAGCTAATTAATTATCTGTACAAATGATACTCTGAGCTAAGAGCCATTTATGACTCAAGTCTTTTTAACTGATGGCCCATATCCTCAGAATTGCTCTGGTTGTTTTACTTACTTCATAACATTATTATTAATGTATCCATCTCTATCATGTCATATTTTATTTGTCTCTTTTTAAAACTAAATAACCATTGATGTATATGTAATAGCTCAAATTGGTTTTATATGTGCATTTCCTCTAATTTGCCTACTCTACTTTAGTGCCTATGCCACTATATTTCCTGGTTTCTCTGGTTTCTGTCATAAATCTCTTTATGATAGACCAGTCTAAATTGTTTTCACTCTCACATTTTGGAAGCTTCCTGTTCTCCCATTTTAAATCAAGAATTAACAGAACTAATTCAAATCCTTGAAATATACTATTAGCCCCTTTTATAGCTTTTTCATCTAATTTATAACCTATGGCAGAACTGTGTGACCGGTCAGTTTACTCAAAAGCCTCTTTTGAGAAGTCCTAAGCACTGAACATCTTTCTGTTGTATCAGTAATGTATCAAAATTAGTTATTCTCCAACTGTGGTCTGTGGACCACTTGTGGTTGGTTCAAGAATTACTATCTGAGCAAATGGTGCTGAAGTTCATCCTTGGTTCCACATGATGTTTAATTCAAGGAAGCCAAAATATATGAAACACTTTCCTGATATTTCTCAGGCATGTGAATAATTGGTATGGTTCCTACCTTGTTTGACCTTTTATGTGAGGGGACAAGATGGATCCCTAGAATTGCAAATATAATTGGGGATTATCCATTGGAATAGATTAATAGATTCATAGATGTTAGGATCGGAAGGGACCTCAATAGATCATTGAGTCTGACCCCCTGCATAGGCAGGAAAGTGCTGGGTTCAGATGGCACCAGCCAGATGCCTATCTAACCTCTTCTTGAAGACACCCAGGGTAGGGGAGAGCACCACCTCCCTTGGGATCCCATTCCAGATTTTGGACTGGGAATTCACTCTAACTGTGAATAAGTTCTTCCTAATGTCCAGTCTAAATCTGCTCTCTGCTAGCTTGTGGCCATTATTTCTTGTGATTTCCAGGGGCTCCTTGGTGAGTAGAGCCTCACCAATTCTCTTCTGTGCCCCCATGATGAGTTTATAGGCAGCCAAAAGGTTGCCTCTCAATCTTCTTCTGCAGAGGCTGAAGAGGTCCAGGTGCCCTAGTCTCTCTTCATAGGGCTTGTCCTGCAAGCCCTTAACCATAAGAATGGCCCTTCTCTGGACCCTCTCCAGGTTATCCACATCTCTCTTGAAGTGTGGCACACAAAACTGCATGCAGTATTCCAACTGCGGTTTGACCAGCGCTCAATAGAGGGGAAGTATCACCTCCTTGGCTCTGTTCATCATGCATCTGCTGATGCACGATAGAGTGCAGTTGCTTTTCTGATGACTTCATCACACTGATGACTCATGTTCATCTTAGAGTCCACTAGGACTCCAAGGTCCCTTTCCACTTCTGTGCTACTGAGCGGGTCATTTCCTAGGCTGTAGGTGTGCTGGATATTTTTCCTCCCTAGGTGCAGCACTTTACATTTCTCCTTGTTGAATTGCATTCTGTTGTTTTCTGCCCATTTGTCCAACCTGCCCAGGTCTGCTTGTAGTTGTTCCCTGCCCTCCGGTGTGTCCACTTCTCCCCACAGTTTTGTATCATCTGCAAACTTGGGTAGAGTACACTTCACTCCCTCATCCAACTCACCGATGAAGACATTGAAGAGTATCGGTCCAAGGACCGAGCCCTGTGGAACCCCACTGCCCATGTCCTTCCAGGTCGATACAGACTCATCCACTATGACTCTTTGGGTATGACCCTCTAGCCAATTTGCCACCCACCACACTATGTAATCATCCAAGTCACAGCCTCTTAACTTGTTTACTAGTATGGGGTGGGATACTGTATCAAAGGCCTTCCTGAAGTCTAAGTAGACAATGTCAACCCCTTCCCCTGCATCCAGGTGTTTTGTAACTTGGTTGTAAAAGAGACTAGATTAGTCAGGCATAATCTACCTGCTATGAACCCCTGCTGGTTTCCCCTCAGCATAATTTTTCTGCTGGGCTCTCGCATATATGATCCTTAATAATCTTTTCAAAGACTTTGCCAAGGATGAAGGTGAGACTGACTGGCCTATAGTTACCTGGATCTTCCTTCCTCCCCTTCTTGAAAATAGGGACCACATTGGCCTTTTTCCAGTCCTCAGGGATCTGGCCCGTGTGCCAAAGGGTTCAAATATTTTTGTCAGTGGCTGTGCAATGATATCAGCCAGTGCCTTCAGTACCCTTGCATGGAGCTCATTCGGACCTCCTGACTTAAACACATCCATTTCTTCCAAGTGACTCTGCAACACCTCAGGGTCAACACGTGGCAGTCTGGTGCCCTGATGTTGTCTCTCTACAATCCCATTGTGAGACTTGTCTTACCCCTCGTTTAGGAACACTGAGGCAAAGAATTCACTGAGGAGTTCAGCTTTGTGCCTCCTGTCTGTCACCAATTGCTTTTCTCCATTCAGCAGCTGTCCTATTCTGCCCTGGGCCTTTCTTTTACTCCCTATATATCTGAAAAACATTTTTTTTTGTTATCCTTAACTTGGGGTGCCATTCTCAGCACCATGGTAGCTTTGTCCTTGCTAACTGTCTCCCTACAACTGTGAGCTGCGGAGGTATACTCTTCTTTAGTAATCTCTCCCTGTTTCCACTGCTTATATGCCCCCTTTTTTGCCCTTAGGCTGCTCTGGATTTCTCTGGTCAGGCAGGGAAGCCTTTTGGCCCCTTTTCCCCTTTTCCTCCTCATTGGGATTGTCTCCCTCTGTGCCCGAAGGATCGTTTCCTTAAGGCACAGCCACCCTTCCTGGACTCCCATCTTGCCAAATCTCTTACTCTACAGTGTGTCATTGACTGAACACCTGAGTTTGCTGATGTCAGCCTTCCTAAAGTCTAGCACTTCCACCCTACTAGTTACCTTACCCACTCTACACCTTATGATGAATTCTATTATTTGGTGGTCACTGTCCCCTATGTGACCACTGATCTGTAGGTCCCCTACCATGTCACCCCCTGTTGCCAATACCAGGTCCAGTAAGGCATTCTCCCTTTTGGGACAATGTGGAGGTCCTGTACATAGGATAAGAACCTGCATGAATGGTGGGAATTTGCTGTTTGCCTCTCCCAGCAGATGTCAGGGTAGTTTAGGTCCCCCATGACTACTGCCTCCCTAGCTTTTATGGTCTCCGAGCGCTGCCTCAGGAGTTCCAAATCTAGTTTTTCCTCTTGGTGTGGGGGTCTGTAGCAGAACCCTACCACCAAATCTCTTTCCCCTTGACCTCCATGTATCCTAACCCACAATTCTTTCTCCTTTCTCCTTCTCCAATTCCATTTTGATAAGGGTTGATGTATAATGGTCCTTGACATAAAGCACAATCCCTACCCTTCTCTTCCCTACTCTATCCTTTTTGTACAGCTTATAGCCCTCAATGTGAACCGCCCAATCATGGGTAGAGTCCCACCAGGTTTCTGTTAACCCCACTAAGTCATAAGTGTTTTCTGTAAGCAGGAGTGGACAATGATATATGGAATGGTCTGGAAATTGCTGCAACCATAAGCTGGAAATTGAGTGCTAAAGTGTATATATAATTTTTATTGCTGATTGTGATTTTCATTGTAATGTTTTGACAAAAGCTGTAAATAAACTACTAATACTAGTGGGTACAGCTACATGTGAAATTAAGGCGAGGCAATAAACTCTGGAGCAGTCAACTGCTTCCAGGCAGAGTGACTACTCATGCACCTGGGACAGCAGCAATTTGAGCTGGGGTGGAGCAAGCTCCCAGCTGGCTGGGCTGATGGTGCAATTTACAGCCCTGTTCAACATCTACATGTGCATTTTGGCAGAGTAAAGTACTTCACTGTAAGAAGTACAATGCCAAACAGTACTATCCTACAGCAGAGTTAGTTCACTGTGAAGCTAATTAGTCAACTACACAGTAAAGCACATGTGTAGATGTGCCCCACATGTTATCCTTTCTGGTGGTATGTGGAGCTTGGTCTTACCCTGACCAAAAGGAAGACCGTAGAGTCTATCTATTTGAATTGTGGAGTGGGAATCAGAACCCTTAGGTTCTCTGCCTGCCTTTTTCACTGAGCACACTGATTCTTCCCAGAGCTCATCAAACCATAATATAAATATATTACTTAGCAAGGTGAGTCAAGTCATATTAGTGCTGAGGCTGCTGCAACAACCCTGCATATGATTTTATTTGTGGTGACTCTTTGGGTAAAGTGACCTGGTGGTATCCAATCCATGTCTTCTCCAGGTATAGATAGATGGCTGTTAGCTTCCAGGGAGCTCATCCACCCTTTGACAGGTCTTGTTTTCAGTCCTGCTGGGTGTCCATACACCATCCTGACCCAGGCCAGCTCAAGTGGGGGTGCCAGTTTAGTTTCTGACAACCTGATCATGGAATAGGCTGTACTGGTTTACAGGGTACCAGATAGCAAACCAAGACAGGCCTGGCCTGACAATTCTAGCAGGGTGAGGTAAGACTTAATTAATTCAAAGTTTAGAGTAGAACAAATGTCCTGTGTTCTGATTCATGTCTTCATTGTTAGTCATCCTTTTTTCCTGACTTTTTGTTACTAATTGACGATGGCCTTTTCAGTGTTATATTTCATCTCTTCTTTTATCTGATTTACAAAGGCAAAATAAGGCAGGAAAAGAGGCCTAAATAGTTTTACAAATGCTTGTATCTCTTTTATATCTGGTTAATACAACTGATGATTCAGTCACTGAGACCATGTAGGAACATGGCTCATTTGCATGGACCACACAGAAAAATATACTTGCAGCTCTAAACTGACTAAATTTACTGGCTAAATATAACTGGCTCTATGCTGGCTAAAACTTGAGGCCAGACTCTATAAACCTAGCAGGAAGCTTAAAAATAAACTATTAGAGGAGCAAAGGACAAAAATTGTGCAAGTCCTTTTACCTCCTGAAGTTATTCAACATCCCAAACAAACAGAAAAGGGCAAGGTGCACAGTTAGCTTTAATCATGTTGTGCTGAGAATCTATTTAAACTGAAAAGGTTTATTTTACATTATATTAGTTCCTCATTTTGGAAATGGAAGGTTAACTGCTCTCACTCTAGTAGTTTCCTGTATTGAGAAACTGAGACACAAATAGAAGACTTCAGATAGTGCTACATGTGGTATTTTGATTATTATCTTCTGCCCTTTCGAGGCACAGTTGGATCTCTAGATTTGCTAAAGCTGGGTGAGCACACATGGAGCTCTCCTTAGAACTGACATGGTTTAATAAAAAAAGTATGTCCAATACAATGGTTAGCAGGAGACTATCTGAAAAAATCTCTAGATAATGGGAGAAGACAGGGGAGAAGATTTTCAGGACAAAGGCACCACCATGACTGAAAATGTCTATTAAACCATAAAAATGAAGCACTGTCCATTTAAAATGTATCTTGCACTGATCTAAAGAAAGAGATCACTGTATAAATATACTCATAAAAGTAAAGAACAAAACTACTGTAAACACTTGGATGCTTGGACTTTTACCCAGCAAAATTACTGGTCTAGTCAGTGTTATGAATGGGAGTTTATTGAAAAGATATGTTAGACTGGCTAAGTAGTACTAAGTTTAGTTGTTTCTCAGAGAAAGCTGACTAGATTTTAATAAAAAAGTTCAAAATACTAGAAGACCCTGTTTCCCTCTCTCTTATTTTATATTGTACACATCACCACAACATGCTGGTCACAAAAAGGAGGAACTGGGGAAAAAAACAGATTTCGAATGAACAACTTATGAAATAGGAGTGAGAAAACTGACAGGCAACATTTGTTTACTTCTGAAATTTTGAAGGACTTTAAAAGAATCTCTCTGTCTTGGAAGTGCACGTCACTATGACAGTGATGCCATTTGATTCCTCCAGGTTCTTAAGTACTTGTTTATTTATGTTTCTAAAAACTGTCTCTGTCTATGATGGCCGAACTCAGAATTTATTAGAGTACCAGGAGAGATGCACAAATTGTGTTCTCTCATGGAGAATTTCCTTTGGTTACTTCCCATTATGCCTTTTCTTTTATATTAAAGGCGATATTTCAGACCTACAGTACATTTTTGCTTTTTGTGTATGGATGAGTAACAGTCTCCATATAATGACACTGAAGGTACGTGGTCAGATCAATAAATTTCATGCTATAATTATTGATGATGAATGTATATTTTTCATCCTTCACTTCTTCCTTAACAATTAACACATTATCCATAAAACTTTCAGTTTTCTTTATGTCAAAATGTGCAAAATTACGTTATGAAAAAGTAGATTTATTGAATCCTTTGTGAAGCCTATATATCATACTATTTTGCTAGATTTGCTGCTTTTTTTAACTGCTGTATTCTACTTCCCACAAAAAAGCATTTTCTACTTGTCAGTTCAAGTTTCATCACAAACTATATTACAACTTTAGCCTTTCTTAAATTAAATAAAAACTCCTTGGAAGGAGGCAGAACTGGGTCAGACATCCAAAAAATGGTGTGTGTTTTATACACCTTTGGGCAGTTTTCAAATGCATGCGATGCACACATTGTTAACTTGTTCTTCGGGTAGGTTGAGGACATTAGTCATCAGAATTGTCAATTTGGCAAGGTTAAATTCCAAATTTTCTTGGGTTTATTTTTCTTAAATTAGTTTAGAAGTTTCTGTCTTTGTTGAAAAACCTGAGTCAGCTCTTTAGCTGATATGAAGCAGCATAGCTGACTTGATGTCACTTTAGCTAGTCTAGCGCATACCAAATGGAAGAGTGTAGGATTTGCATTAGTGGGGGCCAAACATTTTGGCTGGCATCTTCCACAAGCACCACTCTGATACCCTCCCCACCCCATCTGCTGTCTGCGTGCTGTTTCCTGACCTGTGCTCCCTGCCTGAGCTGCTGTTCTGCCTCCTGCCCTATCTACTGCTATGCTGTCTGTCCCCTCCCTGCTCTGTTACATGCCATGCACAAAAGTTGTCTGTGTAACTTGTGGCATGTACGCCACAGGTTGGCTACCCCTAATTTACACTATCATACTTTTTACCTACTTCTAAAGATGTTTATAAAAAGATTGCATTTATACAATCTTGAGATGGAAAAATACCTGACTGTATCATGCAGCTTGTTTTCCTCCCAAGGAAAACTTCTCTCACACATTATATTTTATTAATATTTGGCCAGTTTAATTTATAAGTCCTAAATGTTTAGACTTCCATTATTTTCCCTGGGAGATTATTAAGAAAATACTTTGTAAGGGAAAATTATGGAACAGTAGTATATCTCATCATAGTAAACAGTTGTGGAAAAAACACTTTTTCTTTACTTTGGCTTACCTCATCAGAGCCAGATCCAAAGATCAGCAGGTCGAAAGGTATTGCAGCAACCATGTCAATTAGGAACCAGCCTTTGAAGTAGTGAATTGCTATTCTTGCTGGGTCACTTACCACTTCTTCATTCTGGTTTACATATGTTGTTCTGAAGTTTATTAAAATGTCAATGATAAACATAATATCCACAATTAAGTCTACCACATTCAGTGGGCTGCAAGAATACCCACACTCCTGTCTCTTCTGTTCTTCACTGTCATTCAGAAGGAAAGCTGCAGAGTAAGGGGTGAATATGGCGGTATATATTACCAGCAACAAAATGAGCCAGTCCCAGACTGCTTTGAAAGGACTGTAGTGCAATATAGTGAACTTGTTGATGCGAGGTGTTTGGAGTTTGTATTCTGGTAGGACATCTGCTCCTAAGGATAGAACCTAAAACAAGAAATAGAAAATGTAAATAATTAACTAATTATAACATCTGTAAATATTTTCTTAAGATATAGAAAATATAATGAAGTACTTAAGTTGCAGTGTATAATTTGTATGAAGAGGGTCTTCCTACAGTCTTCTTACAGTCAAAATTTCTGGGAAGATGATGTTTTCCATTGAGTTTTAGTAACTCCACTGGGAATTTTGCATACACAAAAACTGGAGGATCAGTTCCTTAAATTCTGATTCTGCAAACACTTGCATGTCTGGATAAACTTATGTCTATGTCTTGTGAGGTGGTGTGGTCAAAAGATCTGCATAATCACAGAACTCATTATTTTTCCCCTTGTTTCACACTGTGGAAACTTTTTAATCAGCTTTTTATCAGCCTGTACAAAGACTCTTCCTGCAATCTGGAGAGGATATATAAGTATGACATAAGGGTGTTGAGTTGTATGGGAAACTTTGCACTTACTTCTACCCCATGGATGAATATTACCATGTTTGTACTTATTGTACGACAAAGACTGGTATAGCAGAATTATTTCAGAGATGTTGTAACATGCCACAGTTTTGCTACAATACTATCAAAGTCTAAAAATATCTTGCATTCATTTACAAATGTGGTTCTAGTTCTGTTGAAAAGCTGATTTCATTTGGTGTACTTGTCTAAACTACACTTTGAAATTTATTTTAATGGAATTATAATGTTTATATGAATTTCCAAATTAACAGCCCTGGTGGCTGATGTCTTTGATTTCTGAAAAGGACAAGTTTGGTGTGGAGCATTAATATAAGCCTCCCCTCATTGCTCCTCCACTGGAATGAAGAAAACAACTTTTAAGAAGAAGAAGGTAAAATAATTTTTCATCTCTATTCAGTACTTAGTCTGTTTTACTGACACTGCCAACAGTGATGCTAATTATTGTCAGCTGTACGGTAAGCACTTAGTCAATTCCTAGAGGATTCAGGCCAGCACTTCATTTTACATAAGCCAATGAATAGCCATCAGATGGTAATAACTTTCAGTTACCACCCACTTAAGCAAATCTGAAGCAGTGACCAAAACAAGAAAAATCTTCATGCATTCCCTTTGTCAATGACCTTTCTTTATTCCCCCAACTATCTATAGAATAATATGTATTACATGTCTAGAAATCAAACTTTAAGAAGTACTCATTTTAAAATAAAAACACAGATGGAATTAAATCCTGGGACTGGGGAGTAAGACCCTTCAATCAACACTAGGGACTTTCATTTTCTTTTTGTTTTGAAATAAAAACGTAAGATTTGAGCTTTGAGTTTTAGCTGCTCTAAAATTAAAGTGTGGCTTCTTTCTCCCAACTATAGTCCTTTAAATCCTGTTTGTATATCCATTTGTGTTTAACTCTCCAGTGGTGTTTTATAACATTCAGGATCCTTTGCATGGTGACACAAATGGAACTAGTTATTCAGTAACAACTTGCTGTGAAAATATTTCAAGAATACCAAAATTAATAACCCAACTACTGCTCTGAAAAGTGGAGTACAGAATGATGAAGCTATCCAGAACGTTATATAACACTTTCAAGGAGCCATTAAGCATTGTGTGTGGTAATGGTAGAGGCTGTGTATTTATTATTTATATTTGAGTTAGGATTTGCACTTAACTAATGGGCCAGCTATACTTTTGTATTTTAGAAACATTTGTTGATAGCATGCTGAATTGGAGTCATTGCACAGTTTCTGAAACAGTCCTAGCCATCTCAGATCCTCACCATTTTATTTGATGAGACCACATAGCTCTTTTCCTTATGTTTGAGTGGGTGCACCTACATGTGTGCTTTAATATGCAGCAGCCTGTTTTATTGTGCATTAGATAAAGCATCATGTCAAAAATCATGCTGATACACTAATGTGCAGTGAAAATAGGCTACTGCACATTAAGCATCACTAAAAAAGGGTTTGCTTTCACTACTGTGCATTAGGGCAGCCTAATGAGCATTTGTTTAGTACTGTACCTCATATTAGCAGTACTAAATTTAATGTGCAGGAGCAAAAGTGCATTAATGAACATGTAGTATGCCCAGTGTATGTGTATGTATTCAGGGGCTGTGTCTACATGAGATGCTGGCTGTGCAGTAGCTCATTACTGCTGCACAGTAGTGTCACGTGGCATGAAGTGAGACATGACATTACTACATAGCAGTTACAAGCTACTGATCAGTCAGCATCGTCAAAAAGCCAGTTGGTGATACTCAGTAATACCAGTTATTGTGCAGTCATTTAGTACTTGTATATGCAAGTACTAAATGACCATGCAGTAGCAACTGCACAGTCAGCATCTTGTGTAGACGCAGCCAGGAGGACTTCCTTCATAAAGAGAGGACTAATGTTTCCTTAGGTACCCATACAGACTTTCGAGAAGCATTACATTTTCCTAAGGATTAACATGATAACAAAATTCATCATGTGGAGAAAAAAATGTTTAATAAAACTCTTCCACTAATTAAATTTGCTTGGATACTGAGACAAGCAATTACTTTTCAAAAGATTGCTTTATACTATGAACGTCAAGTCTACTCCAACTGATATTAAGAATACCATGCATGCAAAGTGTTAAATATCTCTGCTGAAATCTTCATGTAACAGACTATGGAGGAGACAACACTACTTTCCTAGATATTTAAGGTAGACTACTTAATGAGATCACATATCTATTTAGTTAAAATCACAAACAGTGGAATGAGATTTCTTTTTTAACATACTTTTATGGTTGTCATTATGAAACTTTGATGAAATGCTATTTCACACTGTGGTGGATGGTAAGGGCAAGTAAGCAATAATGTATGTGGTTAAAGTGACAAAATCCACCCAGGTGTCAATTTGTCAGCAGTAATAGCTGCAAAAGATCCTTTGGATTTGGAAACAGACATTTTATGAATTTTTCAGCACTTACACTTAGCATTTTTCCACTTAGCTAAGAACCCTAGTTCTGACATAGAACTTCTCCCACATCTTTCTTTCCATCTAATTCACTGCTGATCATTTGCTGATGTAAATTAGGGTAGTTACATTGATTCAAATGGACCTAGGGCAACTTACATGAGTTGAAAAGCTTGCCTAACATATTTAGAGTTGTTTAATACATCCTCATTATGTACTTCTTTCTGAGTCATCTTCATATTTTACCTGTTCCCTTTGGATTAAGGGAATTGGTTATTCTGAAATCCCATTTCAACGTGAAATACATTAAACAAATGCAGCAAATTTGGGGACATATTTCTTAAATGACTTTACCTAGTAATAAGCAGTCAGGATCTGGATAATATCACTGAAATAATGAGAGCTTATCATAGCAATAGAACCTAACCTTATCCTTCTTTGTGCTCTCTGGTAGTTGCATTTAGTCTTCTTGACATAATACAGTAATCACACTGGGAGTTAAAATGTATTTAAGTAGAGTGCTAGTTTGTGAGTAATAGCAAGTTCAGTTAGGCAAAAGCAAAGCAGACAATCATCTAGGTTGTCATAACACAAGGGATTTGTTACAAAAAAAGAATGGACATATTATCTTAGGCTTTACTATTTAAAACACAATAGAATTTCTGGTGAAGGAATGCTAAGAGACAGGTTCTAAAGAAATGAATTTTCTCTTTTTGCAGAATTCTAAGGTCTGTTTCCTCAGGAAAAACCTGAATATGATTTGGAAGTCCCAATATTTGCTGTCCAAGAAATTCCTGAGCAGAAGCAGGGACTTCCAGTGAAGAATCAAGGTGTGTGTGCAGATACCACATAGCTGGTTTACACCAGACAGATCATCTTCTGTAGACACCTTACCATTGTGTGACGGTCTTCTCAGAAAAAAACATTAAGGTCTTTTTGTAGAAATATTATGAACTATATGATTCTTTTGACACACGGTTTCCTTCCTCCTACAGGAAGGAAATTGGTATGCCTAAAACACTAGGTGCGAAGTCAGATTATCTGGGAATTTCACTCCAGCCTCTGCCTCAGATGATTCCTGAGTGGTCTCAGGTGAGTTTCTTTGCTTGTCAGCTAGAGAAAATGATATTTACCTACTTCATAGGATAGCTGTAGTGTGGAGTAAGTACTGTTATAAAGTGTTAAAAAATTGGTGTAGAATGGTATTATTATATTATCAAGCCCTGGCGCTACTGTGAGGGCTTCAGTTTCTTCAACCATGGCATGAACCTCAGGGACAGCAGCCTATTGGGAAGAGATGGCATTCACATCACGCCAAAGGGAAAGAAGCTCTTCTCGGCTAGAATGGCAGACCTTCTGGATATGGCTTTAAACTGAGATCACCAGGAGACGGTCCAACAACTACTAGTACGAGCCTGAGAATTGGCAATATTGAAACCAGCAAGCCAGAGTACAATAGGAAGCATACGCTGACACTGGCCAAGGGACAGATTATTCCACAGATCACCATGAAGCCTAGGGCCTCCAATGGCAGGCTTAGTTGCCTATACACAAATGCCAGAAGCATGGGAAACAAGCAAGAGGAACCTTCTGCTAACCAACAGGCAATACGACCTCATATGGATTATGGAGACCTGGTGGGACTCTACCTATGACTGGACCACAGGTATAGAGGAAACACCTTGTATAGGAGGGATTGTGTTCAGAAGAAGGGTGGAGGAGTTGCTCTCTACGTGAAGGAAAATTACACCTCTCTAGAAATGAAATTGGGAACAAAGAAGGGCAACTTGATACCCTTTGGGTCAAGATATGGGGAGAGCATGGGGAAGGGGATATGACTGTAGGAGTTTACTACAGATTGCCAAACCAAAAGTAAGAGCTCAATGAGGAATTCTCTGGAGAACTGGCAGAGGCTGCACACTCTCAAGAGTGTGGACATTATGGGTGTCTTCAACTACCCAGACATCTTGCTGGATGAGCACTCAGCAAGATCTGATCATTCACAAAGCTTCCTCACTTAAATTGAAGAGCTGTATCTAGCTTAAGAAGTCTATGGGCTGACCAGGGGCAAAGGACTCCTAAACTTGCTTCTGGCCAAAGGAAATGATCTAGTGAGGAACCTGAAGATTGAAGGGAAACTAGGCAACAGTGACTGTGAGGTGATTACTTTATCCATGGGATAAAGTAAGCCAGGGAAAAAAAGCCAGGGAAATCAGACAGTAGGGTAGAAATGCTTGATTTTATGAAAGCTGGCTTCTACAAGCTTAGGAGATTGGTTGGCAAGGCCTTGTGGGATCCTGGTCCAATGAGGAAGGGAGTAGAAGAAGAGTGGTCATTCCTCAAGGAAACAATTCTAGGAGCAAAAAGAAAGTCCATTCCCTTTCATAAGAAAGGCAGCAAAAAGGCTGGGAGACCTCCTTGGCTCAATAGGGAAGTCATGGACCTCCTGAAATTAAAGAGAAAAGCTTACAAGGGATGGAAGTCAGAAATAACCACCAAAGAGGAGTACTCAGCAATAGCCCTCACCTGTAGGGAGCAGGTTAGGACAGCAAAGGTACAAACCAAATAAAAATTGGCAACCAGAATCAAGGACAACAAAAATCCTCCTTTAGCTATGTAGGAAGTCTGAGGGAAAACAAAGGAAGCACAGGGTCCCTGATGAATGAAATGGGATGGCTGAAAACCAACACAGGACAAAACCAAACTCCTGAATGGATATATCTGTATTCCACCAGTCCAGGATCACATCTGTATTCCATTTGACAGGATGCAGGATGATCAAAGTGGGGGTGATCATCCACCCATAGTTGGCAAAAATCTTGTTGGGGAGTGCCTACAAAGGCCAAATATCGTGCATTTAAAATGGCTTAAATTTACTGCACAGTAAATTACTGCTCTGTAAGTAAGAATAGGCCAATATCTATGTATGCAGGCATTTAAGTGCGTTAACCACTAGATTATCTGTTCAGGTCCCTCCTGACCCTAGCTACTAGGAAACAATGAAGGTGTCTAAATGTGTGTTATGGCACAGTAACTTATCGAGTGTAAATTTGATACCTGCATGATACAGGTATCACATTTATGCTCAAGTTGGCATAAGTCACCACATTTACTGTACAGATGTACACAGATGTGCATGTGTAGATATGCGCCTGTACATGTGCCCATACTGTGAAGTAAATGTGCACATGTAGACATGCCCAGTCAGTGTTAAAACGAAGAATATGTGACATTTGCCCCCACACAGGGAGCAAATATCCAGAGGCAAAAATGAGAAAGCCAATACATGAGCAAATTGGTACTGGCTGCAACCATGGGTGTTAGCTGCAGGAAGGCCATGGATTTTGACTGGGGTGTGCCAATGATTCTGCTGGAACCCAGAGATTCCTGGCTAAATCTGGAGATTCATGGCTAAAAGGTCTTTCCCCTATGCTCAGGTCATACCAATGGCCATATTTGGAGTCAGAAAGGAATTTTCCACCATAGTCAGATTGGTATGGAGTCTGGGTTTTTTTTGCCTTCTTCTGCAATGTGGGGATGTGGCCTTCTTCCTTGGATCTCTTTGGCATGTGCAGATGTGCACATGCACACACATGCTTTTCCATGGGAACAAATGGCAGTGCTGCTACTTGTCCCCAGGGAATGGCAGTGAATGTATGCTGTGGCATGCGGCAAGTGACAGCCTTACATAGAGTCCTGGGGGGGCTCCCAGGACTCCAGCAGCAGTGATCCAACACACGGAGCCTGACTAGCTGCCAGAATGTGGCTTTGGCTGATCCAGCTCCAATTTTAGGTGGCTCATGCTGCCGCCACATGGGCCACCCCACTTCTTTCAGGCACAGGTATTTTTTTTATACTGGGATTTCCTGGAGTCAAAAAAACCCACTGCACTGAGAATTATCAGTGTGGCAAATGCCTGCATGTGCAGTGTGTGTGGTTTGTAATACTGCAGATAGGTCTGCAGCACCACAAACTGCATGTGTGCACTCATCTGGACACGCCCTTTGAGTGTATTTAACAACCTTTGCAGCAGCTGAATTTTAGCCACCATGGTCTTCCTGCTTTATTTGTGGCAGGTTAGGATGTATGTCTTATGGTTGTGTCTGGGTTGACTGTATAGTTTTGCTAATAGGGAAGAAAATGGATTTTTATAGGATGATTTGGATAGGGATGATCCTGCTTCAAGCAAGGGATTGGGCTAGACCTTTGGAAGCTCCTTCCAACTCTACTTTTCTATTTCTATGATACTAATGGAGCAAAATTCAAAATAGGTGAACCTCTGACTATGACTGTATGTGCTGACACAATCACTGAAATACCTGCCACAGGATCAAATGTGTGGAAATCTCAAATCAACACCATGCCCAGGGCATCCAGAGCTTCCAAAAATCTCTAAGTTGGCCCTGTTTGACAGTACAATTTAAGAAGGATACAAGTGCCTGTGGTTCAAAAAGGAACAGAAAGTAGTAGGGAAATCAAAGGACTGCAATAGTTTAAGTAATAAATCATAAACCATCTACCCTGAATATCATAATGAATCATTAAATATATATATTTAAGGTATTGCTTAGGTTTGTAATAGCTACATGTTCTAACACTGTATGAAAGGCATGATACTGCCAGTTTTCTTTGTCAAGGTCTATTTTATTCAAAGCAGGTGCAAAAGTATGATAAGTGCAAAGTCTAATAATTCAGCTATTCATGATGGTGCTTCAGTACATCTAATTATGGAGTGTGTGTCTACATAAGCTTGTCATTACAGTGAATATGTACTGAAGGGTTTTTTCCATTAGAAATGTACAGTACATTGCTGCAATTAATGTGCAACAGTAAAACTGTATGCTGTAAAATATGGCACGTATAAAAAATGAAAGTCTGTGGTTTCTTGTGTATTGACAGGCTACTTGCTGGTCAAAATAATTGCACATCTGCAAGCTTAACCTTTATTAATGAGTTTTACCTTTAAGACTCCTGTGATTATCAGGGTGACAGGAACTTTAGTTAATAAAATAAATAGATAAAAAATAGATGTAAAATGCATCTAATTATGGAACCTGGTATTTATCACTTTCAGCCTATCTTAAGAGTATATTAAACATGATATATCTTTTCATACCTTTAATATTGTTGTTACTTTTGCCACAGCAGAAATAAAAATAAAAGCAATACTAAAAATCCCACTCCTTAAGTAGAATTTTTCTTCTGCAAAGGACTTTATAAGTATTTAACAGGCTCACAAAACAACACTGAGTCAGACAAGCATAACTATTATACCCTGTTTCGGAAGGGAAAAAATGGGTCAAATAACTTATGTGACTTGCCCAAGAGTTGGTATCAAGTCAAGGTTAGCATTGAGAAGTTCTTTCCTCTCATGTTCAGATAAGAAATGTATAGTGAAATATATACTTACAAATAAGCCATAACTGGATAGTGTTTATCTGGCATAGTGCTTATTCATTTTTCTATCTAGTTTCCCTCAGTACAATCAGATGTACACTATAGATTATAGTCACCACTGAGCCCCAGTCCCTACTGATCATGATAATCACTGTGCTTCTCAAACACTTAGTTGATTTAAAAAATATAGCCCTCATAAATAATGGAAGAAGGGACTACTTAACTCAATGTTTGTTAGTTTTCTGTCACTATCATCTTGGGGTATACTCTGTAAAATGAAAAATATTCCATCACTAAAGTCCTGGTCGGGGCATACCTAGCAAGGTTTGCACCCTGGGCAAAGCCCTGCTAGGGAATCAGGAAGGAAGAGAGTTTCCAATGAGCACTGGAGGGGAGGTGATGAGAGCAGGGTGGGTGGACGTGGGGTTGATCTTACCTACCCTGCAGAATTGAAAGGGCCTCAGGCATCCCAGCACCTAGCTACTCCTGCTAGAGCAGCAACATGGAGCCGCTTCTGTGGTCACAGCAAGGACTCCCTGGGGGACTACCATTTTGACAACCCCTCTAATTTGGCATCCAGGGATGATACTAGTCCTGGTAAATCCAGTCCCAGTCATTAGTGATAAAGCTATGTTAAATGCACAGCTCTGACACTAAGATGGATGATCTTTCATGTGTGTTTGAGGCAGGGAAACTCCAGTGACAAGAAATTTTGCAACCTATCACCAGTTTTATTATTGTGAGCTTTAGAGTCTAAAGAAAATGTAAGCATTCTTACTGGAAAACTAAAGCCAACAGATGCAAAACAAAGACTATTAAGGTGGCACATGTCTAAAAAAAAAATACTGACTATGAAACATAATTATTTGGGTGGCCATGGAGACAAGTTATTATTATAAATGGGCAAAATGAGGATGCAGAAAGAAATTTGCAGGAAACACTGGCTTTCAGATTGTTTTTCATCAAAATATAAAACTGAACATTGAACATCTTCAGCTGAAAGCTGAGTTGAGCTGTTCTCATTATATAACAGTAAAGATCAGAGAGCGGCATAAATATTAAAGTGCTAAACGTTTATGCTATTTTTTTAAGTAAGCAAGAGGTTACATATGAATGTTCACATCAATTATTTTTCATTTGCACCAAAGAGGCTGCACCTATGTGAGATGCTGACTGTGTAGTTGTTACTGCACGGTCATTTATTGCATATACAAGTACTAAATGACTGTGCAGTAACCAGAGTAACTGCACAGTAGTGTAACCAAATGGCTTTTAGGTGACACTGACTGTTCAGTACCTTGTTACTATTGTGCAGTAGTGCCAAGTCATGCTTTGTGCCATGTGATGCTATTGCTGCGCAGTCAGCATCTTGTGTAGACAAAGCCAGAGTAAGCTAATTTCCTGTTGTTCTGTTATAATGTATTATTTCCACAAGCCTCTAAGCACTCGATATATTAGAAATTCAAACAGACAGCTAAAGTACTTTATGAAATGCTTCATAACAGCCTTTTCTGAAGGAGAAGCTATTGGAAAATCACACAGGGAAAATGGTTTGTGTTCAGTAAAGCACACTAAAATTGACATCTTTTTTGACTCTCTCTCTTAACCCAATGTGCTTGGAACCTAGTCATTCCCTATAGTCACAGTCATCATCCCTCAATAGCCAGATCTGTAACCCTAGCTCTTCTTTTTAGCATGTGGTTTTGAGCTAATTTTCAGTTCATTATTAATAATGCCAACAGCAATAATTATGTGAAAAAAACCCTGAAGCATCCATAGAATCTAAGATTATATTCCTGTAATTATCAAGTCCCATGAATCATTAATGTACAGTTCAAATGCCTTCACCCCTCTCAAGGACAAAATAACATTTTTCCAAGTTTAATAGGAAGGATGGTTTTGTATTGACAATTTCATTGGATGTACAATTTCAGAGCTCTACAGAACTTTCCTTCTGAGAGGTAACCTCTCCCTACCTCTCAGTTCTCCTGTGTACTGTCTCCACTGAAGCTATCAAATTATATCAAGGACAATTTTTTTCCTTTTCTTCTCTATTCAGAATGTCACTATGAAGCCTTTATGACCAGAACTGCATAAGGAAATGCCTGAATCCAGCATCCACCAGCTGAAAATATATATTTTAAAGTACTACCAACTAAAATTGAAATCAAGGGTGCATAGATATGTTCAGGAGATTAGATTGGATCAGATTAGAAATGACCACCCAACCTAACCTAGTTTGCCCAGGTGTGGACCTTACACTTAGATCCCTAGTTAAGTCAATCTAAGTGCTGAACTGTAAAGTTGTTACTTGAAGGTTTGATCAGTTAAAAAATAGCTGGCCTAATCTAACTTTAGTTAACCTGAGAGGTGCACTAAATTAGATTGGGCATGGTTAGACCAATCTATCTAGAAGTCTTTACAGATTCAGAGTGCAGCCTCAGGGCTAGGAAAGCCCAGCCATGCCCCAGTCCCAGGGATGCACTTTTTCTACTCTGCCCCCACCACTGGGGTATTTTTAGCACCCTTCCCCAGTCCCAGATGGACAACTCCCCTGTGCACCAGATACTCCGCTCTGCCCTACAAGCCTGCCAACTCCTCCTACTTCCCAAGCCTGCAAATCACACCTGGTGCCACTTTACTAACATTCATTGATGCTGGGAGCTGAAGTAAGTCAGAGTGGGGGTAGAGATGGGCAGGAGTGGAGAAGATTGGTCTGTGGGGGGATGTTCATTTGAGGGTAGGGTAGTGGATCCAGGGGTGAAAAATAGCCCCCAGTTCAGGGGTGGAGGGAGCCCGCCATATCTTACCAATCCCCTTTGATCCTACTAACCCCCTGCAGAGTCATAGTTTCATAGTTTCTAGGGTCGGAAGGGACCTGAACCGTTCATCAAGTCTGGCCTCCTGCCCTGGGCAGGAACGAGTGCTGGGATTATAATACCCCAGCCAGATATCTATCCAACCTCCTCTTGAAGACCCCCAAGGTAAGGGAGAGCACCACCTCCCCTTGAACCCCATTCCAGAGCCTGGCAGCCCTAATCATAAAGTAATGCCTCTTGATATCAATATTGAAACTGCTCTCAACCAATTTGTGGCTGTTACTCCTTGTTATCCCAGGTGGTGCTTGGGGAACAGAGCCTCACCTATTTTCTGCTGATCCCCCCCAGTAAGTTCATAGATGGCCACCAGCTCCCCTCTCAGCCTTCTCTTGTAGAGGCTGAATAGATTCAGGCCCTCTAGTCTACCTTTGTAGGGCCTGGCCTGCTGCCCCCTGATCATGTGGGTGGCCCTCCTCTGGACCCTCTCAAGGTTAGCTACACCCCTCTTGAAGTGCGGCACCCAGAAATGGATGCAGTACTCCAACTGCAGCCTGCCCAGTGCCGCATAGAGGGGAAGGATCACCTCCCTGGACCTGCTTGTTTTGCATCTGTAGATGCACAACAAGGTGTAGTTAGCTTTACTGATTGCTTCCTCACATTGGCAGCTAATGTCCATCCTGGAGTCAACAACGACTCCAAGATCCCTTTCAGCCACTGCGTTATTAAGAAGTGTGTTCTCCACCCTATAGGTGTGTTGCAGAGTCCTTCTCCCTAGATGTAGCACCTTGCACTTATCTTCATTGAATTCCATCCTATTCTCATACGCCCACCTCTGTAATTTGTCTAGATCTAGCTGGATTCTGTCCCTCCTCTCCAGTGTGCCCACTTTTCCCCACATCTTTGTGTCAGTGAATTTGGACAGTGTGCTTTCTACGCCCACATCTAAGTTACTGATAAAGATGTTGAATAGCACAGGCCCAAGGACCAAGCACTGGGAAACTGAAACTCCATTGCCCACATCCCTCCAGGTTGAAAATGGTGCATCCACCACCACTCTCTGGGTGTGATCATTGACCCAATTTGTCACCCATCTGACTGTGTAGGCATCAATGCCACAGTCACCTAGTTTTTTTATGAGAATGGGGTGAGAAACCCCAACAGGGGGGTTGATGCCCAGGGGCAACCAGCATGGGTTTATTAGGGGCAGGTTCTGTCAGACCAACCTGATTACTTTCTACGATCAGGTCACAAAATCATTGGATGCATTGGATGTGGTGGATGTAGCCCTTCTGGACTTCAGGAAGGCCTTTGACACTGTCTTTCACCCCATTCTCATTAAAAAGCTAGGTGTCTGTGGCACTGATGGTTATATTTAACCATATAAATTGCTAATGTGTACAGAACTACTACTTGCAAGCCTCACAATAGACCTATATCTTGATGCTGATCTTTTGTCCACTGAATTGATCCTACTTTCTTTAGTCCAGATTTAAACTGATGGGTCTGAAAAGAGAAGTTGTTGCCAAATGCTGTAGTGTGTAACAATTTATTTTCTTGAGCTTTTTTGAGGATTCACAAGTACAGGTGCATAACTCATTACCCATACACTTGCCTAAGTTACTTGGATACCTTTTGTTCAGCACTCCTTAGGTGAGAGCTGTTGTTCCTTTAGAGGTGCTTTCAGAAAAAAATGCTGCAGCTTTATGGGTTGCAAGGCATAAAATGGAATAGATAGTTGTAGATGGTCCTGAGCAACAGATTAGCCTTTACCTGCATGCCTCTACTTCAGTGTAATCTAGCTTCTCATATGTGCCATTTTAAAGAGAACATAATTCTATTTCCCCATTCTCAAAACATAATACTCTCATTGATTACTTAATTACTCTTATTGTCCCCCTGCTTTACTTGTGGCAAGTTAAGGTGCTATGCTTCGGGGTCAGATTGAACTGTGTAGTTTCAGTAATATGTTAGGCAAGGATTTGTGGGGAATGGTTTGGAAGTGGATGATCCTGCCTCAGGCAGTGGGTTGCAATAGATGGCCTTCAGAGGTGCCTTCCAGCTCCATTTTTCTGTGATTCTATTTAAAGGACATTTAATTACACTCGAATATCTGGTATTTAAATTCCAAGGCAATAATACCACCTTCTCCAAAATGTATAATGCAGGAGAGAACAAATTTAAGATCCACACACAAGCCTAAATCCGAAACCCACCACATATGTGCATCTATCAGCAACATGACTCATCTGCTATATTCATACAGTCAATGCAGCGGCTTGAAATTTTGGCAGCTGTACTAAACAATTACTGAGCTCTAACTCTGAGAAAATTTCCCATGGGTGACAAAGAACTAGCTAGGCATTGCTGGTGTTTGCACAGTAGATGTTCATTGGTTTATATGAACACTGGAATGCCCAGGAATGCAATCAAGGGATCAGGCAAGTCAACCAAAAATATACTGCTGTGGGAAATAGATGCAAAGGCAAGTCTTTTAATCAAAGGAATTTGATCATCCACTGGATAATAATTATAAAAGTTGTCCTCAGCATTAAGCAGACAAGGTTCTTTGGGTAAATCTAATATCTTTTATTAATTCTAGGCATTAAAGATTTTTCAGGAATCTCATCTTAGTTATGGGTTAGCTCAACAAGGTATTAAACATTCTTCTGACATGTTGAGCACTTTCAAATCCTATGGCCTTCATTGGATAGTGAGAATAACAATACCATATGAAAATGTTTAGTACCTTGCAGGATTGAGCCTTTAGTTATTCTGTCACTATTTCTTGAGGTAACTAATTCTCGCTAACTTTGGTAAATTCCAACTTGATCCAGATAACTGGATAAACATATCCAGATACTACATAAATGTATCTGTGTGTTTTTGATTAGCCTCCTGGTAACATAACCTCTGTTATGTTAAAACAGAGGTTATAAAAGCTGTTAACAAGCTTTTATGAAACAGCAACAAGCCATTAAGTACTACATTTGCAATAAAGGTTTAAATTATTGCTATAATTTTTAGTAATTCAAAATGTAGTTGATGATCAGTTGATGACATGTCAGTAAAAAGAAATAGTTGCATGTGCTTGTTGATATTCTCTTTAGGATATTTGTGAAAATCCTTTTTGCCATTAAGTCGGCACCATAAATTCCTTAGCCAAAAACATCTTGGAAAGCCACAAAGGCAGTAAGATTCATGTTTCAGAACATGAGTCTTTTTAAAACATTCAATATACCAGTGAGTATATCATAGATCTAATAACATTTTAATGCATCTGACTGTCAAATAAAACTGCCTCATTGAGCTTTAATAAATGCAATAATTCAGAAAATTCATTATTTCTACATTGCTCATTTCCTTTTGATGAAGACCGATAATGAAAGGTAAGGTGTGTTTTTAGAGTAGATTTTCTACATATTATTTTTTCAGAGATACAATTTAAAAAATAGAGCTTATATATCTTAAGCCTCAAAAGTCTTTTCCTGCCATTCAGTCATTCATATTAGAATGTAATGCATCATCACAGCTACACCTATAAGAAGATAGATTTATTGAATGTCCTTTAACTTTACATTCTGTCATAATCTGTAGATTATCAATGAAGCAGTTATTAAAAACTGATCTATTTTCAGCCAATATTAATGCCAGAAAAAGAATTAAAAGTTCTGTCAGTTTTATTTTTAAAAATTAACCAAAAGGTGCCTTTCCAATGAGTGCTTTAAAACTTTAGACTACAACAAATCGGAAAATAATTTATGTGTTATTGATTAACCGACTGGCAACATAACCTCTGTTATATTAAAACAGCGGTTATAAAAGCTGTTAACAAGTTTTATAAATCAGCAACAAGCTATTAAGTACTACATTTGTAACAAAGGTTTAAATTATTGCTGTAATTTTTAGTCATTCAAAATGTAGTTGATCAGTTGATGACATGTCAGTAGAAAGAAATAGTTGTGTGTGCTTGTTGATATTCTCTTTAGGATATTTGTGAAAATCCTATATGTCATTAAGATCCATTTAACCTGGTTTGCCAGCCAAAAAACATACAGATTTGAAAGGGTCATGAACAAACTTAAAAAATAGATCAAATAAACTTTAAAAATGGATTTTCCTTTAACGGAGAAAAGTGTGGGAAACTGTGGCTTTTCCCTTGCAGGTTGGCAGAGTTCCAGCCCCAAGGGGCTACTTAGGGTCCCTCATGCCTCCCACACATGTTCCCTGCCCCACACACTGGGGGGCTGGGGGTGGCAAGCAGCAGGTCCAGAGTGAGGGGCACTGGGTGAGGACTGGCCAGTGATGTTTTCAAATAGATCCTGGTACCTAAAAATGTTGAGAACCACTGTGCCAGGTCCCTTGGCACTACTCTGCCATGGCAATGTAACTGAATTTCAATAGGAAGTAGTAATGGAAAATGAATAGGGGAATTTGCTATGGGCATACAGTGACTATTTGATGCACAAGCCATTTCTCAATTTTTTCTGGACATAAGAACCATGCCTGTGGAGTGAAGGAACATGAAAATAAAATGGTAGAACTCCATTATGTTGATTTTCTACTGGTAATAGTTCCCTTTAGTGACTACTATAATGCTGAAACTGAATCAGAGAGCTATAAGTGACTCCTTGTAGGATCTGTCTCATCCCTATGAAGCTTAAACTCAGACGAAAACGGAGACATTTATTTATGACATTTACCAAGGATATATATGAATCTCTTGGGTATTGCAGTAGATTAAAGATATGGCTATAGGGCCTTAAAAGCACATAGAAGAACACAGCTGAGTACTTCCTAGAACATGGCTTTTGTTTGTCTTGTAACATCTGTAATGAAAAAAAAATAGCATTCTATTTGACCAGGGTAGTGTTTGGCTGCATGCTCCGCTCCTGTTACAGTTTGGTTTGTTTTTGGCTGTGTAGGACTATTTCTGTGTATTACAATTTCTAAGCTCTGGAATAGATCATTAGTTATATAATTTATATAGTTACAGTGCTCTCTAGCTTGCACCCGTATCACTCAATGAAACTGTACCTAACTGAACATAAGAGTATTGTATAGCTATGGATATGACAATAACTTGTATCAAGTCTTTTATTTCACATTGGACACAGCTACACATGTACTTAACTAAAGAGTAGATTAATTATCTCCAGAGTAAAACATTACCATCTACATATGCATCATTATTGGACCAAAATAAACAACTAACACTGCTATAAGATAGTACCGTCAGGGACAATACTATCATACAGTGGAATAATTAACTGTGATTAAATACACATGTAGATGCTGACTATAGGTGTAAGTTGCACCTAGTCAGCCCAGCCAGCAGGACTCTCCATTGTTGCCTAGCCAAATGGCTCCACACTTGCAGCACTTGTGCCCCAGTCAGCCCCTCTGCTGTCCAATGCCAACACCCAGAGCCTGGGGTAGAGCAGGGCAGGACCAACCCTGGTGTAAACTGCTCTGCCCTGGCTCAAATTTCTGCTGTCCCAGGTGCACATGTAGATGCTGTGAGCAGGAGTAATTTACTGTGGCTCAAAATGCTCCAGAGTTTATTGCTTTCAATTAATTGTATGTGTAAATGCCCCCAGGGTTATTTCAACAAACATAGAATATTGTTCCAAGAAGGCTTCTTTCTGGATTCAAGTTATTTTTGAGAACAGGTCATATTTACACAAGATAAGGTCTTAAATTTTAGAAAGGAAAGATGGAAGATAAAGAAGCAAATAAATGTTTCCTTCCCATCTCATTGTTATTTTTCTGACATCAACCACCAAAACATTTTTTCTAAAGAAATTACATTTCTAACCACACAGATCAGTTTAAATTAATGTAGAAGTATATGTAAGTTTCCAAGGTGTCTACTAAAAAGAGTAGGCAAGATTCTTTGAGTAGATGTGATAACTTTTATCAGACAAGCTGAGTAGCTGGAAAAAAGTTCTTAGCAAGCTTTTAGGTGCAGTCACCCCATCTTCAGGCATAGGGAGTCTTTGCTCTTCTGAGACTCCAAGAAATGAATGGAGTTTGCTATCCTTGTCCTTTAAAAAAGGTCACCTTAAGTTGTGTTATAAATTGACAACTCCTTGAATGTAATCTTATCTTGAGGATGTAGCTGATATATTTTGGAGACAAATTCAGCCACATGTCACAATGAAAGAACTTTTTCAGGTGTCTAGGAGAAATATGCTGAAGACAATGATATGTAAGACGGCAACTGACTTCTCTGGTATTGGAAAGAGAAAGTTCTATGTTTTATTCCAGGGTTGAAAGTCCTAACTAGATCTTCATATACATTTTATAGGAATTGCTACTAACAATGTTTTCATATAATCCTTCTTTTCATAAAAAGCATGTCTTGTACCTTAGCTTCACACCAACCATTCTTTCTAAACTACATTTAGAGATATTTTTATGTCCTGCTCATTAATTAGCGGACTATTAGTCTCCACCTTCCATAACTCTCAAGAAAATCTTTTTACTGAGTGGTTTTAATTAGTACTCTATATCTTGAGTGCAGCCCTTGGAATTCAATGATACTTTGATTGATTACTGAATTCATATAACCTGTTTGGGATTTTTTTTTCCTGATGTGCTTTTCCTGCTATGCTTTTTTTTTCCCTTTCCTTTTCCTTTCTTTAAATAAAACATTCTCTCTGAAGTGGAATGCACTGGAACCCTATTTCTCTAATGACCCCATTACTTGTAAAAGCCTAAGATTAACAGCTCCCCAGTGAGTGAAATATAGACAAAAGACATGTGCTGCTTTGGCTGGATTTTTCATCATTTCATCATTCCTAATTTTCAGGAAGTCTGAAAGAAGAAAGCTAGAAGACTTTCATACAACACCTTGTGCTGAATATGTTTATTAATCCCTGCACTTTTCCTTTTATTTCTAATTCTTAGATAGCAATGCTAGGCAGCCAACAAGCTTTACTTCTCCAAAAGAGGCATAAAATCATCTAGCCCCCAAAAAGGCGTATCCTAGTGCTGGCAGAGCTGCTCCTTTTTGTGCCTCAGACTACCTGCTTCCTAATTAGTAGATCAAGATGGTTGGCTCTCATTTATCAGCAGTACCTCATCACTTGCAAATCTCTGGAACTTTTGCTTGTTTACTTGGCATGATTACAGTTTTTTCTTCCAGGGACTGAGTGGGAACTTAATTCTTTTTTGTAAAAATTTAATTGTTTGTCCACCGACCTTTCAGTAGGTGTATCTACATGAGACACTGTACAGTAGCTTAATAACACTGTGCAATAGCATGTTAGGCAAAAACGATGCTAATACACTACTGCACAGTGTTATTAGGCTACTGCACAGTAAGCATCACAAAAAAACTCATGCACTGGTACTACCACACAGTAATTTTTTAGGGGTGTACAAAGCGGGGCCTATTTGATTGGGATTCAGCCTGAATCTGGGACAGTGATTTGACTCATTGATTTAGATCACTGTCCTTGATTTGATTCAGCTGAATCCGAATCTGAAGATTCGATGCTGATTTGGAGAATTAGTGATTCGAACATAGACACAGCTTTAAAAGTTTTTTCTACATACCTTGAGGTACCAGCACGGCTAGTGAATGCTGCAATGCTGTGGGGGGGAATGGAGTGCCCTACAGAAGTGTGGGGGGGCCTCCATGTGCTTGGTGGCGAACCCAAAAGTGGACCAGAACTTCTAGGTCCTCCGGGGAGTGTGCAGGGCCCCTCCCCTCCCCTCTGTTTGGCGATTGGCTGTGGGGGCAACATGAGGTGCTGCCCTCAGAACCAGGAGGCACCAGTCACTGAGCCGGGGAGGCACAGGGGGTGCTTCTGGTTCACTTCCAGGTCTGCTGCCAAGGGTGCTGGGTCCCCCCCCCATGCTCCTGTGGGAAGCTCCATCTACCCCAGCATTGCAGCCTTCACGAGCCATGCCTGGTACCAGGAGGTATGTAGAAAAAACATTTAAAGCTGTGTCTATGTCCAAATCACCAAATTCTTTCTGAATCTCTCCAAATTGATTTGGAGGTTCTGATTCAATTTGGAGAGATTAAAGGGTCCTCTGATTTGATTCAGTTTTAGAGATTCAGCCACTTAATTGGGCCAAATCTTGGCCAAATTGAATCAGGCACCAAAGCTTGGCACAGCCCTAGTAAGTGTAGTTACTACCCATTTAGTTAGTACTTCATTAAGTAAGTATTAAACTAAATACATAGTAACTACTGCACATTAATTAATGTGTAGATGAGCCCAGTGTGTGTCTTAGTTAGTGTGTTAACTATAAAAACTCACATTGCTTGCAGTCAATATTGGGAGACTAATATATCAGCTGAACATTCAATATTCTTTATCTAGGAACAATATTCTGAGCAGGGAGTAAATATGTACTCTGATACAGTCTACAGTGTTGGATTGCTGGCACAGTTCTAACGATAGTGTGTTTTGATTTAAAGCAGGAAGATCTATTCTCATATCCCCAAAACATTCACTGGGGCAAAAATCTATCCTTGCTTGAAGCAAATTGTAACACAAGACCCAATGTCTACAGAAATTAATAGAAACACACTTGTTGTGTTTCTCTCTATATATTAGAATTGAGAAAAGAATGATTCCCTGTGAGAAGTGATACAGTGCAGATAATATTCAAGGTCAACCTCATAGAGCAGATCTCTGATTATTTTTCAGCTCAGGAGAGTAACAGTGAATAGGCTGCTCATTCCCTTTAGAATAAAATTAATTACTTATATTTAAATTTCATACAGGATGCTAGATACTCCTTGCTAACTCAGCAGGGGGCTGGAAGAATCTAACTGGAAAGACTGGACCTGAAGGAAAGGGCAATGAATGAATGGAGATACAGGTTGGGATCCCATACTTCAAAGCAGCTGAGCTCTATGAAAGTAGCACACTCATTGTATGCTATGTAGCATGATACAACAGTGCAGCAGTTCAGATCCCATGTAATACTGACCCTTAAGTAAAAAGGAGGTGACCTGGAAGAAAGGTGCCTTGTAGGAAACAAACTCTCAGAAAAAGCATTTAAAAATCATTTTATTGACTACTATTATAGGGTCTAAATCTAGTGGTGATTTTATATCTCAAGGAGCACCCTTTTTTCTCTAATTCCATAGATCATAACCCACATTAAATGGATAAAAATATTGTACAAAAAATGAGCCTGATTCTCCAACAGGTTGGTACCTTGTGTAGTCATTCAATTTTGTGCAAAGTGAGCGCACCTTTTAGATCTGGTGACAGATTTGCATGGGTATGAATGATTTTCACAATGTGCAAAACAGAAAAATTGGACTTCTGATTTGTACTGGTACTACCAGCTTTGTAAAGCTCCTTCCCCTACAAATAGTTATTTCCCATGTTCTCCTCATATAATTACACTTCCAAATGATTGTGCAATTACATGCACTTATAGATTCATAGATGTTAGGGTCGGAAGGGACCTCAATAGATCATTGAGTTCAACCCCCCGCATAGGCAGGAAAGAGTGCTGGGTCTAGATGACCCCAGCTAGATGCCCATCTAACCTACTCTTGAAGACCCCCAGGGTAGGGGAGGGCACCACCTCCCTTGGGAGTCTGTTCCAGACCTTGGCCACTTTAACTGTGAAGTTCTTCCTAATGTCTAGTCTAAATCTGCTCTCTACTAGCTTGTGGCCATTATTTCTTGTAACCCCCGGGGGTGCCTTGGTGAGTAAAGGCTCACCAATTCCCTTCTGTGCCCCCGTGATGAACTTATAGTCAGCCACAAAATCGCCTCTCAACCTTCTCTTGCAGAGGCTGAGGAGGATCAGGTTCTCTAGTCTCTCCTCATAGAGCTTGGTCTGCAAGCCCTTAACCATATGAGTGGCCCTTCTCTGGACCCTCTCCAGGTTATCCACGTCCCTCTTGAAGTGCGGCGCCCAAAATTGCACGCACTATTCCAACTGTGGTCTGACCAGAGCCTGATAGAGGGGAATTATCACCTCCTTGGTTCTGTTCGTCATGCATCTGCTGATGCACAATAAAGTGTCTTTAACTTTTCTGATGACTTCGTCACACTGACAACTCATGTTCATTCTGCTTCTGTGCCTCCAAGCAGGTCATGCTGGATATTTTTCCTCCCTAGGTGCAGCACTTTGCATTTCTCCATGTTGAATTGCATTCTGTTGTTTTCTGCCCATATGTCCAACCTGTCCAGGTCTGCTTGTAGTTGTTCCCTGCCCTCTGGTGTGTCTTCTCCCCACAATTTTGTGTCATCTGCAAACTTGGACAGAGTACACTTCACTCCCTTGTCCAAGTCGCTGATGAAGACACTGAAGAGTGTCAGTCCAAGGACTGAGCCCTGCAGGACCCCACTGCCCACACCCTTCCAGGTCGATACCAACCCATCCACTATGACTCTCTGGGTGTGACCCTCTGGCCAATTTGCCACCCACTGGATTGTGTAGTCATCCAAGTCACAGCCTCTTAACTTGTTCACCAGTGTGGGGTGGAATACCATATTGAAGGCCTTCCTAAAGTCTAAGTAAACGACGTCAACCCCTATGTCCAGGTGTTTTGTAACCTAGTCATAAAAAGAGACTAGATTAGTCAGGCATGATCTACCTGCTACGATCCCATGCTGCTTTCCCCTCAGCATAATTTTTCCTGCCAGGCTCTCGCAAATGTGAGCCTTGATAATTTTTTCAAAGACTTTGCCAAGGATGGAGGTGAGACTGACTGGC
>JAGPOW010003685.1:33918529-33954059 GCA_030014935.1 Caiman crocodilus
CTCGCAAATGTGAGCCTTGATAATTTTTTCAAAGACTTTGCCAAGGATGGAGGTGAGACTGACTGGCCTATAGTTGCCTGGGTCCTCCTTTCTCCCCTTTTTGAAAATGGGGACAATTGGTCCTTTTCCAGTCCTTCAGGACCTGGTCCGTGCACCATGACTGTTCAAATATTCCTACCAGTGGCTTTGCAATGACATCAGCCAGTGCCTTCCGTACCCTCAAATGGAGCTCATCTGGGCCTGCTGACTTAAACGCATCCAGTTCCTCCAAGTGCCTCTGCACCATCTCAGGGTCTACGCTTGGTAGTCTGGCGCCCTGCTGCTGCCTCTCTACAATCCCAGTGAGAGCCTTGTCTTGTCCCTCGCTTAGGAACACCGAGGTAAAGAACTCATTGAGGAGTTCAGCCTTGTTCCCCCTGTCCGTCACCAATTGCTTCTGCCCATTTAGTAGAGGTCTTATTCCACCCTGGGCCTTCCTTTTACTCCCTATATATCTAAAAAACAATTTTTTGTTATCGTTAACTTGGGATGCTATCCTCAGCTCCATGGTAGCTTTGGCCTGTCTAACTGCTTCCCTACAAGTGCGAGCAGAGGAGGTATACTCCTCTTTAGTAATCTCTCCTTGTTTCCGCTTTTTATACGCCACCCTTTTTGCTTATAGGCTGTTCTGGATTTCTCTGGTCAGGCAAGGAAGCCTCTTGGCTCCTTTCCCTCCTTTTACCCGCATTGGGATCGTCTCCCTCTGTGCCCAAAGGATCATTTCCTTAAGGCACAGCCATCCTTCCTGGGCTCCCAACTCTTCAAAGCTCTTACTCTGTAGTTCGTCCTTGACTAAATGCCTGAGTTAATTGAAATCAGCTTTCCTAAATTCTAGCACTTTCACCCTACTAGTTACCTTACTCACTCAATATCTTATGATGAATTCTATTATTTGGTAATCACTGTCCCCCAGGTGACCACCAATCTGTAGGTCTCCTACCATGTCATCCCCTGTTGCCAATTCCAGGTCCAGTAAGGCATTCCCCCTAGTGGGACCATGTACCTCCTGCGTCAGGTGGAGGTCCTGTACACAGGATAAGAACCTGCGCAAATGGTGGGACTTTGCTATCTGTGTCTCCCAGCAGATGTCTGGGTAGTTTAGGTCCCCCATGACTACCGCCTCCCTAATTTTTATGGTCTCTGAGAGCTGCCTCAGGAGCCTCAAATCTAGTTCTTGCCCTTGGTGTGGGGGTCTGTAGCAGACCCCTACCACCAAATCCCTTTCTCCTTGACCTTCATGTAACCTAACGCACAATCCTTGTACTTTCTCCTCCTCTGATTCCATTTTGATAAGGGTCGATGTATATCACTCATTGACATAGAGCGCAACCGCTCCCCCTCTCTTCTTATACTATTTACGTAATTATGTTATGTATAGCAATTATGAAATCTAGTTATGTAACTGTGTCTTTTTTAAAAAAAAATAATTTTTGTTGCATAAAGTTACTGACTAAAATTATTGTACTTAGAGCAAACCATGTTAGAGGGACATTATAGTTAACATAGTCACTGATAAAAACAAGAAAATTCACTATTCAGGAGGATCTGAGTGGGAGATATGCTGCATATAGTAACTAGGAAAAAGCAATCTCAACAGCAATATTTGCACTGTATAATAGGAAAGCATAGCAAGAGTTTTGTTCCCCCTTAGTTAAGCCAGTTTGTGTTACGGAAGTAACATTCTGGCAATGTGGTTTGTGTGTGAGTTATTATTGTATAGTGCTGTTAACAGTGCAGTGTGTCAGCTGAGTCAGAGTGCTGAAAATGTATAGCTCAATAATTTGATTTATTTTTAGCTCTTATAATGCCCCTGTCTGCCCTAGATGCTGCTAAGCAGTCTTCTTTTTGCCTGAAAACCTGAAGGTCAATTTGAAGTCACAATCACATAATAGTTCTTTTTATATCAACACCTGGGACTGGCCTTGGGGGATATTCCTTAATCTTCTGGAGCTGACAGAACAGAATCTGACTAAGATTATAAAAGCATACAACAAAACTACAAGGTTTATTACTTCATATCAGGGAACTTCCCAACACTGAGAGCTTTCTTTTCTGAGGAGTTATGGCTGATCAGCATTTCAAGAAATCAGTCCACAGTTATCTAATCAGCCAGGAAATTGGGTACCTATTTCCTTATCTCCTACTCAGAGGAATACTCACAAAACTATTCTGAAAACTGTTGTTTAAAAGGTTTAAGCCTAAAGATATTTGCCTCGCTTCAAAGCTGCAATTTGGACAAATCAAAGACTTCAAATTCATGCAGTTGCCTGGCTAGCTTTAGCAGTCCCAATGACTGCACTGGGAACTGCTCTGAGCTTTGCTGAATAAGGGCCAGATTTTATGCTTACAAATGAAATGCAGCTAGAAAGATGTCATTTTGTATGTTCATCATTTGCTGTTGTTGGTTTGGTTTTTATTACCAAGCCTTGGTTATGACTAGTTTAGAAATACTTGTCTCTTGTCCTGGAGTATGCCATAGATATAGTTTATTATAGTCCCTATTCAAGTCTAACTCTAATCACAGTCAACTTAACAGTTTGGTTTTGGCTTTGGAGTCAGATGTTAGTGTGATTGGATGTCTATGAGGAGATACAATGTTCAAAGAAGTTGCTTACTGTTGTGCCTCGTAAGGGTGTAATGTTAGATCCAGAAGCCCCTTTTGGAATTCATTAAAAACACTAAGGGACTGATGTCATTTTTTTTTTGCCTTGCTGCTTACTTTAATACTTTAATATTTTTTGAGTCCATGGAAAGACTTGTCTCTTTCTGACAATCAGTGCCAAGGCCCTATGTGAATCTGTCAGTGCAAAAATGTGTATAAATTGGTCTGTTCTCTTGGAAAGATTGTCACAAAAGATGAATAAAAAGGACTATCTATCTATCTATCCATCTAGTGGATTCTGTCTTCTAGGGAGAATCGAATTTAGCACCTCTGGAAAGTATAATGTGAAAAATAAGAAATCACAGTAAGAGAGAGTTCTACCAAAAGTATAATTAGGGTGAGAGATATCTACAGTGAAATATGACACTACTGATTTTTCAGAAAGGGCTGTCAGACAAAATAGCTGTGCTGTCTATTTGTCCTAGGAAGTTTCAGGGTGTCACACACACAGAGACATCCAGAGAAAATGATGGTTAAAATGTGTATGGCACCTACTGTACATTATAAAAGGCATATTTTCATGGTAAAGAATATGGAAAGAAACTTCAAAGTGTAAAAATTCACTGAGATTATGGGCATCTGATCACTTAGAGCAAGAGTCTGGCACCCTTCCACAAAAATTGAGCAACATCCTACTTTGACCCAGATTATACTACTCTGATTTATCTTTGGCAGTATATTATTCTGTGAATACATGTATTAAGGTCAGTGGTACTTCACATAGAGTGAGGTGCTTGGAAATGAAAGTAAGTAAGCATTATAATCCAGACTTTTCTGAATAGATTAATTTAAAACACATGCTGGAATATATTCTCTTTTCCACAATATTCTACAATACTCCTGCCAATATAGATTGGTAGAGATTACATCCATATTGTTGCCCATCTACATCTTATATTCCAACCATCTCACTACTTAACTACTTGTTGACATCTCTGCCCTTATTTTTTCGTTCAACACCTTGTACTACTATTAGTTTTAGTACTTCTAAGATCCCTTTTTCTTCTTAGATATTCCCAGTATTGTGCCAGTTTGTACATCTAGGAAAGGCATTTTTAGTGCTATCATTAGGCATTATGTTTCAAAGATTTCATAGACATTAGGGCTGGAAGGGACCTCAGGAGATCATCAAGTCCAACCCCTTCCCCCAAAATAAAAAAGACATGTTCTATGTCTTTAAAATTTTGGAGTTGGAAAATGCTATATATAATTATTTTCTCTTTTCCCCATCTTGATTTTCTTTACTGTTGTGTTCATTTTTATTCCTTCTTCTCATTTGTCTGCTAAACCACTCCCTTTTCTCACTTTCTGTTAATCTTCTTTCATCCATTTTTTCCTCCAGCCTATGTTATCCTTTTAAAAATGTTATTAATTCTCATTATGTCACATTTTTCTTCTTTCTACCTTACTCTGCTTGCTCCACCCCACTTTTCCTTTTTTCCTTGTTTTCATTCCCTGCATGTGCCTGGATGCAGCCTAAGAATATGATAGAAAATGATGGAACTATTTCCCATCCCTTGTCTAGTCAATGGGGGCCAAGCTTTTTCACAGGAATACCACAAATCAAGCTTTGCACCCTCCCCAACTCTGATCACCTTCCCTAGATCCATCTGATGCTCTGTTTTCTGCTTCCTGCCCTGTTCTCCCTGCTTTAGTTACCATTATGCTTTCTGACCCCAGACCTATCTGTTGCCCCCTCCCCAGGGCTGTCACATGCCACACACAGAGGTTACCTGTGATACTTGTGGCACCCGTGCTGCAGGCTGGCTGTCCCCATTCTAGGGAATTTTGGAAAAAGGAGCTCATTCTGTCTTTAGACTTATATTATTGCTACAAGTCTTACTGTTAGCAGTGCATCAAATCCCTGACTCCGCAGAGTGAGGTTGTCCTGCTCAGGACAGTGCATGGTAACATTACTGTATGGCATTGGTTTATAGACACAGAAAGCAGATAAAGTAATCAGTATATCAGACCACAACCCTAGAAAGCAGCTTTTGCAGTAATGAAAAAGGGAGAAATTAAACCAAAGAGATGTATGCACGGAGGATGAAAGACAGATATTGAAGTGTGAAAAGAAAGAAGGATGGGAGTAAGAGTAGAACATAGTACTGGAAACAACCTTCAGTAACTGAGACTAGCCCACTGCAATTTTGGGTGACTATGTTATGTTTTTGAACCTCAAGCTAAAAACCATTTCAGTTTCCTGCTATCACTACTTTTGTTAGAATCTAGTTGCAGATCCTTACTTCTGTGACGGGTAGAAACCTTTTTCTTATTTGCAGCCTAAAGCATTTTTGGGCAGTTTATACCCATTTATTTTTGCATCAGAATTGTCCTTTACCTTAACTGGCTCTTCCCTCTTTATGGAGTTGTTTGATATACTTTAACCCTGAACAAAATACAGAAGGGCTTTCCCAATTTAAGCTTATCTTTGACTCATTATCTTTTGTGACATTTTTGCTGTATCCTATTGTTCATCTTTCCACTTTGTTCATACCTCCCATGGACACTTCTTTGCTAGTCTAGAAACCTGAAAATCTGCTGCATTTACCAGAGCACAAAATGGGAAGAGGTGTAGAACCTGATTTTCAAAGAATTTATGCTTTTTAACATGCAGATAGATACCTAGTGGGATTTTCAAAAGTGTTAGCACACCTAACATCCATTACAATCAAGCTGAGTTAGGTATGTCAATGATTCTGAAAAACCCAGTCAAGTTACTTTTTGAAAATTTTACTCCTAGTGAAATTCAAAAGAAAACTAAAGTCAAGATACATTTTTTTATGAGCAGTAGTGGTGTTGTTATATATGGACCTAAATTAAATTTGCTCATGTATGAAATGAAGCTGTTGCACAAAGCGTGTTATCTAGTTTATTGGCTTGATGTATAGCTTGTCTAAATAGGTCTAGTAATACTGACTTTAGTGGAGCTACATCTGTTTTACAGTCACTGAAGATTTGGTCCTGTACCTAGTTATGTAGTATAGGCAGCAGAAATAGGGGAAAAGAGTGGGAAGAGAAGGCAATAATGGAGAAAGGATTAGTTGTGCATCCCTTGAATTCCCTGTGGTTATGGCAAATGGTAGATATTCAATATTTGTTATATTAATTTCACCCTGAAAACTGTATAATAGAGTTCTCGGAAGCTATTAAGTTAATAGACACATAACCTAACATCAAATTAAGTTGGCAGTGTTCTGTGAAGTGTTCAGATTTCACAAAACATTTCAAGTTTAATTTTAAGTGTACTGAGCATCAATGTTCTCAACAGGTCAAGCTGATCTGAACCATTTCTATTGGACCTCTCATAATATCTACATTGTTTCGGGGATAAGTGAAAATTAAAAACAAAAACAAAAACAAAACCTCTAGTCATAACAAAATCATTAGGAGATAGAAACTGAATATTTTGGCACTAATTAGCCCCTCCAAAAAGTCAGTCAAGCTTGGCTTGTGCCTATGTACCTTATAAAAACTAGGTTTTTTAATGTAATTTGACTTTGTGCTGTATTAGCTGTAAAAAGAGTTCTATGTATAACAAGTTTGAATAATTTAAAATATGTCAGAATGGATCTGGAAGACATTAAATGTTTCACAACTAGCCAAGAAGGAAAGTACAGTGGTTGCAGGTTCATGTTAGTTATCTGAGGGGAAATATATGAAAGATAAAAATCCAATTACTTTTTAGACACAAACTGATCTTAAGATAGAACTCATACATTTCTTTTATCTCTGTTTCTTCTGTAGAATGGACAACATGTTTCTTAAATTCCCATCAAGGGGAATGAGGAGCATGGAAACTGTCTAGTATGGCAGCAGTGTAAAGCGAGAGAAGAAAACAGGTCAGTATACAGTGAAAGGCTATCTTAGATGAGATCCTCCCTATGCTATTAATAGCTCCATGAATGTTTATAAAAAGCTGTTCTCACCTTAGTAATCTGTCATTGGTTAAGTGTTAGGGTCTGGCCCTGAAACTATTGAAATGGTCAGCTCTGTGGCCAGGACTGTTATATTCTGCTCATCACTTAGCATACTCGACTATATTGATCATCACTTAGCACACTGGGCTCTTGGTCACAATAATATGCAGGTGCTAATGGAATACAAATAACAGTCTTCAATATTTATATGAAAGACAGTGGAAAGACTTTAGCTGATTTCAGTGAGCATTGATTCAGGTCTTGAATGATATGCCTATATCTCTAGGGCTAGATGCAAAGCAGCACTTAGTAACTAAGTAACTTAAGTGGGATCTAAATGCAACTTAGGTGTGTGTGGAAAAAAAATCCTGAAAGTCCCACTCAGCTGTCACCTGACTCCTGAGGACCTAAATGTCTTAATTTTTTACTTGAAAGTTTCCCATGTGCCTAAAATGACACCTCTGCATATGTTCAGAATTGCACCAGTCTTGACAGGAATAAGCAACTAGGGACCTAGATTATTCCTAAGTCTATTGAGGATGTATAAATTAGGTGTTTCTTTGCCTAAGTTTCCTGAGAAGATTAATTTAGTAGGCATTTTCAGCATCACAAAAAAGCTGTGGGTTGGTGCGACTACTCAGTAACTTGTATAAACAATACTAAGTGGTTTAAAAATTTTTTATAAACTAAATAACAACTATGCAGTCAGCATCTCATGTAGATGCAGCCACAGAGTATTGCTGGCATTGGATTACAATAAATGAAATCACCAAACATTGTAAACAGCAGACTATGACCAGTCATCTTTGCTCTGTAAATCATTGAAGAGGTTTTCACAATTTATTGTATTTTGGAGGAAACTAGAGCATTTTTGGACAATTTAGCAATAGCAATCAATTTTCTAGACCAGAGGTGTCAAACTCATCCCATGGTTGTAGGCTGGATCCTGACCTCAGGGATTCTCCAGGGCTGGATTTTGACCTTGGGATTCTTCCCAGGCCAGATCCACGGGAACAGTGGAAGCTGCAGTGCATCCAGTGGTGGTGGCGGCAGGAGTTCAGAGGCAGCGGTAGTAGGGCTTAGGGCTAGCAGCAGTGGGAGCGCTGGGTGCAGCACCAGTGAGGATCTGGGTGTGGCATGGCAAGTGCATGCTTTATCTGTACAGCCCTCTCTTGTCCCCGTGCTACTGATGGCAATGTGCATTGGGGCTTAGGAGATCAGAAATCTCTGGAAGGTCACAACCCCCTAACATCATCACCCAATTTCTGGTACCCTGCCATTAGGCTAGTGGGCTGGATAGAACAGCTCTGTATGCCACATCTGGGCCACAGGCTATACATTAGACACCACTGTTGTAGACCACCACACCTAGAAATAAAGACACTTACAGAGTACAACATTTGTTAAGCACAATGCTTGAGGACTATGTAAATCATTCACCTTTAGCAAGATTTCAAGACGAACAGGGTAACAATCTGTTGCATATGTTGATAATGTGAAAAATACATGTTATAGAAGTAAAATATAAAGTAGGAATTCTGGGGGAAAAGTTGTAAACCAGCTCTTACCTGGGTAACCTTCTCGGTTACATTGTGCGTTCTCTCTTTCACCTTAGGTGCAATAATTGTTTTCTCTGAAGAAGGAGGAGATGAAGATTTTTTTTCAGTTTTGATATCTGAAAAGTTCAGGGTGAGTTGAGGAATTTTGTTGATGGTGCTGTATTTGTTGAGATTTGAATCTGATGTGGATCCCAGTAGACTTGACTTGATATGATTAAAAGGGCCTAAAATGGGAAATTGTACTTAATACTTGACAAATGGAGAGAAATAAAGAAAATGTCCACTATGCTTAAGTGATATATCACAGAAATATGTATTTAAAATAGTGTATTTTATACTATTTTACTATACAATTTGTTTATATTAGTAATGGTCTAGATAAAAAAAGAATTCTAACTATTAAAGTTTTGCTACTGCATGTGTACACAATTACTTCCCTGCTACCCCACCACACACCTTACAATAATACATATAGTCAATGAATAGTAAAGTTGATGGAAGCTGTGTCTATCTCTCCGTAAGAGTTTTGAACCTGCTTGGTGCACTACATCACTATATAGGTTTATTTGTACAGGGATGCCTGTGCTAGCTGGATGCTCATAAGTATTCAGTTTTCATTCTATTGGCCTTCTAAACACCCAAATCATGGAGGCATTCAGATCTCACTAGTTGGATACTAACTAGGCACACACTTATGTTGTAGCTTTTGTCTGTAAGATCACAAATTCCAAAAGCACTTCAGTGAATTAAGTAACATTATTTGAATAGTTGCTTTCCTTTCAACTATTTTAAACAGCAGTCAATTAACTGAGCACAGACATGGTGAAAAACTATTAGTCATCTATTCACAGATAATTATAATGGAGAGAGATGGAAATGGCAGAATTTTTAAAAGAAAAGGTTAGTGTGATTGTACTAAAAACTTTTATTTATTCATTTCACTAAGGCATTTTATAACTTGTGTCTGTCTTCATTTCCTAGTTTAATTAATGACATCCAGGACCGTGGCTATGATATATCCATTGTGATATTTAATGTCTCTTATGTTCTTATTTGCATATAGATTCCAAGGCCAGTATTGAAATGTCTCAGTATATGCCTTTATTTGGGCATAGCCCTGTCTAACCTTTGATGAGCTGCCTCTGTAGGGTAATTCATAATGAACAGGTTAGGCTTTCAGGTTCTTTAAACAAACAATGGGGAGACTTTGGTATAGCAAAAATGATTCAGGCATAGGCCCTGGGCACTTTGTACAGAGAGTGTGGAGTATTAGGTCCCTCCAAAGGGTAATTAAAAAAGCCTAGTCAACAGTTAAACCACAGTAATGTCTCTGGACTACATTCCCTAGAGATATGGCTTCTAGACCCTAGGGATTTAGAGGGAATTTCAACCCATCTCTCCTACTTCCCACAGACTAGAACTCAGAAATCCTTCAACTCAAAGGACTGACATAATCACTAGGCCACAGAGATAAACTCCCTCTTGCTTTTGTTCACAGTACTGTCTGTGCATTTTTCATTAAGGACTCAGTGGAAAAAGATAAAGAACTCTGGCACCAAAGAGCAGAACCCAGGACCTCCCCATCCAAGAAGGGACTTTTAACTAGTTGACTGAAGAGAACTGCTCTCTCTTGTTTGTCTTTCTTCTCACCCAGCAGCTCTTTCACACTTAGTTGCCCCATGAATCAGATGCAAGAGGAGGGATAGAGACTGCCCTAACCTCACCTCACCTCTTAACTTATAGTTTATAATGTTTATAATATTCATAACACATATATGTATGTGTGTTTCTTTATACACACACACACATACACATATATATATTAAGGCTGTGTGAAGCTTCAGCTCCTGATTCGATTTGGCGGAGATTCAGCCTGATTCAGTGGCTGAATCTCTGAATCTGAATCAAATCAGGAGATCCTTTAATCTCTCCGAATCAAACTGGAACCCTCCAAATCTATTCAAAGAGATTTGGAAAGACTCGGACATAGAGGCAGCTTTAAATGTTTTTTCTCTATACCTTTAAGTAATGGGCTAATGAACACTGTGATGCTGGGGCACATGGAGTGTCCCACAAAAGCATGGGGGCGCTCCCCAGTGCGCTCAGCAGGAGACTCAGAAGTGGACCAGGAGCCCTTTGGTTCACTTCTGGGTCTGTGCCCCCCAGCTTGGTGGCGGATGCCTTCTGGGTATGGGGGGGCAGCCAGGGTCCCCCTGCAGCCAATCACCAAGTCGGGGAGGCACAGGGGGGCCCCCAGTGTGCTCCCTGGCAGTCCTAGAAGTCTCCCTGTGCTCCTGTGGGATGCTACTTCCACCCCAGCATCACAGCATTCACGAGTCATGCCTGGTACCTCGAGGTATGTAGAAAAAACATTTAAAGCTGTGTCTATGGCTGAATTGCTGATTCTCCAAATCAGCATCGAATCTTCAGATTCAGCTGAACCAAATCAGGCACAGCAATCTGAATCAGTGAATTGAATCACTGTTCCTGATTCGGGCTGAATCTGAATCGAATGTGTCCAATTTCTCACACCCCTAATATATCTAACTTTGCTAGAGTCAATAAAAATAACTTGGGATGAATCGAAACAATAAACTGTATAGGACAGTTCATAATTTAAAATGAAAATATTCAAATAACTTGTCTAAATTCGCAAACTATTTTTTCATAGAATAGTATGTTTAATCTTAAAGCACATTGTATAGGTTAAAGTCATATCTAGAGCCTATAAATTATGTTCTGTTTTTATGTAAGTAAAATTGCTAAAAGAATTTTGGGAATCTTCATTGAATGTAGATATTCATTAACACATGGTCTGCATTTCACGTGCTTAAGCTTCCAACCATGGACCAGAACCTGATCTTCTTTTTGTATTTTTATTCATGTTGTAGACAAAGCTGGTGTTGACTTCGTTGAGTAGGGAGCTCAATATTTGACTTATGTGGACATTGTGGAATGTTTCTACAAAACTTCTATTTGAGAACTAATTTTCCAAAGTGTTTCTATAATTGTTATTCCCAACAAGATATTGTGAAACACGGAGATTCCTATAATATTGTCAATTGACACTCCATTTACCTTTTAGGTAAATGTTCTGTGTTATTTTAATAAGATTCAAGACAATTGGTTTTAAAATTATATAATTCAACTGCTTTATGAAATAGCAGTTTGAAGACAGGACTTTTCCATACTATTTAATGTAAAATGCTGTAACAGTCCAAGGAGCTACAGCCCAGAACACACCTCCTCTCAAGTTCACTTGGGGAACTTTGGTGTGGAGACACCTAATTTCTAGTTCCCACATGGGCTTAGTGGTGAGTTTAGCACCATTCTTCCCAGACTAGGAGACTTCTATGTTTGCAGAGGGGAATAACTCTGGATACTTAGAGCACTGTAAGGATTTTTGGGAGTGATATCTTTTGTTGGACCAACTGCATGGTTGGGATAGTCAGATGAGCTTTTGTGTATAAGGCATTTTTCATCAGGTCCCCATAATTCCTGGACCATCATCACTAACATTTCCATAGGGACCTTTAAGGTATGCACAACTCAGGCTACAAAAATATGTCAACTTTGTGATTGGATTAGTTGGGCTGGTGTGCATTCTGGGAGAGCTGATCTGATAGATGGGCACAACCAGACGTCACCTGGGGCCACTCTCCTTCAGGATCAGAGCATTCATGGGGCTTCATGAACATCATCCTGTGGAACAGGGGCCCTGAGTACCTGGCTCTCACCCAGGGCATGCATCCACACCCAGGGACTGGGTCTCTGAAGCCCCTGGAGTGTCTGCCTATGGCAGCTTGAGAGCCCAGACAGCTCTAGGCTATCTGCACTCTTGCACCATAAATAAACAGACACCTGTTGTGAAAAGGAAGCACAAACTATTAATAGGAATAACTGTGCTCACAATTTAGGGTATCTGTGGCCCAATGAGCAGCAAGGACATCTGTTTTCTCAGTTTGTTTGTGGCATTAACATTTTTATGGCAGCATATAGAATTTAGGTCCCCCTATCACTAGGTAGCAGCTGATCAGGGATTTGGGGTTTAAGTGTCTCATTTCCAGCTAAGTCCTGCTTTAGGCATCTAAGTCTTTCTTGGATCTGGTCCTTAAATCCTTTATCGAATCAGCCCCAAGTGAATTAACTCTGTCTATGAGATAGCTTCATTACAGTGATTCTTTTTGTTGAGGATTGTCACAACCTATGATGCATTAGAGCTGTTTTCAACTGTACACTAGAATATAATCTTGCTTTTTATCCTTTGGCTTTAAAAACAGATGCAAGGTGTAATATCTGATTGATGGTGAATTAATATTAGATCATTAAAGACATTACTGGCTTAAATGTAGCCTAGGCTGGTAGTTTCTAAAAAATTACTACCATCTGACAGATACTCTGTTCATTTACTAAATGGACAGATGTCCATACCAGGAAGGAGGGGGAAAAAGCAAAGCAAAGGAAAACTAGAAAACCCCCCACCATAGATACTACTTGGCACCCTGGTTGACAGTTTAAGCAGACATGTCAGGGACTAAATAATCATGGGGGATGAAAGGGCATTGCAAAGGGTGCCACTCTAGATCAGGTTTGAGATATAATTTCTGGGGCATTGTCACTAACTGTGCTGCAACTCTGCTATGTATTATAGTGGACTTTATACTCTCCTCAGTTGTCAGTCCATCACCTTTCACCAACAATAAATTCACTTACAAAATTGTTTTACAGAACAAAGACACTGTACTATATTTAAAACTTTGCTGACATACACAAGAAGCAAATGTAGTGACTTCATAGTTCACTGGTAATGAATTGCTTACAGAATCTAGCTCATGCATTGCATGCAGTTTAGAAAGGAGACATTTTACCAGGTACACAAACTTTTGCAGCATGCAAGAAGTCACAAACTAAACGGTTCCCAAGTGTAGCTACAAATATTGCAACTGAACTCATTTTTTGGATGTATTTTGCAATAAGTGTTTTCTAGAAGTGGAAGAAGAAGATAGGAAATTAAATCCAAATTGCATATAAAAACATAGCTACCATTTCCTACCATTGTTCTGGTGAACAGAAATAATCTCTGACTATTAACATACACAATTAAGAATTAGTTCAACATGAAATTGGCAATGATGTTCATGCATGCACATTTTAATAACTACATTAAGCTTGAAACCATACCCCCTGCCATCCAGGAGCGTGAAACTAGTTTTAAGGAGACAAAAGAGGAATAAGTGAAGAGGCTTCTACATGAGTCCTGATCATTATTTAATTTTCTTTACTTGTAAAGCGATCAAATATAGTGGAACTGAGTTCCTTGTAACAATTGATTGTTTATTAGGGCACTCTTTTCACAGGTAAAAATCCTTGAGGCTTCAGTAGGTGTTTTACCTGCATAAGAACTGCATCACTGAGTTAGTTAGATCACTTACGCTCTCTCTGCTTTAAGAAATATTTTTAAAAGAGTAAGTATGATCATTATTTAACTATTCCTTCACTTTTTCCAGGGAGTGGAAGTCAATAATCTGGGACACTGGTTGAGGGAGTAATAAAGTCTCCAACAAACTAAACAGGGATCATTTCAATAATGCATCCAGCTTTTTAAAGTCACCATGAGAATATTATATTTGTACATTTCATATAGCAGGCAAGTTATCATGCCAAAGGGTATGGCAGCTGGAACAGTGGATAGTACGTTTTATATGAATACATTACCTTTTACATTGCGACCATTGTCTGGTTTTCAGCAAAATAAGAACAAAGAAAAGGAGACAAAAATTGAAAAAAAATCTAAAATCTACATCAGAAAATGCAGAACATATTGGCTGAAACATGTATTTGATTGGAGTTAAACTATTTTTGTATCAGTGTGATTGGATAGGCAGACCTCTAATTAATATGAAATCAGTTTTAATGTTTAACAACCTTCAGAAGCGATGAGGGCCAATATAAACACGGACAGTTTATACTAGCATCAAGATTCCAATGCACTATTTCTCAGTTGTCTTGATTTTTAGATTGTTATCTCAGCACTGAAGTTTGAGACAACCATCAGCATATGAAGTGGCAAGGAATAAGGTTCTATTAAATAAGCATGTAAGGTCAGCTTTCTGAATATATTTAGAATATATTTAGACACCTAACAATGCACATGAAGGGATTTGGGTGTTTTATTGTTAACATTTAAGTATCTGGACTTCATGGCTGTATCTGCAGCCTTGAATTACGAATTTAGAATTCCTCTATAGAGCATGGAGAATATTATGTACTTCAGGGTGGGATTTACAAATCAACATGCTGAGCAGGGAGCTGCCCAAGATAGCCAATAAGGAATACTGAGTTTGGGGGTGTCTTATAGCCTGCCCTTATTCAAGTCTTAGGTGTCTTACTCTGAGCAGCATTCCTCTTCAACCCAGTGGATTTTCTCTGCTTAGGATTCAGAGCCCTGGACTATTTCCTGGTGTTAGGGGTATAAACCTATCTTTCTAGACACAACCAGATGATGATGAGGAGATACCATTATATAACGGGCTACAGCACTGGGGAACAACCTTTGTGGTAGGTATGTTACAAATTAGCCCCACATTACATGTATTAGGGCCTGTGAGTCACTCAGCCAGCTGTCAACTTTTAACTTTAACTAGTTAAAAAAAGGTTAACTTTAACTTTTTTTAAAGTACACGTTAAAAGTTAAAAAAAATTGAGAACTGGCTTACTCAGAGTTTTTCCTGACACAACCACTTCCTAGGACTTACATGGAATGATATTTCTTTATTGAAACTCTAGGACTTCTTGTTTGAGAGAGTAGGGTGCCTTCCTATGAGAAATGGTCATTTAAGAACTACAAATCCCAGAGTTCCTTAGTTCATGCTGGCATTTATTGTGCATTTGCAAAAGTCAACAGGGCAGCCAGTTGGCTGCAGGAGATGGAACAAGCACAAGCAAGCAGAGACATTGATCCCAATAGGAGTGGGACCAAGTAGTGAGGATGAAGCGGATGATGACTTTTTAAATTTTAATGATGATCAGAACCAGCAGCCCAGGGCCCAAGAATTTGAGCATTACTTCTCATCTCTGAGAAACTTATCTGAGATGTCACCTACTATGAAAAAAACTATTCATTTGTTATAACACAAGCATCTCCTCATCTGCCCATGTAGAGCGATTGTTCAATAGCGGGGGCTTAGTTTTGCACGACAGAAGAGGAAAATTGTCAGACATAAATGTTGAAATGCAGCTTTTGCTGAAGTTCAATAAGCATGTTTTAACAATTTCTGCTTTGCACTGAACGTTCTTTTTCTCATTTAAACTGATTTTCTCATTTCAGTTTCATTTTGATTTTCAGATACTTTCATTATTTTTAATTCATATGTATTTCATACCCTGTTGTTACTTTTTGAGCAATACAAATTTAACAACAGAGGCTTTCTGTGGAAACAGCTTTTATTTGTCACCTGGCCATGAATATCTCCTTTTTGTTATTCTGGTATACCTATACGATGCATTGACTTTTACAAAGTACTTCACATGGAAAGGGTGAAAAGTATCTAACATTACATAGGTATTGGTAAATTGTTATTCTGAAAATTGTATGACAAGTATAGCATTGTTTTCAGGTAAAAAAGCAGGGTGAGTTCCAAGTAAATTAGTGTGCTTCTGTGGGCTTATGGAAAAGAAACCCACTCATTGCACTTGAAAATGAAAAATAACGGTACGAGACAATTCACCATGTTTCACACATTTCTCACAAATCAACTTAACTTTTAATTAGCTACTCTCTTTGTTACTTACCTTTTAACTAGTTGAAATTGGAAATATTTAACTTTTAACTCAAGTTAATTTTAAAGGCTTCTAACTTTTAACTTTAACTAGTTATATTTTTCATAAACTTTTCCCATGATTGTAGGCATGTAAGTTCATTTTGCAGATCTACAGTCTAGGGTCCATCTTAAAAGTTTCCAGCTGCCTTAGAGCAGACCCAGTAAAGGACTTAAAGCCTACAAGTTAGGTTCCTTAGTGTCTAACTTATATGTAGTTGGTCTCTGCAGTCCCTGCATGCCTGACATAAGTAGTTTTGGTCTGTGGGTTACCTCGTTAGAAATCAGTGCATTAGTTTCTATATAAATATGGATTGTTATTTAAACAGGGTCATTTTCCATTGAAAAGTGACCTTGTAAAAGTAGGGATGCATATGAGTTGTGACTTCTGATTTCAATAGCAAATAGACTATCTGTGAGCAAAATTATGGACCAGCTCCTCAGCTCCTGCTGTGGCCTTAGGGCAGTGACTAATATCCCTGGCAGATAGCTGGGGATTCTAATTGTGCTGGAAAATCCCAGCCAGCAGGGAGCTGACTTTATGTCACCTCCTTTTATATTTTGGCTCTTCTGTGTAAGTGGTAAGTGTGGAGCATAACCCCACTGATGTAAATGGTGCCTGGGGGGCTGTTATCCATTGTGGAAAATTATAGCAGCACAGAGGAGTAGGGGAACACAGAGACAGTTTAAAACTTTTCTCATGTCCTCAGCTCTAAAAAGGAATCAGTCCAAAGATTTTTCCTAGCCCACTATATGGCCATGCTCTTCCTGTGTCATTCATTATCAACAGTCATACAGATTCTTCAGGTTGAATCAGGCCCTCAGTTTTATCTGCTCAAAAATGCATTCATCTCTAGCTGATTTCACAGATGTTACTGACAGCACAATTGAAAGACAATACATTTAGCTAAATGTATTTGAGACCTAAAGTGGCCTGCAAAATTTAATATTACTGGCACTAGCATTTGAGATGGAAAGAGTCCACCTTCAGTTTGAAAGCTGGTCAGGTTTCTAAACCAATTTCTACTCTTTTCACTTATAGATAGAGTAATATTGATATAAAATCAGTGAAATTCACTCAAATGATGATATCTGCACTGCCACTTAATACTTCACCTTTTAGCACAGAACTGAAAGCCAAAATAGTAAGTGTAACCTCAGGAATTGTAAAGCACATAATAATAAGCAGCTGTATGGCATTAAACAATTTTGTAATCTCAAACACCCTTTCCTTCTAAGCTGAGCAAATCTGAACCCAGCCAGATTCCTGCAGCTACCACTGAGCTCTAAAACTTTCTTTTAGTTGTATTAGGTTTCTCTATTATAATTTGAACTGGAGGAAATAAAAGTGTTTAAATTCTGAAAACTACACTTTGATTTTAGTCAAGACAAAAAAATTCATTTCAGGTGGTTTTGTAACATTTCAAATTATTGAGAGTTTAGTAGCATTTTCAATAGTGAAAGGAAATACATTATCCTGAGCTTTGGGCTATCGTTAGAACAGAAATGTTTCTGATTAAGGAATCAAGATTTGGCTCAACAAAATTGCATATTATCTGCATTTACGATTTCATATGCTGCAGGTATATTACTTGCAGCATGTATCAAAATATCTGAACTGGGATGGGCCTCCTCATTGAGCTCACATAAATAATCTTGTTGTATTAGATAGCTTTATGTTTTATTAATGCAAACAAAGGGAGTATGGCTTGACTCATTAGCTAGAAGTTTTACTATGAGGTGGGATTAGTGATGGTTATTAATCCTAAAATAATCTTGATTCATCCTGCTGGTTGAAACTATTCTGCGGCACATATTTAATGTTGCATATGTAATATATAAAGCTTTGGCTGTCCTTTAATTTGAGTCGTCTTTTGCACCTGTACCAAGTAAAATCAAATGAAAATGCTCTTCACTTCTATCGCTTGGCACAAATATAAAGGACTGCACTAGGCACAAGGCAATGGAAAGTAGGTTTGTGTTTTCAAGTTATAATCTAGTGCAATAACCATACTAACTAGTGTATGGTCTTCTTAGTTAACTAGGTTTTCTCTCATTGTGGATTTAAATCAGAGAAAAGAGTTATGTGCAATCTAGCTAGAAAATACTTCCTTCTCCATGGAATTCTATTAATTAATTCAGACCAATAGTGTTATAATACATTTGCATTGAATTAAAAATAGTAGCTGGGAATTATTTTAGTCAAAGCTCTGAAAATAAAAAGTCATCCTATCGTTTTCTACAGTTTCACTTCTATAGGAAGCGATCCTATTCATCATTAAACTTTCTTACTGGCTCTAACAAAAGGCTGTTCAACATTTGGAAGTATTTAAGCTATGAATTATTTTTTTTCTAATGACCCAAACAAAATCTTAAAATAGATATTAGTGAACTATGGATATACTTGAGTTCAGATTCTAATCAGATCTTTATAACTTGGCAGTGATTTAACCTGAAAACCAGCAAGATACAGTGTTTTGGGTTTAATTGGATTTTCAGGTTCATTTGAGCTGAAAAAAATCAGTCAGACTCCAAGAGAAATAATAACGGGAAAATAATGCTTCTATAAATGTTCCAGAAAAACAAAAAAACCCAAATGTAATATACTGTTGTTATAATTTAGGAATGAATTCTTTCTAAAATATCTTTTCGTGGAGGGCCAACTTCTGCTTTCTGCAACTGTAAATCAGGATAGCTTTAGTGAAGTAGAATTAATATAGATTTCCTCTGATCAAGTTAATGTAGAATTTTCTTTCAATTATATTATCATTAGTAAAGTGGCTTTTGAGGATACAAAAATATATTACATATATATTCAGAATGCATGTTTAACATCTAGGCAAGGGACAAGGTTGCTTTAGTTCTTTGGATTGCATAATGTAACATATTTTCTCAAATAACAGTGCTGTAAAACTTTATAACACAACCACACAAATACAAATATTTACATAGGAAATATGAAGGCAAATATAAACTATATTTGCACAATATATATAAACTGATATGTGTATGTATGCATACCACATATCAGTGTATATGTGTGTATGTATTGTGTATATATTATATATAATATATGCGTGTATATATGCATATATCAGCATCCAGTGCTTTGCAAAAACAACATTTTGAATGATGACATTATTTTAGCTGAGAAACCATGTCACTGACTCTATTGAGGCATGACATTTCTACCAGAAGAATCAGTGCTCTCCCAGTAGAATGTCCCAGCCTGCCAGTGTTCATTCAGTTTCTCACAAATGTGTCCTATCCACGAGAAAGATCCTCCACCTTGACATTTGCAAGATTTTGCCTGTGAGAATTTCTCTCACTGGAATGAACAGTTGCCTGCTCAACTCTTCTGTAACCGGGCAGAATCACACAGCAGCTTACCCTGCATCTTCTCCAGGCCAGGGGGACTCTGGTCTGGTGAAGATGGAGGGGCATTTCCCTACAGCTTGACTCCTCCTAATCAGGTGAGAAGTCCAGCTGCAGCTTCCTCCATACTCTCCCCAGACAAGGGGACCTGGGAAATGTGCTTTCTGTGAAAGGTATGGGAGCTGATCCCTGCAGTTGGATTCTTGTGCTCGGGAGGAGTCCAGCAGCCGTTGCTCTCCTAGCCTTCCCCAGACTGTGACCTCAGGGACCTCAGTCTAGAGAAGGCACATGGAGCAGAGGAAGAGGGGTGTTTTTGGGCTGGAACACCTGCATGCTCCTTCTCTTGGGAAGATGTTCCAGAAATTTGCAGCAATAGAAATGAATGCCTTTCTATGGCCACTATTTATTGGATAAATCCAATTCAGATTATTCATAAAAGGTAAACAAGAAGGCAGCCACCTTAGTAAACACTAACTGTACAATACAGATTTAAAATGATACAGCTTTCCATTTTCTTTTTTCTTTTCTTTTCTTTTCTTTTCTTTTCTTACATTTGGGATAGCATTTATTTATACTTCATATGCTGATATATGCAATAAAAATAGTAGCAATCTTTTTGCAAACAAGCTAACAAAATTTATTTGCTATGTTTTTGGTTTATAACCTGAAAATGAAGTCTTCCCATACATGGAACACTTCTTGAAAAACACAAACACTCCATGTTTGAACAAACTGTAAGATTAGCTAATATTTGAGATGATGCTTCTATATTAATAGAAGAGGATTCATGAGAAGGGCTGTCTGACTTTACTTAATGTGGGAGGAATAATTAGAAGGAATAACTTCATATTCTGTTAATTTTTCTATTGATCTCAGTGCTGAGTGAACATCCAGTCATTCAGAGGTTTGATTTCTCTGGAGGTCGGCAGATGCAGAGCTCCCTTCTCATAGACCAACTAGGATTTTCCTCCTAAAATGAATTTTTATAACAAGCTTACATATGTGCGACACAGAGTTTGTCATACCTAGGAAATACTGCAGGCTGAACACTTACAAATATTTCCACAGATGTTAGCTTGAGCATGCCTTTGTTGAAAATTACATGTGCTGATGTAGCAAAATGGCCAATGTCATGGAAATGTTATGTAAGGCCTCTGCCAGACAATAACCAGCTACTTAAGTCTTAAGCAGTAACCCAGTCACAAGTTAATGCAATTAATGGTGTGATAAAACACGGAATAAACCACAAAGTTCTTACACAAACTGGGGGATGATTCCCTTTATGCAAGTGTGACCAGGCTGACCAGGGCTCCTAGCCTTAGGAGCAATTGGAAGTTCTTGACTCTTATGGTCCCTGAGGTTAGGAGTGCTGATCAGCTGGTAAGGGTGGAAGGTCTGGTCCTTTAATATTTTCTTAACATCATTTTAATTGTGTTTGTAAAGTCTATTTCACTTAGCTTTAAGGAACAATGGTTTTTAGATAGCCATATACAAAATTGCCTTCTCTACTATATCACAGAATAGTTATATATTTTCCACTGTACCTTCACTTGCGTGACGGTCCCTAAAAACGTTCTTGGGGTGGATGTTAAATCCTTCTATATCATGTACTGAAGATGCTCTTCTTATACTACATATGCTTTCCTTCGATCTGGAATGCGTTACTGGAGTACTTGTCTGTATCATTTCAGGGTAAAGTCTGTCCCATTGCCGCTTAGGTGATGAATGGTCAAGAGGTCCTGATATATTAACCAAAGGAGAACATTTACTAGGCTGTATCAGTGCTTTTGTATCATCTGCTTCAGAAGGGCTACAGCTTTCTTTTGTAGGGGTTTTAAAGTGCTTCATAGCCACTGAGTCATCACTGTGCTTAGATGAATCAACTATCACTGCATCAGGGTCTTCCTGTGGTAAGGACTGTTTTCTGTATGTTAAGAGTCTCAGTCCAGGTAAACGGAAACCGAAGAGCTTGCCTATACAGAAATATATATAGAAAAATTCATTACTAAAAAATAATGACTTGTTATACGTATTTTTATTCTTCAAACATCTTTACTGCTAATAAGAACACCAGCCACAACTAATCTTATGAACAGAATGTACAACTTATAAAATATGTATCTGTAGGTTTACATTAATCTTTTTTGATAGTTTTATGCTTCAGTCAAACACCAGTTATTTGTGCTCAAAAGCATCTTCATGCATTTCACAGGTCAGACTAATGATTTAATAGTCCCTTCTGACTTAAAGATCCATGAATCTATCAAAGACTGATATAACATGAAATTGCTGCATTACTTGGTAACCATATCCTTAAAGGATACTTGTAATATTTGTTATCTGCTAAATTCCATACAAACTAAAATTTACATTTGCAGTTTCATCCAATTTGATTTGATCTATAAATTAAATTGGAAAGATATTCATCCTAATTTTACAGCAAGGAAAATGAAGTTCAATTTCAATTTTATTATGTTCCCAAAATTTTATGTTTATACATTTAACTGACTCACTTATCTTGCTAGACATTTAAAAAAAATTAAAAAGCCAAATTCTATCCTCAGTTGAACCAATGCAATGCAAATATCTTTAGTTTATTTGTGCAGAACTGGGTCTAACTGGATTCAGTGGGCTTAACTGGGTCTGATGTTGAATCTCATGGTACTGACAGTACTGAATGTTACAGAAAATTAATGAAGCTATACTGCAATAGAAATTTCAGCAGCTAAGAGAGAAAGCGTACAAATGGAGTGATTAAAGAAATATTTGATGAGAGATTTTTAAAATAATTCAAACAGAAAAACAAAAATAGTTTTTTCAAGTACTATGTAGCCTAGCTGGCAAATGGAAGAAGAATTAATGCCTTTGACATATAGATAATGCAGCAACACAGGTTACCAGAAGAGCTGGTTCAAAAAACAAGAGCCATCATGAAAGAAATGAAGTGATAAAAAAAAGTCACGTTTACAGGTAGAAATAGTTTGACTCATATCATATCCATCCATCCATCAATCCATCCAATTTTAGAATTGTATTTTGCCAACCATTACTATAGTAATTCAGGAGTTTTCATGTTAAATCAATGCAAAAATGTTTTCCTAATGGATTTCCTAGAATTTCTGGTACTTCCTCCCCTTTTTGAGGTTAAAAAAACCCCTCTGTTTGTGGTAGAGCTTTACATTTTGATTTTATTAAATCAGTTTTAATCACTGATATTTGTTGTTAGGCTAATTTTTAGTAATTTTTAGCACTTTAGATTTATGTGCTCATGCTTTGACTAATAGAGAGGCAGAATAGTGAAATGTTTTGAGATATTTTGCCTTTTAATGATGTGCATGCATAATAGCTAATGCAGAGAACATGATGGCTCAGCTTAGCTACTGAATTTTTCAAATTTGAAGAGCTATACAGTCAGTATTTAGTTTTGTATTTAATACATTTAAATCAGATTTCTCTACTTCATGGGAAATCCCCCGCACACCCAGATATGAACTATACACTAAAATCTTCATTACCCCAAACAAGAGACAAAGATGATGTGGACAGCAACTGGAGATTTCATTTTTCAATCTGCAGAACAGGATTCAATAACAGTGTACCTTGGGAGCTATTTTGAAAGCCTTCTAACTTGGTTCTCCTAACATATTATGTATACTTGAGTAAATTGCCTACAGTTAAAAATTAGTGAAGTATATAAAAATCATTTTATAGCATTTTTAATGCACATGAAATTGAGTTACAAAACAGCTTATAAATCAATTTTGCAAACTTATTTCACAGAAGGTCAAACAATTAGTACATTTTTTTTTAATCAATTACATTACACTCCTTTAATATACCATTCATAAGACTTCCTGGCATTAGATATTGTTAAAGGCTTTTTGCTGGCACTTCAGTTTAGTCACATTCATGGTGTTGCAGATGGTCTTTTCTGCATCACTAGGTTAATATGACTATGTTCGACTGCATTACTGATTTAGCTGTCTAACTGTAGTTCAGCTGGAAAGAATACACAGTGAGAATTTTGCTCATTGCTAAGACTTTCAGGCATGAAATAGAAAACCCAAATGAGTATCTCTTTGTTATTCCTCTTTCAACTGAAGGAGAGTGTCTCAAAGTTAAAGTCCTCATTTCCTGCTTTTTAACTAGACTCTTCTTTAAAATGGGAGTATTGTGGCTCATCTTTAGTATATGGATAATGAGCCATACAGTGTGTTGAATGTTCAGATCCCTTCTTCAATACTGCAGCTGAAGCTATCAGAAAGCTCATTCACAGTTCATCTGATTTGCATCAGACTTTCTTACTTAGTTCAGTGATACAACATAACATGATGCAATATTCATGACTCCAGGCTAGAAGTTTCAGTCTAGGCAAAAGTGTCAGTGGGAGCTTTTCCAATATCAGAACTATGGGATCAGGTCCCTTTTTTTTTGTTTTAAACTGGGTAGTTCCAGTTTTAGACTTACATGCTGACTGAGCTAATTTTACTTGTATCACTGAAGAGTTTCAGATGTAGCCAATTACTTCTGACTTTACTGGGAGTAGTAGACTGCATTATGCTTGAATGCTTAACATTTGATAAGAATTACGTTTAGATCGCCATGTTGCTCTTAGTGCTAAGTAAAAAGCAATGTGCAGCCATTATATCCCAGGAGCTGACCTGGAAATGAGCTATATGCCAAGTCACAATTCCATTCCTGCCACCCTTTTCCTTACCTACACAATTTCCTTTCACAAGAAACTCTCTAATAGCCTACACTGGTTGCTGATTCATTATTTCTCCATGCTGTTTGCTGAGTTATCCTAGGTTCTGCTTAATGCCTGCCCTTCTTTACTGTTTAAATGTGAGATTACATGTTACAATTGGACTATATTACAAACACTCAAAGCTTGAACGATCACACATTAAATGTATTGTTACACATTTCAATTAGCACATGCTAAGGAATTTTAAGCTGCATTAAAGTTAGCATGTGTTGTGAGCAGTCGCATGTTAAAGGTTAATACCCTCTCTAATGTGTACTCCTAGAGGACTGGTGAGCAGGTATGTGACTAGGATCTGCAAAGCTGTCAGTGCTTGCCCTGCTGGTTGGCTCTCTATGGCAGCACAGGCTCCAGGATTGGTGTCCCACTACAACCTGGCATCCCCTACCCTGCCAGCTTAGACCAGGCCCCAACATTTATCCAGGTCATTTCGGGACTCCCCAGCCCCCCCGGCCCCACCAGTCCCACTGGGCCAGATCAGGGCATTTCTAGCCCCCTGGCCTGGATCAGTCCCTCCCACCTGCTAGTCCCTCTGACCTGCATTGGGGCCCTGATCACTTGCCCCTTCATGGGTACCCCGAATCTGGAGAGTGGTGGTGGCAGTGATGGTGGCATCAGACAGGTGGAGGGGCTATCTGGAGGTTGATGGTATGCTGAGGGGTGATCCAGGGACAGAGAGGTGACCTCTGGCGGGGAGGGCGAAATCTGGGTATGGCAGATGGGGTGGCAGGCTTCCTCCCCCAGCCTCTGCTAGAGAGCCAGTGAGTGGTGTAGATATGAAGGAGACGTGCATCTCCTAGCCATGCCCTGCTTGCCAGCCTTCTAGTGGCAGGTATGAGCAGTGCATGTTAAGGAGGGGTTAATCCTTAAAGTGTGACTGCTCACAGCATGCGCTAAATTTAACACAATCTAACATTTCTTACAGTCAGCATGTGTTAATTGTAATGTGTAATCTCAATCTAAATGGAAGATGTGAGGAGAAGCAGCAGGGGGCATGTTTTTCCCTCAGGCTCAGATCAGTAATATGGAGATGCTAAGCAGAAGAGGAAAAGGGTATCTGGTATACTGTGACCACACCTATGCACGCGCTTATCTGTGGAGTAGACTAATTGGCTGTGGAGTAAAGCATCACCATGAGATGATATTAGGCCAGAGTAAACTAAATAATGCTGTGCTAAGATACTACTGTCAGGAACAGTGTTACATTGGGGTAATTTACTGTAATTAAATGCACATGTAGATACTGCTGTGGGTGTAAATTGCACCTGACTCCTGCCACGTGGCTTCGTACTTTCAGCACCCGTGTGCCCTAGCTCAGGGGTTTTCAAACTTCTTAAAGGTACACTTCTGGAGGAGCTCGGGGGTGGGGGGTGGTGGCTGGACATAGAGCAGGTGGGGTGGTGGCAGCCAGACACAGAGTCGGGGGGGAGGGCTTGCATGCAGTGATGTGAGGTGGTGGATGGTGGCCACCACTGCCACGTGAGAGCTCCCCTCCACCTTGCATCCAGCCAGCCAGGTAGCACCTGTGTGGCTCACAGAGGAGGTCCACTGCCCTTGCTCCCTCCCACCCTGCAGCCCTGCTCCTGGGAGGTGGTAGCGTGGTGGCACTCCATCCCCACTCATCCACACATACCTGCTAGCCCCTTTCCAAATACCCCCAGGGGTACACTTACCCCCAGTAGACAACCCCTGCCCTAGCCAGCCCCTCCACTGCTTGGCAACACTACCCACACCCCAGGGCATTAACTCCTCTGCCCTGGCTCAAACTGCCTGGGAGTAGTTTACTCAAGCTCAAATTGCTCTGGAATTTATTGGTTCAACTTAATTGCATGTGTAGATGTACCCTGTGAGTCTCTAGAGTAGACACAAAGGGCAAATGAACTGCTTGCCTATAGTCTGTTTCATAAGAATTCTGGCTATTTTGCCCTTTTCATGGCATCAGATGTGAAAAGCTGGAGCTCAAACCTAAAAGCATGTTCTATATGAATTAAAAAATGCCTGATTTTTTCATGGAACCTACAGGGTCCATCTACATGAGATGCTATGTCGCAGTAATGATGTGCTATGAACACGTAGCATTGGAGGGCGCAAGCTGTGATGCTACTGCTATGTTGCCGTAGCGATGAGATCCCTCATTATAGCACATTGCTATGGTGATGTAGCTGCTAAAAATAACCATGTGCCACCAGGACAGTAGAAGTAACTGCTGTTACTGCATCATCATTTAGTACTTCCTAAAGGGACAGTACTTTAGGAAGTACTAAATAAACTAAAGTACTTCCCAAAGGGGCAGTACTTTAGAAACTACCTTTAGGAAGTACTAAATGACAGCATAGTAACAACTGTGCCACAGGGCCATGTGTAGATGTACTTACAGTCACCCGCTGGAGGAGAGTGTCCTTATGGTTTGCAGCACTTACCCCTTGCCCAGCAAGCTATCTGTGCTACTCTGGAGCACTGCTTTCTGCCTGACTGCATCCAGCCACTTTTCTGACAATAAGCCATATTAAAAGGCCTCCTAAATGATCTTTCATGTCCAAACACATTTTGGGAGAGATCCATTGCTTCCCCCAGTGAAAATAGGTTTACATCTTTTGAATCTGAGATATTTAAATCTATAGTCACAGAATGTGACTAGAGATTACATCCTTCTATAGTCACAGAGTCATTGAAAATGTGTTTCAATTCTATTTCTGTTTAAGAAGTCAAATAACCTTAGAGACAGAACTCTCCTTGGTTCTACATAAGAAATTACAGTAGCCCGCCCTACAGTCTCAGACATTAAGAGAAGTGCTGAATGGAAATATGTAAAGTGGATCAAAAAGCTTTATTTTTATGTTATGAAAATGATGAGGTTAGTGTCATGTTTTAAATTAAAGGTTGTATATCAACTTATGATTAAAGCTACTTGGAATAAGGATTTTCTGTCTCCTGACAAAAATGGAAAGTTTAATTTTTGGTTTTTATGACAACTAAAAGCCAAAAACTCAAATTTTGTGAAGCAACATTCTGAAAAAAAAAGTTCAGATTAACAGTATTACTTTGCTTTCATACATTTGAAAATTCAACTTCAATTTTGACTCCTTTATTCTGATTTTTTTACATAAACTGAAAAACATTTTGAAACTAAAATAATTTTGCAATGAATAATTACTACTTTTCTTTCAGGCCAAAATGTTGAAATGGTGCACTATTTTATTAATGGAAAATGCCCTATAGTTTTTAAATGATTTTTTTTTTCAATGTGTAAAATTTTGTAAAAAAAAATTTTTTTTTAAGGTTTATTCCAGTAGAAAACTATTGCAATGAGCATTTTGCAGGTAGCTCCAGTTAAAACTTTTGTTCTACTTCTCTTAGATAGTTTCAGGTATGTATGTTGTTGTTTGAAAATGAAACACTACAGCAAAAAACAGATCTGACCAAGGGTTTCCTAGGTAACTTCATGCACCTAGGTGACAAGAAATTTCTGAGCCAATATTTCATGAGAGTTCTGTATCAAAGGAAGAAATTGGCATCTGGCCTGAGAATTATCTGAAAATTCTTTAATATAATAATTATTCAAACTATACATCCCTTAAATTCTCTAGGGTTAAAAATGCTTATTTACGTTGATGACATCTTCATTGTAACAGTTAGAAAAGTGCCTCGGGCCATTTTTGTGGCAGCTTTGATCTTTTAATTTATTTTGGTCTCTCTCTAGTTTAGAGACCTATGAAGATGATTTCTGGCAGCTCAGAAAACACCTGTGAGCTTCTTTTTGACTACTTGGGCAAACCTCATGTGGTATGTCATTCTAGTCCCTCTCATTCTTCTGGATTTACCTTTTCAGAATTCCTAGACATCATACATGATAAACTAGCATAAGTTAGGGTTACCATATTTCCAGTTAAAAAAAAGAGGACATCTGCCACATGCATGTGTGGTGGGGAGGGGTATATGACTGTGAGGGGCACTGATATGTCAGTGCCCAGGCCCTGCATATTCCATTGACCCTTGCTCCCAAGCCAAAGCCTGTCCAGCTCTACTGCTGCCTGTCACTCCTGACCTGGAGACGCCTGGCCCTACCAGTGCCCTCCACTGCCAACCCACAGTACCCTGTTCCCCTGGTCCATGCTGGTGCCCCTCACTCCCAACCCACAGCCCCTCCCGCTGGTGCCCTTCACTCCTGTCCCACAGCTCCCTGCCCCATGTTCTAGACCACAGTCCCCATGCCCCTCACTTGCAAGCCACAGCCCCCTGTTCCCTCCATCTCCTGGCTGCCTCCCCACCCTCCGCAACCTTTTCCCTGCAGTTGGCTGCTGCCTACAACCCATTCCCATCCACAAGTTGCAGTCCCACACTCCAGGGTGACCAGATACTGCTGCAAGAGGAAGAGAAAAAGGCAGGTACTATGACCCTGAGGTGCCTTTTCTGCTGTGGCAGAGAAGCCAAACTGAACCTGATAGGTGCTAGGAACCTGCAGACATCTCCTCTGCTGCCAGCTGGCCACCCAGTTCCAAGCTGTATCAGGAGCACCTGGGCAGCTTCTTCTCCCAGTGTCTTTAGCCTCCCCCAACCCCCCCTCACTTCAGCTGAGCAAAATCCCAAACAGTTGATCAGATTTAAAAGAAATAGTTGGACAGAGATCAGAGGATCAAAAAAGAGGACATGTCTGAGAAAACCCTATGTAACCCTAGTGTAGGTGGATCAGAGTATGTGGCTGATTAATCATAACATTTGGGACAGTAAAGAATACAGCCTGACTGGTTCCCACACATCCACATTAATTCACTTTTTATAAGTTAGGTATAGATAGGACTCCAAAACTTCGTAATAACTAATATCCCATCTAAGGGTTAAGGCAGAAGTGTAGCTTCCCGCGGTAACTGTGAATGCTTTGCAGGAAGTGTTCTAAGTTACAACAATCTCCTGGAACAAGCAGAAGTTCACTGTTGGTTCTGGTGGTGAGGGGAATCTAGCTGCTGGCTGCAACCCACAGCCAGTTTTCCCCTGTGAGGCTGCAAAGTTTTCAGAATGGGAGAGAGGGAATGGAGGAAAGGGAGCTTGTTCTAGGGGTTTCTCTGACCAGTGTTGGAAAGTGGGTAGGGTGAACTGAAGCCCCCATACCTTGGAAGGGAGGGACTCCAATACACCTGCCACATCCTCCAGCCAGGACTGAAAGCCCCCTGGGCCTAACCCTCTCTGCTCCCTTTTCCCACCCCCATTCTGATAACAGCTTGAGGGTGGCAGGTAATGCAGACAGAAGTTACAGAAGATGATTTGTTTTGAAATCATCTCATGCAATAAGAGTTCAGATTTTCACCAGATCAGCCATTTCTGATGATGTCTGCAGCCATTCACTTGTGTTTGGTCATGGTTATAAACCACTTCCTATGGCCAGATCATGCAAAAATTTTCACTTCTGTCTGTACCCTAAAGCAAGATTTGGTCATCAGCTTTCAGTCAAATAACACTAATTCTTTTGTGGTTGCAAGAACACAGAAGAATGGATAAAGCTAAATTCTCCATTCCCTAGAGAGGTCCAGAGGATCTGCATCTGTTTCCTATTTCTCGTATGTCAAAAAGGGATGATGAAAATAACAAATGGCTAACAGTTGTCTAACAAACATCTCTGACCATCAATCCTCCAGCCCATAGATTCATTCAGCAATGCAGCTGTTCTCAGGTTTCTTCCAAAGCTGAGAAAAGTGACCTTGCACTAGGAGCAGAGGAACAATTCCTTAATGAAGGATTTTCTAATGATTGTCAGGAGCTCATTCCAGGATTCAGGCTATCAGAAATGCATATGAGTTGCCCTAGAAATTTTGTGAGGTTGAAGGAATACAAACTCAATCAAACCACAAATCTAACCAAAATCAAGAAACCCCTATTAAATTCCTCAAGCATAACTACTGTTAAAGGGGTTTTTATTCTGTGAATCAAATGGGACTTATAACCCAGAGGAAACAACTTCTTTTCAGGGAGTCCTAAGTAGTGAGTAGTTGGCTAAAGGAGCAGCAGATGTTTAAATGTGCTGTATGCAATGATTAAAAAAAAAACTATTGCCATAGCATCTGCCTTCCCTGGAATCACCTAAAAATAGGTAAGTAAGCCATACTTTTAAAAGACTCCACTTGTGTCATGTGTCAGCTATATCTTCATGACCCCCACATGCCATTTAAATAGTTTAGTGAAAAAGAACACATCTTTTATTCCCAAGGGAAAATATTGCTTTTTGCTGTATTTTTTCATTGCCAGAAATTTAGTTAAAAATTAAAACATTTTTCCTCTGTATGAGGAAATAAATTGCTATTCAATGAAACAAAATGTCAAACATCACAATTAATATTAAGTACCCTGAATTATTGAGCCAGCACTTTTTATTGTAATGATAGTTTTGAAATTTGAGAGAAAGAATCGATGCTATTTGTCATCTCCAATCTGCATTACCATTACCTAGATTGCCAGACTTTATGCTGTATTGTTTCTGTCTATGCAGCCAGGAAGTGAAGGCCTGAAGCTGGCATCTTTATTAAGCTATGTTTCAGAAGCTAATTCATATATCTGTACAGATGTCCGCCATATGGCTTATTTCATCCTTTGGTAGATAATTTCTATCTTTTCATATCCAGGCAAATAAGCCAAAAAACATTACATTCTCTTTTGTATCAGCTTGAACTCAGTTTTAGTAGTTTAAGTGTTAGAACTATAGGCCATTTATACACATACGTTTTGGTCCCACGATGCACCAGAGATCCTTTGCTTCAGAGCAGACTCAATTAATCAAGTCACTGCGCAGCATTGCATGCAGTTATATAAATAGTGAAATGCACATCAGTGCGCAGAAAATGGCAGCGGTATGCTTTTGGACTAAAGCACCTTTAATATGTTTTAAATCAAAAGCATGCCTCTGCCATTTTCTCAGTGGTGTAACCCTTTTTTTCACTTATACAACTGTATGTGTCACAGTGCTGGGTGCTTTTCAAGTGCCCATTGCTGCAGCCCTTACTCGTGTGAAAATGCCCATAGTTTTTACTGGCCGCATCTAGTAACCGTAGCATGTTACTACTGCATAGTAGTGTTGCCAGGCATGAACCATGATGTGTTGCTACTGTGCAGTAGTAATGAGCTACTATGCAATAAGGATCACTAGGCAACCATGCTGGGATGCTAGTGTGAAGTAACACTGGTTACTATGCAGTCATTTAGTATCTGGTTATGCAAGCCACTTATATAGACACAGCCATGGAAATGAAAATTCAGAGGGTTTGGTAAGTGCTGACTTGCCCTCTTGGAAGATAATATAAAACTTAATAAGAGTTTGCAATCAAAGGAAAAAAACCACGAGTAAAAGGATTTTATATAGAGATTTACCTGAAGAAGAGCCACTTGAAAGGTTGTTACCATCTGAAACACAATTAAACTAGATTTACAGACAGCATTAACTTTTAATACAAGTTAAGAAAATAAGCATTCAAGTGTGTGTACTCGACAAGAATTTCAGTTTTCTACACATTGTATAAGGAAATAAAAGAGACTAAAATACTGTTCTAAAAGTACACTCTCTTTCCTACTTGCAAAATTACATTGTTAAACTTGTTGTACAAACAAAGGTCTATTTCCCTTTACAAGTATTTGTCTCAGCTGGCTAGAGCCAACTTGAGGGGTACGAATTAATCGGTCGTCAGGTGGGCTGGTGGATGGAAAGGCAAGACACAGAGTATCGGTTTCAAAGATTATTTTACTTACGCCGCTGGTGGTCATGACGCAGGCTATGAGTTTGTTTACGTAGCTACAAATAACAGAGGTAACTCAACGAGTCGACAAGACGAGTCCGTGGACGAAACAAGCATGCGAGGGAAAGGGGTACGTCAGGGCCGGTCGATGATGAGGAGAAGTTGGTGGTTGATCAGGCTGCCAATTCACTCTGTAGTGTGCTCAGAGGTCTCCGACTTGGGCGGAAGCTGCATGGACTTTCGTATGTTTAGAGTAGCCAATGACAGACTGCCAGGTGGGACTAGCTAATGAGGCAGAATGTGACCAAATTTGGAGATAGCGGCAGTTGCTTAGGGTGGTTTTATTGTGGCAGGGTCACTTAACTGACTTGGTTATGACATGACCCCTTGACCATGGCATAATAGATAAGGAACTCAGGTTACAGATAATTTTTGTCCAGGAACTCGTCGTCATTACAAGGTTCAGGTGGCAAACGAGTATATATATAAGCAGATAGCTTAATGAATTGATTTTTAACAAACTGTAAAATACAACAACCCATACATATAACAGTGGCTATTACAATTACTGGTAAACACAAGGTAATGAGGGGAGTTAGCAAATGCATTAACCAAGATGACGTGTCCCATCCCATCCAGCCAAAAATGTCAGCTAACCATCCCTTCCCGATCCCAGCGACGTTGTTGGTGTCTGTGGCAATTTGTTTTATGTGATAGAGTTGATCTTCTAATGGAATAGTAACATTAGGTATGCTAATACAACAGTGTTCCCTAGACAGGATAAGGAATTGACAAACGCCTCCCAGATGTAGTAATATCGCGTTGAGGGCTAAGCGGTTTTGTATGGTCATGTGTGATATAGCCTGTAACTGATGGTTTAATAACCTCAGGGATGTTTCAGTACTATTGGCTAGAAGCTCAACTTGTTCAGCTAACTTGGCGATAGCAACTCTCGCCTTGCCTATCCCTATTCCCCACGCAAAATAACCTTCAAGTGCCCACACAAATTTTTGGTTGAATTTCTCGTCGTCTGTTAACTTGCTCCACACTGGAGCGCATTGCTTATGGTGATGAAGTATGGCTGGACTACTTGGGTGAGATGTATCAACGCTTAAGAGGGGCAGAGCATTACTGTACTCAAAAAGCATTGGACGCCCTTTAGGGCGGCCGGGAGGTTAGTGTAAAGCTGCCCATTCAAGCAAGCCCATAGCAGCCCTAAAGGGGCCGGCGTACTAATTAATGCACAGCTTTGACCTTTCCATCTGATTAAAGCTACCTCGTGAGGGAGACTGACTGTGTTGGCGGGCACGTCATAGTCATGGCACCACTGACTGAGTCTGGCCGCCCTTAAGATGGGGTAAAAATACGAGCGCCAATCTTGGGCATCTGATACATGGATGGCTAGTGACCTGTTCCAAGAGACTGGAGATTGGGGCCGCTGAAGGACGGATGGAACCGGGCCAGACTCATCTCGTGCCCTCATTTTGTTTGGGCCTGGGGGAAGGGCCGAAGGTACCATATTGGAGTAATGGCTCTGGGGTTTCAGGTTAAGGAGTTATCATCCCTGGACCATTTTACTCCTTCTGGGTTAATCCCCCACAATATCTCTGAACACGCAATGTTATAGAAGAGTAGGATGGGGCAGGCGGAAACATAGCCTCCGATCTGCAGACAGAGAGGTTCATTTTGGCTAGGGTTAAGTTGTGAGGTCAAGAATATCAGTAATAGACGGTGTGTTGGAGTTGGTGGTATGTAAAAGAATGTTGAGCTACTGTGATATTGGGGTTCGGATCGGCGTTCCAGGCATTGAACCATTTACCAACATTAAGAGGGTATACAAAAGGGGTTAACACTGGGTTGCTAACAGAAAGGGGCAGGCGTAAGCATGTGGTAAGTCCTGACTCACTACTATCTCCCGTGATATTCGCCCAGAGTGATAAAAGGGACAGGACCGAGTTAGAGGTTGTGAAGTCAGTTTCGTTCACCGAGGAACCTGTTAGTAACAGCACGAATAGGGTGACGACTCTGCTTGTGACATATGAGTAGGCGGCTATCGCTGTGCTGACTTGGATGTGCTGCGGTCTGGTGCTCGGTGGTTCTCGTGATCGGGCAGCCACAGATTGCTGCTTCATCACTGCCAGGCCTGTAGGGGAACAAGAAGAAACAGAAGAAACAAAAGAAGCTATAATCGAGTTCGCTATGATGAAATTGGGTGAGTAGTAGAACGTCAAGTTAGCCAGTTGTGATGAACTATAATGGGCAGCTGGGTTGGATTCTCTTCTAGGAGTGTGGAGTAGGTATTGGGATACTGTTCGTGTTTGCGGATAATCCCCTTTTGCACTCAAAGATGTTTGTGGCGAGGGTGTGGAATCGAGATCCAAATGGGCTCATCTGGAGCGAATTTCGGCTGCCAAGTTGGCAGCTTTTGCTGTTCCCCCCATTCCATAGGGTTTCTTTTTCATTGAGCAATATGAGAACATTGTAGTTGTGTTTTGTCCAATTTTTATAAGTTCCTCTTCCTCGTAGCCATAATTGTTCTTTGTATAATCTGATGTGCTGCTCCACTATGCCATTAGATTGGAGGTGGTAAGGAAGGTGGAGGTGCCACTTCACGTTATGGAGTTGGGTGAATCTGTCGAGTGCAGTACAGTTGAATGGAGGGCCTCTGTCTGACTGGATCTCATAAGGGCTTTGCCAGGTTGCAAAGGCTGTAGTAAGGGCTGCAATGACGGCTGCAGCGTTGCTCTTCCGCAAGGGGATGACTTGTAGCTGTCACGTTCTGAGGTCCATGATGGCTACTCCTTTCTTTGGCGGTTTGGCTCCAGGTAAGGGTCCTAACAAATCTACTTGCCAGTTTTTTTCTGGCGGGAAATAGCGGGTGTCCAGTGCACCAAGGTTGTGTTAGGTCTGATGACACTTTTCTTTGGCACACTTCACAGGCCTGTGCCACTTTTTCCCAATCACATCGGGTCCCGGACGATGGAGGTTCCGTAACGGCCTGGTGCCATTGGCGATGGCCGGCATGTGGTCCAGGATGGCCCCAGTTTTTGTGGAGTCGGGTAAGGAACGGATCCGCTGTAGGGTTGGAGTCATTGGCGGCAATAGCTAGGACCACATCAGTTCGAAGTGGGTCCTCTAGGAGCTTATCGATGGTCTCATGCACTGGGTTGGTGTCAGTGTGGTGCGACTTGGTGTGTTTAACAAGCGGGAGTCGTGTGAACATAGCTAATGTTTCCCAAATCTTTTGCCAGTCTTCCAAGTGTTCTGTGGAAGTAGCTGTACCGGTGAGGATTTTATAGATTCACACAGATTCACAGATGTTAGGGTCGGAAGGGACCTCAATAGATCATCGAGTCTGACCCCCTGCATAGGCAGGAAAGAGTGCTGAGTCTAGATGACCCCAGCTAGATGCATATCTAACCTCCTCTTGAAGACCCCCAGGGTAGGGAGAGCACTACCTCCCTTGGGAGCCCGGTCCAGACCTTGGCCACTCAAACTGTGAAGAAGTTCTTCCTAATGTCCAATCTAAATCTGCTTTCTGCTAGCTTGTGGCCATTTTTTCTTGTAACCCCCTGGGGGTATCATAGTATCATAGTATCATAGTATCTAGAGTCGGAAGGGACCTGGGCAGGTCATCTAGTCCGACCCCCCACCTTGGCAGGAAAGAGCACCGGGGTC